>CM035157.1:76518621-77091192 GCA_020205615.1 Panax quinquefolius
CGCTAAAGGCTATAACAAATGCAGACTTATTAATTTTAATTATATTAATTTCTAAAAATCATTTAAAAATAGTAAATAAATTATAAAAATTATAAAATCAGTTTTAAAAATTATTTTAAGTTATAAAAATTAACTTTTAATAATTTGACATATTTTCCATAAATATTAGTTATTATTTGAATATTATTGATATTTAATTTATTTAATAAATGCATTAAATAAATTAACTAAAAATGATTTTATTATGTTAAAAATCATTTTAAATGATAATAAGGTATTTAATAATATTTTAAGTTATAAAATGTAACTTTCAATATTTTAATGTAAATTCCATTAATTATTTAATATTAATGATATTAGATTTATTTAATAATTATATTAAATAAATTAGTTTAAAATGATTTTAATATTATAAAATCATTTTAAATGCAAATGAAGAGTTTAAAGATATTTTAAGTTATAAAGTATTACTTTTGATATTTTAAGATAAATTTCATTAATTATTTAATATTAATGATATTGGATTTATTTAATAATAATATTAAATAAATAGATTAAAAATGATTTTATTGATTTAAAAATCATTAAAAAGGATATAAGTGGTTTAAAAATATTTTAAGTTATTATAAATGACTTTTAATATTTTAGTGAATAATACCTTAATATTTAAATATTAATGGCAATTGTTTAAAATGATTTTAAATGTTTTAAAAATCATTTAAGGGTAATAATTAATACTTTAAAAGTATTTTGAGTTATTATAAAATAACTTTGATATTTTGGTAAGGGTTGCATTAATACTTTAATATTATTTAAATATCAATGATTATAGAATTGTTTAATATTTAAATCATTTAATAATGATTTTGGTGTTTGAAAAATTATGATAAATTATAATAATTAATTATAAATTATTATAAGTCCTATGATTGATTTTTAATTATCTAGAATAATGTTTGAGATACAGATTAGAGTTTTAGACTCGAAAATTACCTGATAAAGCCGTCGGTACACCAAAATGCTATCGGATTTGATTCAAACCTATATAGTTTGACTGTATAAGTGTTTGTTTGTGTCTTAATGACTGATATAACTATGTGACAATGTGATTAGGTTATGTATTAACTGTAAATAACAGTATGATGTGTTATAATATGTTATTCTAATCAATAGAACAATCTTATAAATGATATGTTGTTAAATTAAGGATAGAACTAAGTTGTGTATGCAGCAGACCAGACAAGTATCCTAACTTTGCATTTTCTTTATGCAGTGGACATGAGTAAGAAGTTTCAGAATTATATCATTATTATGCTAGATTAACTATTATGATATATTCTATATCCGATCATTGTTTATCAACATGTTAGTATATGATAATTCAGATATAAATTCTGTTCGTTAATTTCTAAACATGGTTATACAAGTGTCCTCACTTGGATAGTCATTGTATTTAATCACATGTTGATATATATATATATATATATATATATATATATATATATATATACACATACACCTATTGATACCAGTATGTATGCATGAAGTAAGAGTCGTCTAAGCTATTTGACCAGCTAGACACAGATTTAGAAATATCGTTGAATATGATAAAACCTTTTTGTATCCAATAAAATTATTTTGGTTCGGATTCCAGACTAAGTATGAACATCCCGAACAAGGGAAAACTTTTATTCGCCTAGTTACTTTGGGTTCTGGTCATAGATTTGGTGTTTAAATGATTCAATCTTGTAGTCCTCATGTCAAAGAACAATTATACTACACTTAGGTACTTTAACTACACCACCATCTCAAGATTTGTCTTAGTCAAACCTTGTTAGAAACTGTGTTCTTGAGTTTTATGAGAATTCCAGAAAACCAAGTTTGTGCTCGGTCAACTCACTTTGACTGCTCACTACTTTGAATCTGTTTGTTGTTTATGTAATATATGGCCATGAATCTATAGTCCATATACCAGAGTATAACATTGATACACTAACATAATCTAAACACATAACATCTGACAGATTTAAGCTCAAGAAAATCTTGTCAGACCTACCTGGGGAATCTCTGGGTTACACAAAAACTCAAACCCATGACTGGTCAACCCACTTTGACCATCAATATCTTGGAATCTGGACATGCTATGACCATGATTCCACTTTCAGATCACTCCCCTCATAGCATACTACAAGTCTAGCTATTACATCAAACAAGTCTAACAATTAACAGGTATGAATCTATGGCCTCTGACATTTGACTGTCAAGCCATAATTTTGGGTTCTTGACAATTTTTTAAAACTTAATTTTTGAGCACTTTGATGTTATGGATCTATGATATAACATCATGGATCACTAAATAACATCTTATAACACCTATTTAAACATATAAACACATAATATATCTTAGCATACAAGATTAAACTAAGTTAGGCTTTATACCTCTCTTGAATAAGTTTTGATCTTGGCTTTCCTAAACTGATCTTGAGGTGTTAAGGACTTGGTTAGGGACTAAATCACTTGTCAAATTCCTGGCTTGGGTGTGAGAGAAACTTAGCTAAGTGTTTAGATACAAATGAGGCTTTTTTTGTTTTCTTTCTCTTTAAGCTCTTTAACTTTGATTCATTGAATCCATATGATGCAAGGTGTCATATAATATCTGATTTGGTGTATATTTGAGCACATGTTGATATCTATATAGGGTGAGTCACTAGATTTGTAAAAATATCTTAACTTAAAACTTAAGTAAAGGGTATTTTGGTCATTTTGCCTCCAAAAGGGTATTTCGGTACTTTTCCTCATGATTTTAAGGGTATATTAGTCAATTGACATGCTTCCCTTTAATCCTAACCCTTAGGGTTTGATAATCACAATTAGGGTTTACTAATTAGGGTTTAGGATTCTCAAATAGAAAATTAGGGTTCTAAAAATTACAATTAAGGTTCCTAATCGATCGCTAGGGCTTTCTAACTGTAGATTAGGATTTTAATTCACTATTAGGTTTTTCTAGGGTTATACCTTATATGATCAACTTTTGATAATCAATTCCATACTGTACTAACACACACTCAAAGATACACTTACAATCACTGTATTAACTATCGAATCCCTATCCGTAACTAGGGTTAGGGTTTTCATCAGCTGTGTTGTAACACCCCTAAATTCAGGTACTTGAAACCCGAACTCGGAGCTTTACGATACCATTTCTATGAGCAAAAATAATACTAATAATAATAACAATAATATAAATATCAAACTTAATTTACATATTTCAGAGTCTAATCCCAAGTACACAACCTTTACTATATTCATTACAATACATGATAATAATAAATATCATTGTCTTACTAAAGTCATACTATTACATAGAATACCATAACACTTATTCTGTTTGTTTTTCTTTTCCCTTGTTCTTGTCTTAACCTTCTGGTTGTTCACACTTAGCTGAAAACATTTAAATTAAGCAAGGATGAGCATTTGTGTGCCCAACAAGGAATAGTAACAATAAATATTAGCTGAAAGGATTAAATGTTCTCTTTGAATGACACTTCTACAATGAATCAGCAGTTGTGAAGTAAGTTGAACCAATAATAACAACATAACAATTCTGTATCAAATTTTTTGAAACTACGTATTGACTATAAATGAGGATTAGTTGACAGACTATGAACATTATTTTTAATTTTTTCTAAGGTTTAGTAGAACTTCATCCGCAAACCGTCATAACTTATGGGCGAGAGGGTGATCATCCCAATGTGCCCTGTATTGATCAATACTACATGCAAGAACGATATTATCGTTCATTCTATCTGCCTTAGGCGCATAAAAATTTTTCCATATTCGGGATGTTCATACTTAGTCATGAATCCGAACCAAAATAATTTGGTCATTTAATAATAAAGTTCTATCTTGTTCAACAATATTTTTAAGTTTGTGTCTAGCCAGATCAAATAGCTTAGACAGCTTTTAAGTCAACGTATACATAATTGAAATTAATAAGTATGTATCAACATGTGATTAAATACAATGATTATCCAAGTGAGGACACTTGTATAACCATATTTAGAAATTAATGAACAAAATAAATATCTGAATTATACAATAATACTGTAATGATAAATAATGATCGGATACATAATCGATAACAATAGAGTTAATATTCTGACACAATGATAATATAATTCTGAAACTTTCTTACTTATATCCATTGCATAAAGTAAATGCAAAGGTAGGATACTTGCCTGGTCTGCTGCTTACAATTACGCAACTTATTTTTATCTTTTTTGTCGAGACCTGTCATTAATAAGATCATTCTATCAATTAGAAATACATATCATAACATATAGTACTGCTATTTGCAGTTAGCACATAACCTAATCACATTACCACATAGTTATATCAGTCATTGGGTAACAAACCGACACTAATACAGTCAAATTATCTAAGTCCAGATTAATTTCTGAAACATTTCGGTGTACCAACGACTTTATCGGGTAATTATCGAGCTTAAAACTCTATTTTGTATTTTCGTATTCGTTTAAATAATTTAAATATCAGTCATATTAGTTTTCATAACCTTATAATAATTTTTAAATAATTATTATAATTTATCATAATTTTTCAAACACTAGAATCATTATAAATTGATTTAAATATTAAATATTCCTATTATCATTAATATTTAATTAATATTAAACTATTAATGAAACCATTACCAAAATATTAAAGTTATTTATAATAACTCAAAATATTTTAAAACATTAATATTACCCTTAAATGATTTTTAAAACAATTAAAATCATTTTTAACTAATTACCATTAATATTTAAGTATTAATGTTTTATTCATCAAAATATTAAAAGTTATTAATTATAACTTCAAATATTTTTAATTCTTTTATTTCCTTTTAAATGATTTTTAAATTAATAAAATCATTTTTAAACTATTTATTTAATATAATTATTAAATAAACCAAACATCATTTAATATTTAAATTATTAATAAAATTTACCTTTTTAAATATTGAAAGTTATATTTTATAACTTAAAATATTTTTTTAAACTCTTTATTTTCATTTAAAATGATTTTATAATATTAAAATTATTTTCAAACTAATTTATTTAATATACTTATGAAATAAATCTAATGTCATTAATATTTTTTCATGACAAAATATCGGGTTATATTTTATAACTTAAGATATTTTTATAACCTTTAAATCATTTTTATTTAATTTTTAAATCATTAATTCTATTTTTTTTCATAATTTATTTAATACATTTATTAAATGAATTAATTATCATTAATATTAATTAATTAATAAAATTCAACACAAAATATTAAAAGTCATTAAAATAACTTAAAATATTTTCTTATACCATAATATAATTTTAAATGATTTTTCAAGTATTGAAATTATTTTTAAATAATTTATTTAATATAATAATTAAATAAATTAAATACCTTTAATATTCTAAAAATATTAAATATTTATGAAATATATTTAAAATTATTAAAAACTAATTTTTAGATTTTAAAATAATTTTTAGTAATTTATTATGTATTTTTAATAATTAAAAATTAATTTTCTCTAATTATTTAATATAAATATAATTTTTAGAAATTAATTGTCGCTAAAGGACCCTATAGCGGTAGAACCATTGCTATAGGTGTTCTTGAGTCTGCCCAGATCTTCATAGTCAGTTAACAAGGTTACTAGTGTGACCATGCATAGATCTTAGATCATTAAGTTTCTGAGTTATAAATTTAGTTAATGTTATAGTACTCATGTAGTACTAACACTCTAAACAAGTTTCATGGCCAAATCATAATACAACCGAGAGATCTAAGCCATCAAAGTGGCTGTCAGAGACTGTTCTTCATTTCTGGGTTACCCAGAAATGAAGAACAGTTCGAGGGTCTTACTTTGGGCCTCCACTACTTGCTATTCTTGTAATGTTTTTGTGATTTAAAAGTTTCAGTATCTAGACAACATGACAAGGAACAAATATATTACATAACAACATTATAAAAACAACACCATCGCAAGATACATGTCGGTCAAAGCCTGTCAGAGAAGTTGCTCAAGATTTTCTGGAATTTCCAGAAAACGATTTTCGTGATCATTCTAGCTAGTTTGACCATCCACTGTATTTAACCTATTTGATGTTTTAATGATATAAAGGCATGAATCTAAAGTTAATCTACAAAACTACAACTTAGTTACAACAAACATAACGAATCATCAAACATGTGCAAGATCCAAGCTCAAACATTTCTTGTCATGCGTTTCTGGGTAACAATCTGGGTTACCCAGATCAGTCTGGTCATGACTGGTCAACGGCCTTTGACCACTAATAACTTGTAATGTATTCATGATTTATGCATGAATCCAGTTCTAGATCAAAGATCTCATAGCAGACTATAAGTCTAAAACATAAAACACACAAAATCATAAACAGAGAGAGATCTACTGCCTCTGACATTCGTTGTCAGAACACAAAAAAAAAATCCAAATTTTTGAAATCTTTAAATCCGAGCCTATAGATGTTATGGATCTAACATCTATCAACCCAGATCACTAATATAGACTACAAACAACATGATACAACATAAAAACATCAGATCTAACATAGCATACATGATCAGATTTCTAGGGTTAGCTTTTATACCTTTCAATGAACTATCTTGAATCTGGGCTTTAGATGTGTTATGGGTGATGGTGGAGCTTGGTTTGGAAACTGATTTACCTAGAAATTTTGTAGGTTTTAGAGAGAGAAGGTCTTGGATGAGGGATGGTGAATAAATGGGTAATATGAGCACTTTTCTCTCTTAAATCTTATATAAATGTTGGATACATTGTATTGGTTGATCAAATATGGTTGATTGCTAGTATATAGAGCACATGGGAAAGCTAGATTAGTTCACCAACTCCATATCTTAACAAGATACACAAGTAACATAATAAAGAATTGAAAAAGGGCTTTTTTGTTATTTGGCTTTTAAATTTAAGGGCAAACTAGTAACTTGTCACAACCCTTAGGGTTTAACCCTAAGGTTCTACCATTTTATTTTCTAGGATTTCTATTTAGGGCAAAAATAAAATTTTAGTTTCTACAAATCTAAATTAGGGTTCCCTAATTAAATTAGGTTACCTAATCACTTAGGTCTTGAATATTAGGATTTAAAATTTACTAATTATCATTCAGCTTTCAAATTTAGCAATTAGGGTGTCAAATTTGTCAATTAGGGTTTATAATTAATAATTAGGGTTTCTAAAAATTAGGATTTCTATATATTAATTACGGTTTCTCTAATTAATATTAAATTCTATAATACTTAACCTTAAACATAATAACACAGTTATATAACAGTTTCGAACTCATAATTGAGTTTCAAATTAGGGTTTCTATTTAGCAAATTTGGGTTTCTAGTTTAGTAATTAGGGTTTTCAAAAATTAGGGTTTCCCTAATTAACAAATATAATTCTAACACTTGTTATTAATCACCTTAACACAATTTCTTATCATTTGTAAACTCCGGTTTGAGTTTTAAATTAGGGTTAAATAAATTAATGCTAGGGTTTTATCAGGTTATAATAAAACTGCTCCACATCTTAACCTTACACACATAACATACATATTTATAAAGATCAAATATACTTAATATAATATTATTATTCTCTTTCCTTATTCCAAATCCGTAATTAGGGCTTGGATTCCATATCCGATTTATCCTTCATATATAACAATATTAATTAAGTTAAAATAATTAACTTAATGATCCGAATTAAATTCATATAATAAAAATAAAATAATTATTATAATTATTCTATAATCATTTCATATATTATTTAAATAATATATAATCATATTTTATGGAAAATAAATAATAAAAACATTTCTACTATAAAATTAATTATTATAAGAATATAGTTTATAATGATCAATAATTCTAAAATAAAATTATTTACAATAATTAATGTAATAAATAAATTTTATTTATCACACACACGTATATATATATATATACACACACACACATTACCTGGCACATATTTCTATATTTATAAATAAAAAAATTTATACAAAAAAAATTCTAATTTAATTATATAGAGAATATCATGTTATTACATTCACCCTCCCTTATAAAGATTCTGTCCCCGGAATCACCGTTTTTAAACTTATACATACAAGGGTAAATAGCATACACAGTCATTGCAAGTAGATCTCGATCATAATTGATCGAACCGATCTTTGACTATTCAGCATAAAGCTTATCTATCTGATTAAACGGAAAATTGATTTCTAAAAGAACTCAAATTCCTCCTTCAAAATTTCTTTATAAAATAATTTACTATATATAAGAAAATAAAAGTTATATGAATAATACCTGGAGTTCCATCCCCGGCTGCTACCGAATCTTGAACAGTCATGGTGAAGACTCTTGCGGTTGATTCTGTTGGTTTGTTTGTTGAAGTTGGTCCTGTTGTCACCAATGTCCTGCTTCCTTTTCCCGTATTCACATTCCTTGCCTCCCTTCTCCTTCTTAGACAGTCTTTCACCTTATGCTCCATTGATTCATAAATAAAACACCCACTATACACTCTTGGATTGGGGCAGTTGGGAGAGATATGTCCCTTCTGCCCATACTTATAACACACAAACTTACCTTTAAGACACTCTCCCGACTGATTCTTTTGGCAATTTCTACACTACATAACCTGTTTCTTTCCACCTCCTAGCCTAATTTTGGTATTCCCGAAGTTATCTCCTTTCCTTTTTCCAGTCCTACTACCACTACTCCCTTCTCCGGCTCTAGCTTGATTTGCCTCCCACCAAAAATTTGCCTCCCCTTTCATCGTATAGGTGGTAAAAGTTGTCTTTTGCCCCTCCGTTACCCCAGCTATCACAAAAGCTTCTACATGGTCAGTTGATCCTCTAAATCATGGCGTTCCGACTACCTTGAAGTCTTTGAAGTTCGCTAATCGATTATCTTGCTGATTTCCCTCGGCTGGTATTCCATTCTGCATAGCTTGAGCGAGCAAATTCGCAAAATTTTGTATCGGGTCTGGTTGTCCTTGTTAGGTAAAATCTAATTACGCACAACACGCAAGTATACGTGGTCAACAAGTAATAAAGTGATAAGTTGAGTATCGTTCCCACAGAGAATTATTTAATAAAAATCACCAAGTACTAACCCGTAACCAACTCAATCTTATTTAAACGAATGAATTTCAAATTATATAAATTAAACTACTATTAAATTCCACTAGTTAAATTAAGATTACGAAGATTTAAACAACTTCACTTATTGCTTCATTTAAGTTAACACACTTCTCATCAATTATTCTCTATCTAGAATTGTTAATTAAGAACACTAAAGCAGATAAAACCATCTCTCGATGCATAATATCCATACTCACTTAAATCCACAGATGATAGAATTAAGCAAGACACCCTAATTAACTAATCCACTATATCTCTGTGTGAATTACAATTAAAATGGATTTAAAGCACAAGTTCTCTATAAGATTACATATGGTGTAAAGGCATATCTCTATCCTAAGCACGAATCATGAATTTCATCTATGCAAAAATCATAAACACATGCTATCATGATCAGATCTAAATCTATACTTCATCTCTCGAGTTCATAGAGATTATCATGGTAATTGTTAGCTAGGCAATTAAGCAATTAAGTCCAAATCATAATAGACAATCCTCACAATAGAACATAATAATTTATAGCGAAGCATATTAAAATAAACTACACAATAAGATCCATTGTAATCTTAAACAAAGAATTAGTTCATGATTATTGAATTAAAACTAAGAATCCACAACTGAATACACATTAAAAGACAAAGATAGAAGAAGATGAGAAGATAGAATCTATCATTCAGAGATTTGAAGCTCCCTCCTTGCTCCTACTTTGAATCTTCAATGGTCTCCAAGTTGCTTCAATCTCCAACAACTCTTTAGAACTAGTGTTTTGATTTAATCTACTCTAATCTAATCTAATGGAATCATATTTCTCCTCTAATCTCCCTCCTAATCCTTGTTATTCTCCTCCTTTCATAAGCCTTTTAACATGTCTTTAAGTCCTCTTGGAAGTCCTTGAGTCAATTGGATCGAAACAATCCTTCCCGAACTCAAATTTTGACAAAACCGAAGTTTTTATGATACCTCATTTCCATGGGATTTATATTTAGAAAGAGTTTGCCCCGGCGGGCTATGGTTTTGTTTTGCAGCAGGTATGCCCGCCCCGATGGGGGTCCATTTTCTGTCACAGTGTCCTCTGGTAAAACGGCCTTAACTTTTGATCCGAGAGGAGTTACGGGATCTGCAACCTATCAAATTGAAGATTTCGACGAGCTCTACAACTTTCATTCTTTGAGATTTGAGAAATAACGAATGGATGAAGGTCAAAATTTGGCTGGAAGTGACTGCTATGCAAATGGCCACCCAAAACAGTGAAGTTCGACGTCCATTGGTACAAAGATCATAACTCTTGCATCTGAACTCCGATTGGAATGATTCAAGATGTTCTGGGAAGCTAAGAAGAAGCTCTAAAATGTAAACCAAGTTCCAAACCAAGAACATGAAATAAACATGAAAGCCCAACTGATGTCTGGATTGCTTTTCTTTTTGAATTCGTTGTTGATAGAGTAATAGATGTCCAACACACAAGTCCCAGCCAAAATTCCCTCTCTCTAGAGTTCCATTGCCATGAAATATGTTAGAATCCATGCCCAAGAAGAGTTTCAAGCTTAACAGAAGTCTACAAAATTTGACACCCTTCATCCCTACGGGGTGTATGTATATCAAGGTTTCATTTCTGGCTACCATTCTGTTAGTTCCTTATGAAGACCCCCCGCCCCGGCGGGGGTATACAAAGCAAAAAAGGCCTGCCCCGACGGGGGTCTGTTCTGCAGAATGACTTGCTATAGCTTCATGAATTCTTCCAAAACCGCTCTAATTGACTCTGATCTTTGTTAAACGCCGCAACAACCATCCTACACATATAAGAACACAACACAAGTAAAAAAGAATATGAACACACGAAAATAACAATAAATAAGTATGAAATGGACACCGATTTGTGTATATAAAATCCACTTATCAGTCCTCCAGCTTTGTTGACAGGTTCTTCTGCCTTTTGGTTTCGTTTTCGTCTTGGTGGCATTATCTGATTAATCGTAATTTATCTTTCATCGAATTACCTTCTATGTCTTAGGGTATACACATAACGCGAAAATTTCTACTCAAATAATCATATATTCAAAATATTAGATTTTGAAAACTTAGTTTACTGTATTAACCAGTGTTAAGATAAATGATTACTATCTTTATACCAACTAATTTCATTAATCGAACATAGATTCATATTCATAGTACTTGACATACCATAGCACATACTGCTTTAAACATCTGCTATCCCTTTGTGACTCAAAAGTCGGGATTCGCTGCCACAACTTATACAAAATATTACATTACACGTATATACTTATCGTGATAATGCATCATAGAATCATATATATTCAAATAATACTAATACTACTTATTTCTTACGCCTTCACTAAGGATCATTTGCTTATTATTCTATATATTCCCATCATCCTCAATAATCCATTCACACCTAACTATACCAAGTTCTTCAAACCTACCACACATTATGAGTTTAAGAACTCACCACAAACATATGAGTTTAAGAACTCAAGCTTAACCATATATTCTTTAACTATACTCTACCTATCAGTTATACACTTTTTAGGTACTACACTTTTCCATAATATCCACTTTAACAGGGTTGCTTTCAGAATGAGCCTCTATTTCAAATTGCCCGACTTTGATATTGGCTTGGTTATGGAGGTTGACTCTTTCTTTACGATCTGTGGGTATCCTAATCCTTTTCTATCTGACATCTACACACATAAATTATCCTGATTAACATATAATATATACACACAGCAAATAATAGTTTTATATATGTTATCTTTTATTTTGTTTAATAATGAATTTATTCAATTCATCTCCTTATAAACTCTATATGAGTTATTTGTATTTTCAACGTTTTCCCATGTTCTAAGGTTATAGCCTAAGGTCTATCCCACCTAAGGTTTCTAACCCTAAAGCACTGATACCATAATGTAACGCCCCCAAATTCAGGTACTTGAAACCCGAACTCGGTGCTTTACGATACCATTTCTATGAGCGAAATAATACTAATAATAATAACAATAATATAAATACCAAACTTAATTTATATATATCGTAGTCTAATCCCACGACGTTAACCTTTACTACATTCATTACAATACATGATAATAATAAATATCATTATTTTAATAAAGTCATACTATTACATAGAATACCATAACACTTATTATGTTTGCTTTCCTTTTCCTTGTTCTCGTCTCAACCTTCCGGTTGTTCACACTTAGTCGAAAATATTTAAATTAAGCAAGGATGAGCATTTGAGTGCCCAGCAAGTAATAACAATAATAAATATTAGCTGAAAGGATTAAATGTTCTCTTTGAATGACACTTATACAACGAATCAACAGTTATGAAGTAAGCTGAACCAATAATAACAAAACAATTCTATATCAAATTTTTTGAAACTACGTATTAACTATAAATGAGGATTAGTTGACAGACTATGGACATTATTTTTAATTTTCGCTAAGGTTTAGCAGAACTTCATCCGCAACCCGTGTTGACTTAGTCATATTCTAGCCTTATGTTTTGATGATGAAATGTTCAAGTACTAAATTGTTTTATGGCATTTCAGGTATTTTGGGGATAAGGAGCTTTGATTGGATATTCAAGAATTTGAAGGATTTTTTCTTTACTAGGAAAACAAATGTAAGATCAATTGCATAATAATTGATTTTTCATTTAAAGGCTCTAGGACATTATTGTATTATATCTTGTTATATGTCTTAAATGAAAAATGTTTTGGAAAAAGGTTTTCTAAATATTAAAATTAATATTAGATGGGAATTAAGATTAACATATGTATATCGTCAAGTACAAAAGGAATTAATTGATAAATGTTGCATGTTGTTGGTATATATATATATATACATATACTTAAACTATATACTAAATCTTGTCACACATGTGGTGATATGAGCATGTCTAGAAGCTAAAAAGGAGAATAGTATTTTTGATATCTGTACAAGGGTGAAAAAGTGATTAATTGATATCTCTTGGACATTTTTCTACACGTGGATGTGTATAATCATGGTTTCCTAGAAAATCTAAAGGATGTCGCCTACTTTATTGTGATTTGTTGCTTCATCGCTTTTCAAGGAGTAATTTTTATTGGAATTCTAAAGATTTGTTGGGAAAAGGAGTATGATGTCACACGCCTTTCTAGTTACTCCACTTCAATTGCTACACGCCACTTTTTTATAAAGTAGAAGAGTCGAGTTATTATCTCTTATGGGTCTTTTTGATTTATTCAAACTAAGTAACTAACGAGATTTTGTTTTGCTGGATAACAATTGACTCTTTACCGTTGTACTCTTTGACAACTTCTTACCAATTGACTTGAACAAACAAAGTCTTATCTTTAATTTAACGGTAATGTTTTGTGGGTTATAAAATCAGTGTTCTCAAGCATGGAAAGATACAACTCACGAAAATATTCTTTGCACTTATTACTGTGATTATCGAGAAAACAGATTTTATCAAGTGCAACCTGTGAGAAGCTAAGCAATTAATTCTTTGATATTATTTGAGCTGGTATTTGGTAAGAAATTAATTGTTTATTTATTTTATGCTAATTGATCATTGCATATAGTTGAGCCTTTAATGTTAAATTGATTATTCTTGCATTGATCATAGTGTTAGGTTTGTAATATTCATGTGCGCAATCAAATTGCAAAATAATGCGGAAGCGTGTAAAAATCAGAGTTTAAAATTTTACAAAACATATACCCGGATCATCCTTTATGCACAATTATTAATTATACGAAAAGATAAAGAATAAAATCATACCCTTGAAGATCGAGCTTCCTCAGGTACAAGTTCACCTCCAAATCCTTTCGCGTTCAACTTGAATCCACCGGGGTTTTGTTCCTTCCTTTGATCAACGTTAGCCACCCATATGTTTGGCCTCTAGAGGTGATCCACCAAGGAATAATAATGATTCAAGAAGATGGTGTATTGGCTCAAACCCTAGTTTTTCCTATCTGTATAGAAAAAGGGCGTACTCTCCAACAAATTGGAATTATGTCGTTGTAAAAGTCAACAACCCTTTTACCCATAATAAGACTCCTCTTATTTATAGATGTGGGCAACCCACCTTAACAATTAAGGAATTGGGTTTTATTTAATTAATTAAATTCTTTTAATTAATTAAGCTCCCTAATCTTATTAGGGATAATTAATTAAACTCCTTTAACTAATTTTCCCTCCTAATCCTATTAGGAATAAATGAGAGTACTTATATTAAATTAATTCCTAAACTCTTTTAGAAATTAAAATAATAATAATTGTAATAATATTAATAAGACTCTCTTATTAATTTATATTTAATATTTTAAAATATTAAATAATAATATTAAGCTATTTAATTTATTCTATCACCATAGATTAAATTAAATATACTTAACATATTATTACGATTATGCCATTAACTTCTTAAATAATTATTCTTCCTTTTATGGTGTGACCCTTTAGGTTCTCCATATTAAACCGGTTGTGAATAAATCAATTAGAACAATTCTAATCTTATTTAGATAAATAAATTAAACAATTAATTTATTTAAATAAATAATATTTATTCTACAATAGGATAAGCCTCCCTAATGATCAACGACTTTCCGTATAATATAGATTTCAACATTAATCATAAAAGAACCTTTGAGTAAATAGTTACCGCATAATTCAATCCTTCCACCATACAATGTCCCAATTAAATATAAGACATGGAATTATCACAAGTCTTATTTTATTTAATTATTTGTATTTCGATCCTTAAATGCACAACTCCAAATAATGCAAATTAGAAACTCCTTTCTAATTTCATTCTGCCTTGGCCAAGGACTACTGGGTTGTCATTTATCGAATCACATAGGACATTTCTCTTCTTTTATTAGAAGTGGTAGATTCTTTATTGATCATACATTATCTCCATGTATAACTTATTATACCCAAGCATACCCTTTGATATACTCTAAGAGTCTTAAGGAATAAGTCAAAGTATAACTCATCATACATAAGATACTATGATGATCTCAAGTCCAAGGATTACTTGTACTACTATCACTACAGAATTCCTATTGACAGTAAATAAAACTCCATTAGGTATTCCTTAGCGAGCCACGCTCAAAGTGAACTTATTCTCTAATAAGCACCTACATACTTGCTTTAGTGTCTCCACACAAATGATCATGAGATCAATCATCCTCATCCAATGAGCAAGCAACGATGTACCAATCTATCCTGGATTCACTAATCCCCAATTTAGTAATCCAATGATTGGGAACTATTTTTGTTTTAAGCTTTCTAAGAATTTAGATCTCATTGGAATGATCATCATCATTATTCTAAAAGCATTGCTTAAAACTATGGGTTTATCACATATTATAAAACAAAGATCATGTAGATAATTAAAAGCCTTTAATAAATTAATACTTTTTATTAATAAATGAATAAGATTGTTACAAAGTATATGCTTTATCATCAAACATGATCGGGCTTGTGTGCATACTACTTTCAATCTCCCACTTGCACTAAAGCCAATCGTCATGGTATCTTATACTCTTCTTCTCTAAGTGACGATTATCCCGTTGTTGGATAAGCTTTAGTTAATGGATATGTAATGTTGTTCATGAGAGTCCACTATCTCTATAGTGATTTCCCATCTTTCAATGATTCTAATAATCAAATGAAAGTGCCACAACACATGTTTAGATCCAAGATGAGATTTAGAACTATTCCTAGTTCTCAGAATGAACTTTTAATCCAAACAATCAACTTCCAAATTCATTTATAGCTATATACTTTGTCTTTATCACTAAACCAAGAACTTTTTTTTGCTTGGAACCTTTCCAATTCACTTCACCACTGCTCAAGGTAGCCCTTTACCTTAAAGTGGATTTTTCTCGTCGCCTTGGTCTCATCTCGAAAAACTTGAGTCATTAAGCCCTCTAGTTTTAATTTAGACCCACCATGAATATGATCACATCCTTAGTGCCTGTTAAGCACTTTAAGATATTTTTCACCGACTCATAGTGAACTTCTCCATAATACGACCGATCAACATCGTCTCGTATATTTTATTGCATACATGATTGTCACCATGCGACCTCTCTTTTCGTGAGTCTGTGGGGACTATTAAGAGAGATACACCCATAGCTCATCGACATGAGACATCTCTTGAGTTTGCCATGCTAAACGACTTTTTAGCATCAAATGAATATACGCTCGGGTTAAGTCGAGCATCCTCTTAAATCTATCTATATAGATTTTATCCCCAATTAAGATACTCTTCCAAATCATTCATGGAGGAATGTTTAGACAACTTTATCTTTACCGATTGTAGCATTGGTATGTAATTCCTCATCCGTAGTATATCAACATATAATACTAGAAATTTCACGACGCCCCATCGACCCTTTGTACACACTAGAACTCTTACCTCATCGTATGTAACTCGATCATCATCTTATATGATGCGCACTCTCATCATCATCATCTATGATGAATCCATACCTCCTGTGTATCTTCTTTAGACTATTCCAAATTTACGATTATCTTGGCAGGTACAATAGTCTATCTATAGGTTCCTCTTATTCGACTTATAGTGTTTTGTGGTTCTTGAACTCTTCAAGATCTATTATCCTCCCACTAGCCCCTTCAATGATAAACACATTTATCTTAGAAGGCGCTGTGTTTCAATAATAAACACCTTTTGCTAAGCAGATTATAGAACATATACCCTAAACTTACTTTAGGATGTCCCACAAATCAGATTTGTCAAATTTTGTCCCAAGCTTATCCTTTGAAACCTTTTCACATAAGTTGGACAACCCCTTATCTTAACATACTTAAGATTAGAATCCTCCCCATCCATAACTTTTATGGAGTCTTGGGGCTTGGATTTTGAGGTTACCATTTTCGTGAGATATGCAGCCCATTTCTAGGACATTATCCCGTAAGGATACTTTGAATGTCTCAGAAATCATTATGGACCGTACCATGTCCAACAAGGTACAATTTTTCATTCGGATACATCAATCAATTATTATGTATCGTGATGTGTCCATTATGAGAAAACCATTTGAGATGATCTAGAAACTTATTGCACAAGTATTTATTCCTTGATCTAATCAAAGAATCTTAATACTTTGCCAATTTGTTTCATTTCTCAATTCTTTGAACCTTTCAAATAATTCACACTTGTAGATTTCAAAGAAATACATATATTCAACTCTTTGAATGATCATCTCCTTTCTTATACTAGTTTGTTCAATTTGCAAAATAATTTTTACATAAGTCAAGTATACAAAATTTATTAAGTAATATTCCAGCTTCTATACAAAACATTATTATTATAAATAGAACAACAATTGTTCTTAATTATAATACCAAAGATTTCATTGTCCAACAATAAAATGGAAATAATATTTTTACAAGAACTGAATACAATAACAACTTATCGACTTAATATATTTTCCCTGTAGACATTGCTAAACTATAAGTTTCTATGGCTAATATGGCAACCTTTGCTACATTTCCGCATATAGATTACTTATATTTGTTTAGCTTTCTACTTCGCTTGGTCCTTCATAAATCTATATTTATGATAACCAAAGTCGGTATCTAATACCCAAGTAGAACCTCGACTTAAAGAAAATTTATTTCAATCATGAACAAAAATCGTATTATAAACCAAACTTCACTAAGCTTATTTGGTTAGCCTCTCGCAAGATGCTTCTCGCAGCTTTCTTTCCAAAGGTCCGTGCTTATTGCAAAGGAAGCAAACTCCTTTGCTATCCGTGACGCTTTTGTTCTTATTATCCTTTGTTTACGCCTTTCTATTTACCTTCTTTGAATCGCTCTTCTTTTCAGTAAGATCCTTTGGCCCCTACCAAGAAGACTTGATCTTTCTTGGTTGAAAGTGACTCTCAACATTTTCAATATGTTAAGCAAATCAATCAAGTCGATATCTAGCTTGTTCATATGAAAAATTCACAACAATTGTGAAAGGAGTCCGGAGTGAGTGCAAGATCAAATCTTGCTCAACTCTCCATCCATGACAAAACCCATGTCCTAATTGATCAATCAAATTGATTATGTTAAGGACTTTTGTCTGCATCAGAGTGTCATTAGTCATTCTAGATCGGAAGAGCTCCTTAGATATCTCGATATCTATCACCCCATTTTCCTCACCATCAACTACTTGATGTGCAGGAATATAGTAGAGCCGAGCACCCATAGTTTCATGCCGACGCCGAAGCTCGTTACTCATGGATGCGAGCATGATGCATCGAGCCAATCAGGCATCATCTTGCCACTTTCTAAAAGTAGCAATCTCTTCCTCGTAGGCATTGTTCGCAACCATTGCGTGGATAGGCGACATGGACATAAGATAGCTTTTCAAATTAGTGAGAACTATTCTCAAATTCCTTAACCAATCCGCTTTAATTCTATTCGTTAATTTACATCAAATATGTTTCGCAGTTGATAGTAATTTTAGACATTGTAAAATTTCAGAAATGAATTTGTAATTAACAACATTTTAACATACATTCTATTATTAATTACCAAAATAAATTAGGTCTTGTTTTAAATTGGTATCTCCCACTATTTTCTTCAAACTATATTACCTCACTTATATAGTTCGAAAATCTAATTAAAGATTTGCTAGTGAGAATAAGGATCCCATTTCAAATGTATATAGCCTTGTGGTGACACAACAAACTATATATAAATAAATAGGTAGACAACTTTTGTCAATTACATCAACTATGCAACTCCTTGTATTTTGCCTCTTAGATTATTTTGATCAAGTGGTGGCACATCCGAATCAAAATTATCCAAGTTAAGTCCAACCTAGCACTCCATATATTCCAAAAAGAAAAATATCATCCTTGTGGTGACACAACAAAACAATATTGTTCAATTTTCTTTATAAACATCAAATGTGATAAATTAACATCTTAAATACTTAATACTTGCCTTGTGGTGACACAACAAACTCATATTAAATATTTAATACTCTATTAATTTTATCATGCTAGAAGGCGTTCGCTCGATATTCCAAATATCTTTGAACGCTTAGACTTAATATAAAAAATTGAGGGGTTTGTTATTAATTTGTCTCATCTTGTTTAGCGCATACATACACATATATATATAAAAACGCGTCATATTAATGAACATGCGAAGCATGTTTGCATAATATATAATATATATATAGTATAAGCATGCACATATAGAATACTATATTCTACCCTTGATTGATTATGGACTTTTATTCTAGTTTGGTTCACTAGAGCCACCAAGTGAACCAAAAGGTCAAACCTCTAGGGGTGCAAGAAATAATATTTAAATATAACTATTACATTTAAACCCTGCTCCATAACAAACGGGTCTTCACGCCTCCTTGCTCCTTTGATCTCCAATTTTTCAAAAATTAATTCTAACTATTCCTATTACATAACTATTTTAAAATAAATAGAAACCTCGATCGCTAGCCGAGGGAAGTACATAGAGAGAGATAGAATTTACATTAAGAAAAATTAGAGAAGACGAGGTACGCAGACCCCATTTAATAAAACCCATACATTCATGCATCCAACTAAAATAAAATCCAATCGCATTGGTCAATAGTCCTTAATCAATCCCATTTATTATCATACACATCACCATACGCATCAATAAATAACATTCATCTTATGAATAAAAAACATTTAATATATATATTGATATCATTTAATGGGCAAATTTAGTTAGTATAAAATCTAATTTTTGAATCAAAATAAACTCCTTTATTTTAATCCAAATTTAAATCAAAATAAAACTATTTTATTTTAATTTATCCAATTTTGAATAAAATAAACTATTTTATTTTAATCAAAATCTTTAATCAAAATAAACTCCTTTATTTTAATTAATTATGGAATCCAATTCCATATAAAAAAATCTTTAATTAAAATAAACTCTTTTATTTTAATTAATTATGTAATCCAATTCCATGTAAAAAAAATTAAAGGAAAGACGGATTATCTTTCCTATTCACAAATAAACTCTTTTATTTTGAATAATATGAAATCTATTTCATATCTAAATAAACTCCTTTATTTAAGGAAATTAGGATTCTCTTTCCTATTCACAAATAAACTCCTTTATTTTGAATAATATGAAATCTTATTTCATATTTAAATAAACTCCTTTATTTAAGGAAAAATAGAATCCAATTTCAACTCCAATTAGTTATCATGGAATCCAATTCCAACTCTAATTAGTTATCATGAAATTTAATTTTAAAATTAAAATAAATCTTTTATTTTAATATTAAAATAAACCTTTTATTTTAAGATTAAAATAAACCTTTTTATTTTAATTATAAAATATATTTAAAATTAAAATAAAACTTTATATTTTAATATTAAAATAAACCTTTTATTTTAAAATTAAAATAAACTTTTATTTTAATTATATAATAATTAAGAATATATATATATATATATATATTATATATATATATATATATATATATATATATAACTATAATATATATATATATATATATATATATATATCCGCCTCCTTTTTTTTTTTAACGCGTGCATGCTATCCTGTTAACTTTTTAGTTTGTTTTCCTCAATTAGTTTCCTGCAGGTTTCATGTGATTCACGCCAAGAAGCATTAATCCCTTAAAACATTTTACATGGAATCATATTACATGTAATCACACGGATTGCAAAAAAAATTAGTTTTTTTTTTTTTTTTAATTTTTTTTTTTTAAATTTTATACAATTAAATTATGCCCAAATAAATTGTTCTAAATGCATATCAATATATATATCAAATTAAAACAATTAATAATTCGCATAAAGGTTTGGCTCTGATGCCACTGTTAGGTTTGTAATATTCATGTGCGCAATCAAATTGCAAAATAATGCGGAAGCGTGTAAAAATCAGAGTTTAAAATTTTACAAACCATATACCCGGATCATCCTTTATGCACAATTATTAATTATACGAAAAGATAAAGAATAAAATCATACCCTTGAAGATCGAGCTTCCTCAGGTACAAGTTCACCTCCAAATCCTTTCGCGTTCAACTCAATCCACCGGGGTTTTGTTCCTTCCTTTGATCAATGTTAGCCACCCATATGTTTGGCCTCTGAGAGGTGATCCACCAAGGAATAATAATGATTCAAGAAGATGGTGTATTGGCTCAAACCCTAGTTTTTCCTATCTCTATATAGAAAAAGAGGCGTACTCTCCAACAAATTGAAATTATGTCGTTGTAAAAAAGTCAACAACCCTTTTACCCATAATAAGACTCTCTTATTTATAGATGTGGGCAACTCACCCTAACAATTAAGGAATTGGATTTTATTTAATTAATTAAATTCTTTTAATTAATTAAGCTCCCTAATCTTATTAGGGATAATTAATTAAACTCCTTTAACTAATTTTCCTCCTAATCCTATTAGGAATAAATGAGAGTACTTATATTAAATTAATTCCTAAACTCTTTTAGAAATTAAAATAATAATAATTGTAATAATATTAATAAGACTCCTCTTATTAATTTATATTTAATATTTCTAAAATATTAAATAATAATATTAAGCTATTTAATTTATTCTATCACCATAGATTAAATTAAATATACTTAACATATTATTACGATTATGCCATTAACTTCTTAAATAATTATTCTTCCTTTTATGGTGTGACCCTTTAGGTTCTCCATATTAAACCTACAGTGAATAAATCAATTAGAATAATTCTAATCTTATTTAAATAAATAAATTAAACAATTAATTTATTTAAATAAATAATATTTATTCTACAATAGGATAAGCCTCCTAGCGATCAACGACTTTTTTCGGATAATATAGATTTCAACATTAATCATAAAAGAACCTTTGAGTAAATAGTTACCGCACAATTCAATCCTTCCACCATACAATGTCCCAATTAAATATAAGATATGAAATTACCACAAGTCTTATTTTATTTAATTATTTGTATTTTCGTTCCTTAAATGCACAACTCCAAATAATGCAAATTAGAAACTCCTTTCTAATTTCATTCTCGCCGCCAAGGACTACTTCAAGTTTGTCATTTATCGAATCACATAGGACATTTCTCTTCTTTTATTAGAAGTGGTAGATTCTTTATCGATCATACATTATCTCCACGTATAACTTATTATACCCAAGCATACCCTTTGATATACCCTAAGGGTCTTAAGGAATAAGTCAAAGTATAACTCATCATACATAAGATACTATGATGATCTCAAGTCCAAGGATTACTTGTACTACTATCACTACAGAATTCCTATCGACAGCAAATAAAACTCCATTAGGTATTCCTTAGCGAGCCAATGCTCAAAGAACTTATTCTCTAATAAGCACCTACATACTTGCTTTAGTGTCTCCACAAAATGATCATGAGATCAATCATCCTCATCCAATGAGCAAGCAACGATGTACCAATCTATCCGGATTCACTAATCCCCAATTTAGTAATCCAATGATTGGGAACTATTTTAGTTTTAAGCTTTCTAAGAATTTAGATCTCATTAGAATGATCATCATCATTATTCTAAAAGCATTGCTTAAAACTATGGGTTTATCACATATTATAAAACAAAGATCACGTAGATAATTAAAAGCCTTTAATAAATTAATACTTTTTATTAATAAATGAAATATGCTTTATCATCAAACATGATTGGCTCTTGTGTGCATACTACTTTCACATGTACCTCTATATTTGTATTGAATTTTCTGCTTAGACTAAGTGTAGTCTAAAGGTGTTAATCCTAGTGGATTAGAGAGAAAGGTTTACAAACAGTTCAAGGAATCAAATGTGCTTGAAGAGTGCATAGTAGTGCACAAGGAGCAAGAGAGTTCAAGGAAATTAATTGTTAATTAATTTTTGTAAGAATCATCTTTTTGTAATTTGTGATTGTTTATAAAGAAATAAATAAAGTGAGTCTCCAATACTAGTTGGTATTGGACGTGGACTAGGCTATTATTATAGAGGGTAATAGCTGAACCACGTAAAAAATCTTGGTGTTGATTTTATTATTTGCTTTACTTTAAAATCACATAAGCTATTTAATTATCTTAATAATTAAAATTTGAATACTTGCATCATATTAAGATAATTCTTTAACATCAAGTATTTTATTTAAGATATAAATTCAGCAGGTTATTTTCTAAATAGGCTATATTAATTTAGTAAATGGATTTCAATTATTATAGTAGCCCTCAAATTAATAGTTAGTTTAAAGTTTAAAATTGGTCATGATTGCTCCCACACTTATTCAACCCCCCCCTTCTAAGTGTGCCTAGATAAATTTCATTTGGTATCGTAGTCAGCTCTACTTATCTTGGTCTTAAAGGTGACTTGTAGGAAAGATTCTCGACATGGCACAGTTCGGGAACAACAATCAAGAAGGTCAATCAACCAATAGACCTCCTTTGCTGTTGGGAACGGAAAATTATAACTTCTGGAAATTTCGAATGGCGATCTATCTGAAAAGAGATCCTTGGGAATGGTGGAATGTGGAGAACGGGCCAGTTATTACACGAAGAGATGATGGGACACCGAAGATTCTACTAGAAATGGATTTAACCGAAATCTATATGGTCTCATATGATTCAAAGGCAATGAACACACTTCTCAGCGGTATGGTACAATCCAAGATAGACAAAGTTTCCTCATGCAACACAACTAAGGAAATTTGGGATACTCTAGTGGTAAGTCATGAAGGTACCTCCAAAGTACGAGAAGTCAAGCTAAGCATGCTTATGCACGATTATGAAATGTTCAAACTCGAAAAAGATGAAACCATTAAGCTAGCTCAAGCAAGATTTCTAGTCCTTATAAACTCCGTGAAATTACTGGACAAGACTATTCCTCAAAGTGAGATCAACCGTAAGTTGCTTCGGGCTATGCCCAAAAGGTTTGCTTCTAAAATCACTACTCTTCAAGATTCTGCAACTATTTCTTCCATGGATACTTTAACTTTGTTTGGTGAATTAGAAGAATATGAACATCAGTTAAAGAGATATGATGATGAGGAGGAAACTCCTCGAAGAAAGTTTTTAGCTCTTAATGCAGATAACGAAGAGGAGTTTGATGATGACTCGGATGAAGAAATAGCAATGATGTCAAGAAGACTCAAGGGGCTACTACAAAGGAAGAATAAAATAAGAAATACTTTCAATTCAAATAAGTCCAAAGGAAAGCAAACCGAAGAGACATGCTTTCAATGTGGACGCCCCGGTCACTTCAAGAAAGATTGTTTTCAATTAAAGAACAAAGGAAAGACAAACTACAAAGACAACAAGAAGAACAAAGCCTCTTGTGACTTGGAGTGATGAGGAATCCAAGTGGAGATCGATGCTAAAGATGAGATAAAGACAAGTATGCTTCGTAGGAATTGAAGGTGAATCTAATCGTATCTTTTAATGAATTTGAACTCATTAGAACAAGAAAATAAGAAGTTAAAAGAAAAGAATGCATGCTTAAAAGGTTTAGTTAATACTTTAATGAGTGAAGTGGATTCACTAATAGATGAAAAGAAAGAAATTGAAAAGGAATCTACATGTAAAGAAGAAAAGGTTTTGATTGCTAAAATTGATTATTTAGACAACTATAACAAAATACTTTTCAATAAGGTAAATTTCTTGAATAATGAAGTCCAAAAGTCGACTAATGAGCTAAAAATGAGAGATGTATGTATTGATGCATTTAGTGATAAATCTCTGTTAAAACTTTTCCTAATAATGAACTTCAAAAGAAATAGATTCATTAAAATTATCTCTTGCTAAATTTGTCCAAGGTGAAGAAAATTTAAATGTCATATTAGGTAAACAAAGACCTAGTTTTGAAAGATAAGGAATTGGTTATGATCCTATGCATAAAAAAGAGTAATATAAAATGTTAAAATCAAAGTCCCGATTTAGTTTAAATTATTGCTCTCCTTTCACAACTTATAAAATTGTGGTATTAAAGGTCATTTAGATATAAATTGTTTTAAGAAACGAAACAAGGTTAAAAAGGTATGGATTAAAAAGAATGATTTACTTGCTACTAACATAAGTGGACCCAAAAGATATGGGTACCAAAAGGATAAATTGTTCTTTCTCTGATGTATGCTTAAAGGCAAGAGTTCCATCTCAAAATGGATTCTTGATAGCGGATGTTCTCAAAGACATACGACAAAAGATAAATCAAAATTGTGAGAACTAAATATCAAGAAGAAGAATGGAACTACCACGCTTTGGAGACAACAAAACCTACGAGATAATTGGAAAAGGTAAAATTGGTAATGGCAAGGTAAGTATAAATAATGTGCATCTTGTTAATGGCCTCAATTCAATTTAATTAGTATTAGCCAATTAATGGATAATGGTCATCAAGTTAACTTTGAAAAAGATAAATGCACAATATTTCATGGTACTAATAATACTACTCTAGTTGCACAAAAGAGAAGGAAATATATATACTCTTGATTTTGAGCAACAGATGAAGAACTATGTCTTACTTCCGCATAAGATGAAGCTTATCTATGGCATAAAAGGATGGGACATGTTCACATGGATTTAATCAAGAAACTATCCTCAAAGAATCTCACCAAAGGATTGCCAAGAATCAAATTTAAAAAGAAAGGAATATGTATTCCTTGCCAACTGGAAAAACAAGTAAGAACTTCTTTTACAAAGAAAGAATATGGTATCAACTTCTTCTCCGTTGTAACTACTTCATCTTGATTTATTTGGACCTAAAGGCATTCAAGCATTAATGGTAAATTTTATGCTTTTGTAATAGTTAATGATTTTTCAAGATATACACATGGGTATTATTTTTGAGAACTAAGGATGAAGCATTTAAAGAATTTGAAAATTAATAAGAAATCTTGAAACAAAGTATAGCTATAAACTTATTAGAATTAGAAGTGATCATGGTAATCGAAGTTTCAAAAAGATTTTATAACCTTTTGTGATCAAAGGGTATTAGCTATGAATTTTCAAATTTCAGGACTCCTCAACAAAACGGGGTGGTGGAAAGAAAGAATAGGACTCTACAAGAGACAACAAGAACTCTACTCAAGAAAGTAAGCTTCCAAAGAAATTTTGGGGTCAATAAGTCAAAAGTACATCATGTTATATTTTAAATAGGGTACTCATTCGTCCCTATTATTTTGAAAACACCTTATGAGCTTCTAAATAATAAAATTCCAAATATAAGTTATTTCAAAGTTTTTGGTTCAAATGTTTCATCTTAAATACAAGTGATAATTTGGGAAAATTTGATGCTAAGTCATACGAAGGAATTTTCATCAAGTTATTCTCAAAATAAGAAGGCTTATCGATCTTTAATATTAGAAAGTTATGTGTAGAAGAATCTATTCATATCACTTTCAATGAGACTAACAATGATCTGCCAAAAGAAAGTGAAGATGATGCAGGAAATTTAGAGATAGTCAGAATTCCAGCAAACCGAAAAGAACAAAACGAGAGACCAAATGAGCAGTTTCAGGAAACTGAAATGGACAACCAGCAGGAACGTGAACCTGAAAATTTACAAGATGCTGAAGATGAGTCTCATGATCAAGAGGAAGTTTTACATGATATCCAAATGCCAAAAATAGCTAGATATGTCAAGAATCATCCTCCGGAGAATATCATTGGAGATATTAACAAAGGTGTAACCACAGGAAGAGGTTTACAAAATCATTGTGCATTCTCTGCATTTTTGTCATAGGTTGAGCCAAAGAATGCAAAGGATCCAGTCCTTGATGAAAATTGGTTATTGGCAATGCAAGTAGAACTTTAACAATTTGAGAGATGCCAAGTATGGGAACTTATGCCTCCTCCAAAAGATGCTTCTATCATTGGTACGAAATGGGTATTCAAAAACAAGCTTGATGAGCACGGTACAATCACCTATAACAAAGCAAGGCTAGTAGCTCAAGGGTATAACCAACAAGAGGGGATCGACTATGAAGAAACCTAAGCACCAGTGGCTAGGCTAGAATCAATTCGAATTTTGTTGGCGTTTGCATGCTACAAAAAGTTTAAACTGTATCAAATGGATGTAAAGAGTGCTTTCCTCAACGGATATATTAATGAAGAGGTGTATGTAAAGCAAGCTCCTGGATTCAAGCAAGAAAAGTATTCTAATCATGTCTACAAATTAAAGAAAGCTCTTTATGGCTTGAAACAAGCTCCAAGAGCATGGTACGACAGGTTAAGTAAGTATCTCTTATCAAATGGATTTATTAGAGGTAAAATAGATTCTATATTATTTATTAAGCATAAAAATATAGATATCATTATTGTTCAAATATATATAGATGATATAATTTTTGGTGCTACTAATGATCATCGTTGTGAGTGGTTTTCCAAGTGCATGCATAAAGAATTTGATATGAACTTAATGGGTGAACTCAACTACTTTTTGGGACTTCAAATCAAGCAAACGAATGACAAAATTTACATCCATCAAACCAAATACACAAAAGAATTACTCAAGCAATTTGGCTTTGAAGGATCTAACTCAAAAGGTACACCTATGAGCACATCAATAAAGCTCACAGCTAATGACAAAGGTATTGATGTTGATATAACAAAATATCGAGGTATGATTGGTTGCTTGTTATACTTAACTGCCTCTAGACCTGATATAATGTATAGTGTTTGTCTATGTGCAAGATTTCAGGCAAAACCCAAAGAATCACACTTAAATGCTGTTAAAAGAATTTTGAAATATTTAAGTGGTACTATTAATTTAGGATTATTTATCCAATTTCCAATCACTTTGAACTAATAGGTTATTCAGATGGTGACTATACAGGATGTCAAATCGATAGAAAAAGTACGAGTGGTGCTTGTACTTTCTTGGGACAAAGTCTCGTATCATGGCATAGTAAAAAAGAAAA
Organism: Panax quinquefolius; assembly: GCA_020205615.1. NCBI lineage: Eukaryota > Viridiplantae > Streptophyta > Magnoliopsida > Apiales > Araliaceae > Panax > Panax quinquefolius. The sequence goes on from CM035157.1 coordinate 76,546,783, forward strand.
CCTCAAAGGGCTCTTTCAACTACATCGAGGGTGAATACCTAGTCAGCAGGAAGTTCATTGCTTCTCGATATTATGGATGCGACAAACTCTATGTGATTTTGATATATTTTGTGATTGTGTGCCTATTTATTGTGATAATTCTAGTGCTATAGATATATCTAAAAATCATGTGTTACATTCACGAACAAAGCACATAGAAGTTAGACATCATTTTCTAAGAGACAATGTGTCCAAAGGATTAATTAAATTGATTTTTATTCCAACTGAAAATCAAATTACAGATATTTTTACTAAACCTTTATGTGAAGATAGATTTTGCATGTTGCGAGAGAACTTGGGATTTGTCTTACATAATTTATTTTCAAATATGTGTTGTCCTAACTTACATGAATATCTCATTATTTAATTAAGGATAATTATGAATTTGAATTTACGGTTATTAATTTAAGTCTTCTACTCTTACACGCCATATCTGTCATAATTGTTTTGAAAACTGAAAAGACCGAACGGCTGAAGGGTTTCTTGGGAACTGTATGCGTACATGCATATCTCATAATGGTTTTTTTTAAATCGAAACGCCAAGTCGACTAAGTCGTTATCTTTGGAGACATAAGTGTCTGAGAGACGATTGTATTGTGACATACCTCCGATTATCTATATCTTTCTATCTAATCTCTTTTCATCCTCCTAAAACTCTTTTCTCTTTTCTCTCTTTTTTTTGTTTCTAATCTTATCTTTGGTATCATGAGAACTCAACACACAAGCGAACAATGATGGATTCCGATGATGATCAGACGCCGGTTCCACCCCCATCAATAGCCGGACCTTCCGTAAGCCACAAAAAATGAAGAAAATCATATATGAGGAATCAGAGTACGTTGACTCTTCATCTTCTGATGAGTCCATGTTCAAATCCTTTTCAATAAAATCTCTGGATCCTCTCTCGGCGACGTCAGCCAACGACTCCATCTTTTAAGCCGGAGGTTACACCTCCACCGGTTTCAGTAAACCCTAACTTTTCCTTTGATCTGCCTGACAACTACTTTCGCAGTAATGCGTATGAGGTACGCTTTAAAACAGTCATTTTTCCAAAACAATTTGTCTATGAAAAATCTGTTGATCAAATCTGTTTTCAATAATCTCCTTTGAAACTATTGTTTGAGACTTGTGGTATTTCTTCCATGCTTTTTCCTCCATCTGTGGCATACCCTAGACTTGTTCAACAATTTTACACAAATCTAGAATGTCATGGCGATTTTTATACCACTTTTGTCAAAGGAAAATCATTATATTTTTTGGTAGTGGATTTTGGTAGTATTTTGAAAATTCCATCTTCTGGTGTGTGTCCTTTTACAAAGAAAGGTGTAGTTCATTTTCCATTCACTCCTCTGGAACAGTTACAAATCATCATGAACAACAATTTGTTGAGTGATATTTTTACTCCTAAAACAGTGGATGTCTCTCCTATTTCTTTTGTTCTCCATCATCTTGTTAGATACAATCTGTTGCCTCGTTTAGGTGGAGGAGCAGATTTTACCTATCAGGACTTGATCATTGTTGCTCTGATTTAAAGAGGTGTTTCTTTTAATATGTCTCAACTGATGCTTCATCACATGACTACATGTTTGCGTAAAACCAAGACATGTTTGCCTTACAGTGCTACTCTTACTACTTTGTTTAATCATATTAAAATCTCTTTTGAAAATGAAAACTCTGTTTCGGTCACTGATTCTATCAGTGTTAATTCTTTGAAAATGGCACGGATTATGTTACTCGATGGTTTGTTTGTTCGTGTTAATTCTGAGACTCCTGCCTCTCCATCTCTATTTCATCCTCTCCTGCTCAAATTTCCACTCAATCCTCTCCTGAAGTTGTCGATCTATTGAAAGTAATTCTTAATAATCAAGAGAAAATGCAAGTTGAGATGTCTGCCCTTCATAACCGTATGTCTTTGTTGGAAAAAGGTAAGTTGCCATTGGGTGCACTTGAAATCAATAAACTCTATCATAACATTGAAGATGAGTTTATCGATTTGCAAGCCAGTTTTGAGGTGCAAACAACTGCCTTGGCTGAGTTGATGCAACGATGACTTAATCGCAACTCTTGTTTGTTGAGTCAGGAAATTAAATTCGTTAGTAATCAGGTGGGGAGTTGGCTGATTTTATTTCTACTCATTTCAATGATGTGGGATCTAAACTACATATGCAGCGTAAGCATTCAACTATCCCTGAGTGGGTGCATTGCAATTGGTTGGCCGAGTATTAAGGAGAATTTTTAGATGTACCTCTACCACCTGCTACTGTCATTCCCAGGCTTCCCCAAATGCTACTGATTTGAGCATTGCTGAGAAGGTCCATCGTGCAAATCATCATCCCTCTTTCACTCAACGTGGCTTTTAGCGCAAGGCAAACCGTGGTAGAACTCGACGAAATGAACTCGCTTTTCTTTTGTTTGATGACAAAGGGGAGAGTTTTGAGATTTTTATGTTAATGGACGAATGTTTAAAATCGTTTTTTTTGGTTTGTGTGTCTCACCAAAAAGACTTATGTTTAATTTGGGATTAAAATTTTAATATTTGATATATTTGTTATCATGTAGTAATTATTTTGATATTTGATGATAAACTAACAAATATCAGTAATCAGGATTGTTTTGAATTGTTTACAAAATTTTGAATTTCAGAAAATTGAATTTCAAAGAACTCAAATTATATTATTGCATGGATTTAGGGGAGTTAATTATGATATGCATATATTCGTGGGGAGTTAATGAGAGTTAAACAATTTTTTGGGTTGTCATCATCAAAAAGGGGGAGAATGTTGACTTAGTAATATTCTAGCCTTATGTTTTGATGATAAAATGTTCAAGTACTAAATTATTTTATGGCATTTTAGGTATTTTGGGGATAAGGAGCTTTGATTGATATTCAAGAATTTGAAGGATTTTCTTTTTCTAGGAAAACAAATGTAAGATCAATTGCATAATAATTGATTTTTCATTTAAAGGCTCTAGGACATTATTGCATTATATCTTGTTATATGTCTTAAATGAAAAATGTTTTGGAAAAAGGTTTTCTAAATATTAAAATTAATATTAGATGGGAATTAAGATTAACATATGTATATATAAATCAAGTACAAAAGGAATTAATTGATATATATTGCATGTTGTTGGTATATATATATATATATATATATATATATATATATATATATATATATATATACTTCAATTATATAATCAATCATGTCACACACGTGAGATATGAGCATGTCTAGAAGCTAAAAAGGAGAATAGTATTTTGATATCTATATAAGGGTGAAAAAAGTGATTAATTGATATCTCTTGACATTTTTCTACACGTGGATGTGTATAATCATGGTTTCCTAGAAAATCTAAAGGATGTCAGCTACTTTATTGTGATTTGTTGCTTATTACGGTTTTCAAGGAGTAATTTTTATTGAATTCTAAAGATTTGTTAGAAAAAGGAGTATGATGTCACATGTCTTTCTAGTTACTCCACTTCACACGCTACACGCCACTTTTATAAAGTAGAAGAGTCGAAAGTTATTATCTCTTATGGGTCTTTTGATTTATTCAAACTAAGTAACTAACGATTTTGTTTCACTTTGGATAACAATTGACTCTTTACCGTTGTACTCTTTGACAACTTCTTACCGATTGACTTGAACAAACAAAGTCTTATCTTTAATTTAACGGTAATGTTTTGTGGGTTATAAAATCAGTGTTCTCAAGCATGGAAAGATACAACTCACGAAAATAATCTTTGCACTTATTACTGTGATTATCGAGAAAATTGATTTTATCAAGTGCAACCTGTGAGAAGCTAAGCAATTAATTTTTTGATATTATTTGAGCTGGTATTTGGTAAGAAATTAATTGTTCATTTATTTTATGCTAATTGATCATTGCATATAGTTGAGCCTTTAATTGTTAAATTGATTATTCTTGCATTGATCATAAATCTCTATATTTGTATTGAATTTTCTGTTTAGACTAAGTGTAGTCTAAAGGTGTTAATCCTAGTGGATTAGAGAGAAGGTTTACAAACAGGTTCAAGGAAGCAAAGGTACTTGAAGAGTGCATAGGTGCACAAGGAGCAAGAGAGCTCAAGGGAAATTAATTGTTAATTAATTTTTTGTAAGAATTTGTTTTGTAATTTGTGATTGTTTACAAAGAAATAAATAAAGTGAGTCTCCAATACTAGTTGGTATTGGACGTGGACTAGGCTAATATTATAGAGGGTAATAGTTGAACCACGTAAAAAATCTTGGTGTTGATTTTATTATTTGCTTTACTTTGAAATCGCATAAGCTATTTAATTATTTTAATAATTAAAATTTGAATACTTGCATCATATTAAGATAATTCTTTAACATCAAGTATTTTATTTAAGATATAAATTCCACAGGTTATTTTCTAAATATGTTATATTAATTCAGTAAGCGTATTTCAATTATTATAGTAGCCTGAAATTAATAGTATAGTTTAAAGTTTATAATTGGCCATAGATTGCTCCCACACTTATTCAACCCCCCTTCTAAGTGTGCCTTGATAAATTTCAACCCGTCATAACTTACGGGCGCGAGCGTGATCATCCCAATGTGCCCTATATTGATCAATACTACATCCAAGAACGATATTATCGTTCATTCTATCCGCCTTAGGCGCATAAAAATTTTCCCATATTCGGGATGTTCATACTTAGTCAGGAATCCGAACCAAAACAATTTGGACAAATAATAATAAAGTTCTATCTTGTTCAAAAATATTTTTAAGTTCATGTCTAGCCAGATGAAATAGCTTAGACAGCTTTTAAGTCAACGTATACATAATGGAAATTAATAAGTATGTATCAACATGTGATTAAATACAATGATTGTCCATGTGAGGACACTTGTATAACCATATTTAGAAATTAACGAACAGAATAAAAATCTGAATTATACAATAATATTGTACTGATTAATAATGATCGGATACATAATCGATAACAATAGAGTTAATATTCTGGCATAATGATAATATAAGTCTGAAACTTTCTTACTTATATCCATTGCATAAAGTAAATGCAAAGGTAGGATACTTGCTCGGGTCTCCGCTACGCCACCACGCAACTTAGTTTTATCTTTTATGTCGAGACCTATCATTAATAAGATCATTCTATCGATTAGAAATACATATCATAACACATAAGATCGCTTATTTGCGCAATCAAGACATAACCTAATCACATTACCACATAGTCATATCACTATTGGGTAACAAACCGATACTAATACAACCAAATTATCTAAGTCCTGACATTTCAAATATTTTATTAATCAAGCGACTTTATCAAGTAATTATCGAGCTTAAAACTTTATTCGTATTTCGTATTCGCTTAAATAATTTAAATATCACTATATTAGTTTTAATAACCTTATAATAATTTTTAAATAATTATTATAATTTATCATAATTTTTCAAACACTCGGAATCATTTTAAATTGATTTAAATATTAAATAATTCTATTATCATTAATATTGAATTAATATTAAACTATTAATAAAACCATTACCAAAATATTAAAGTTATTTATAATAACTCAAAATATTTTTAAAACATCAATATTACCCTTAAATGATTTTTAAAATAATTAAAATCATTTTAACTAATTACCATTAATATTTAAGTATTAATGTTTTATTCATCAAAATATTAAGATTTATTAATTATAACTTCAAATATATTAAATTCTTTTATTTCCTTTTAAATGATTTTAAATTAATAAAATCATTTTTTAACTATTTATTTAATATAATTATTAAATAAACCAAACATCATTTAATATTTAAATTATTAATAAAATTTACCTTTAAATATTGAAAGTTATATTTTATAACTTAAAATATTTTTTTTAAACTCTTTATTTTCATTTAAAATGATTTTATAATATTAAAATCATTTTTAAATTAATTTATTTAATATACTTATGAAATAAATCTAATATCATTAATATTAAAATATTAATATTTTTCATGACAAAATATCAAAAGTTATAGTTTATAACTTAAGATATTTTTATAACCTTTAAATCCTTTTTATATAATTTTTAAATCATTAATTCTATTTTTTACATAATTTATTTAATACATTTATTAAATGAATTAATTATCATTAATATTAATTAATTAATGAAATTTAACATTAAATATTAAAAGTCATTAAAAATAACTTAAAATATTTTCTTATACCATAATATAATTTTAAATGATTTTTCAAGTATTAAAATCATTTTTAAATAATTTATTTAATATAACAATTAAATAAATTAAATACCTTTATTAATCCAAAATATTAAATATTTATGAAATATATTTAAAATTATTAAAAACTAATTTTTAGATTTTAAAATAATTTTTAATAATTTATTTTGTATTTTTAATAATTAAAAATTAATTTTCTCTAATTATTTAATAAAAATATAATTTTTAGAAATTAAGTTTCGCTAAAGGACCCTATAAATGACGTAACTGCCTCTATAGGTGTTCATGAGCTTCATTGATCTCTTCATAGTCGGGTTAACAAGGTTACTAGTTTGACCATGCATAGATCTTAGATCATTAAGTTTCTGGGTTATAAATTTAGTTAATGTTGTAGTACTCATGTAGTATTACAACTCTAAACAAGTATCATGACCAAATCATAATACAACCGAGAGATCTAAGCCATCAAAGTGGTTGTCAGAGACTGTTCTTCATTTCTGGGTTACCCAGAAATGAAGAACAGTTCGAGGGTCTTGCTTTGGGCCTCCACTACTTGCTATTCTTGTAATGTTTTTGTGATTTAAAAGTTTCAGTGTCTAGACAACATGACAAGGAACAAATATATTACATAACATAAAAACAACACCATCGCAAGATACATGTCGCTCAAAGCCTGTCAAAGAAGTTATTCTTGATTTTCTGGAATTTCCAGAAAATGATTTTCGTGATCATTCCAGCAAGTTTGATCATCCACTGTATTTAACCTATTTGATGTTTTAATGATATAAAGGCATGAATCTAAAGTTAATCTACCGTACTACAACTTTAGTTACAACAAACATAACGAATCATCAAACATGTGGAAGATCCGAGCTCAAACATTTCTTCAAGTCGCTTTACGGGTAACAATCTGGGTTACCCTTGATCGATCTGGTCAGTTGGCCAATAACCACCTTTGACCACTAATAACTTGTAATGTATTCATAATTTATGCATGAATCCGGTTCCAAATCAAAGATCTTATAGCGGTACTCTCAAGTCCAAAACATAAAACACACAAAATCATAAACAGAGAGAGATCTACAGCCTCTGACATTTGTTGTCAGAACATATAAAAAAATCCAAAATTTTGAAATCTTTAAATCTGAGCCTATAGATGTTATGGATCTAACATCTATCAACCCAGATCACTAATATAGACTACAAACAACATGATACAACACAAAAACACCAGATCTAACATAACATACATAATCAGATTTCTAGGGTTAGCTTTATGCCTTTCAATGAACTATTTTGAATCTAGGCTTTAGATGTGTTATGGGTGATGGTGGGGCTTGGTTTGGAAACTGATTTACTTAGAAATGTCGTAGGTTTTAGAGAGAGAAGGTCTTGGATGAGGGATTGTGAATAAATGGGCAATATGAGCACTTTTCTCTCTCTTAAATCTTATATAAATGTTGGATACGTTGTATTGGCTGATAAAATATGGCTGATTGCTGGTATATAGAGCACATGGGAGAGCTAGATTAGTTCACCAACTCCATATCTTAGCAAGATACACAAGCAACATAATAAAGAATTGAAAAGGGGCTTTTTTATCATTTGGCTTTTAAATTTAAGGGCAAACTAGTAACTTGTCACAACCCTTAGGGTTTAACCCTAAGGTTCTACCATTGTATTTTCTAGGATTTCTATTTAGGGCAAAAATAAAATTTTAGTTTCTACAAATCTAAATTAGGGTTCCCTAATTAAATTAGGTTACCTAATCACTTAGGTCTTGAATATTAGGATTTAAAATTTACTAATTATCATTAAGCTTTCAAATTTAGCAATTAGGGTGTTAAATTTGTCAATTAGGGTTTATAATTAACAATTAGGGTTTCTAAAAATTAGGATTTCTATATATTAATTAGGGTTTCTCTATTTAATATTAAATTCTATAATACTTAACCTTAATCATAATAACACAGTTACATAACAGTCTCGAACTTATAATTGAGTTTCAAAATAGGGTTTCCATTTAGCAAATTAGGGTTTTCATTTAGCAAATTAGGGTTTCTAGTTTAGTAATTAGGGTTTTTAATTATTAATTAGGGTTTTCAAAAATTAGGATTTCCCTAATTAACAATTATATTTCTAACACTTGTTATTAATCACCTTAACACAATTTCTTATCATTCGTAAACTCCGGTTTGAGTTTTAAATTAGGGTTAAATAAATTAATGCTAGAATTTTATCAGGTCATAATAAAACTGCTCCACAGATTAACCTTACACACATAACATATATATTTATAGCACTGAAATATACTTAATATAATATTATTATTCTCTTTCCTTATTCTAAATCTAGAATTAGGGTTTGAATTCCATATCTGATTTATCCTTCATATATAACATTATTAATTAAGTGAAAATAATTAACTTAATAATCTGAACTAAATTCATATAATAAAAATAAAATAATTATTATAATTATTCTATAATCATTTCATATATTATTTAAATAATACATAATCATATTGTTATGGAAAATAAACAATAAAAATATTTCTACTATAAAATTAATTATTATAAGAATATAGTTTATAATGATCAATAATTCTAAAATAAAATTATTTACAATAATTAATGTAATAAATAAATTTTATTTATCATATATATATATATATATATATATATATATATATATATATACACACACATTATTATTATCTGACACATATTTCCACCTTTATAAATAAAAAAAAATTTATACTGCAAAATTTCCGATTTAATTATATGTAAAATATCTGATTATTACATGTTTAACATAACTTCACACATATTACTCAGTCAATACCTAGTTTGACCATCTTGCTAAACTTGTATCACATATACTTAACACAATATTGATAATCAATACCAATATTAAATAAAAAAAAATTTATTCGTAAAAAAAATTGAATTATTTAAAATTTTGGGTCCTCACAGAATCTTTACCTTTCAATTTATTGAACTTGCTAGAAGCTTTTCCTTTCAATCGCTCATCTGGGTTTATTTTTTAGATCTGATTTTTATTTTTATTTTTATTTTTTGAGTTTTTTAGTTGGGCGAAAATAGTTCTTTGACAGAGATCAAATCGGAAGAAGATGGTTTTTTAGATGGTTAGTTATTTCAGATCAAATCGGGAGATTTTTCAGATCTGATTTTTGTGTAGTTGTTTTGTGAGTTTTTTGTTGGGCGAAGTTGGTCCATATACTCGGAAAAAAATCAAATTCATGGTAATTATCATCAATTTCATGGAGCATGATTTATTCTTCTGTTGAAAATGTCATTGATTGAAGATAGAGCAGACGAATGCAGAGAGAGAGAGAGAGAGAGAGAGAGAGGAAGTTTATAGGTTTTGTGAAATTTAAGTATTATTTGTTAATTTGCTTTAGTGTAAATTTTTAAATTTATTTAAGTGTAATTTTCAAATGTACAAATTAATTAAAAATAAGTTTTTTTCTTAATTCTTAATATAGGTCATCATTTACGCATCATATTTAGTCTATTTAAATAATTAACATAAGCATTTAACTAATTTAATGAATTGATCATAAAAATTTTGAGTCTAATATATATTTATAAATCAAGGTCGAATATAATGGACAAAAGTTTATTAACCCTTTTTCAATGGGTGTCTCGTACATGGCCGGATATAGATAGGGATCAATGGGGTCTAAAGCCTCCACCGGAATTGTGGTGATTTTCTTTTTATATTAATTACTTGCTAAATTTTAGGGATAATGTGTAGTCTAATTAAGGTGCTAAAATTAATTTACTATATGGATTTATTGTTACTCACATATGAGGAGGTGATATTGTATATTACTCCCTTCATTTTAAACTTAGACAATCATTTTTTCTTTTTAATTTGTTTATCCCAAAATTAGAACTATATTTTTAATTATAGACTATAAAGTAGTATGAAGTTCATGTTTTGCTACTATTACTTATTCTAAAAAGATTTGAGTAATATCATATAACCACGGTTACATGTGAAATCTATTTGGAAAGTTGTCACTTTAAAATGTACCTCAAATTTTAAAAATAAATGCATTAGAATATATAATTAATAATAAGCACTACGTCAAAAATCAAATAATAATTACTCTCTTTATTTCGCAAAAAAAGTTTTATTTCGACTTTTTAAAAAGAGTTTTATTTCGATTTTTTTAAGTCAAACAACGACATTTAAAACTTTAAAATTGATTTGAATTCCATTGATTGTAGTTGAGAAAAGTATTAGTATAATTTTATACTCTTTTCGTCCCTAATTATTTGACGTTTTAGAGGTGGACACAAGAATTAAGATAATAATTGAAAAGCATTAAATATAGTACTCAATTATTTATAATACTCTTAAATCTTTTATTGGGATAAGGAGAATTTTGTTGGGAAGAGAAAAAGTTTAATGAGGAGTAATTTTGGAAAAAAATTCATTAATTCTCCTAAATTTGAACAAACGTCAAATAATTAGGAACAAATGAAAAATTCTAAAACAATTAAGGACGGAGGGAGTAGTTTGTTAAAATTACCATTAATCACAAAATTTGTTATTTTCTAAAATTTCATGCCTAACATCAATTTTAAAGGTTAATATGCCGTTAATTGACTTTCAAAAGTTAAAATTTCTTTTTGTGAAACCGATGAATGAAGTATTATGTAGTCCCCACTGAAGGAAAATTCTGTGTCCGCCACTGGTCTCATACTCTCATTTCATTACTGGTGCGTATGGCAATTGGCAGGATTAATCCTCCATTGACTACCCTTCATCTAATTTGTGATTAGTCGTGTTCGACTCTAACACTGAACCGTGAGTAGATTTATGTTGAAAGCAATGAAATCAAGTTATGAATGGAAAGATAAGAGAATCAAATGAAGAAAGAATCCATTGACAAATGACCATACCTAATTTAATCAGTCGCTTTGTCAACCTGGAAATATTAGTATTGGAATCTTACAAATGCACAATTTGATTGACAATGTGAACAAAATCAACCAGATCACCTTGCAATTCTTCCAGAAATTAATCTTTCATTAGTTTACTCCAAAAACACCTTCCCTGACTATATCATACTCGCAAGACGAATAAGGCAAATGTGGCACGAAAATGACATGGAGTTGCCTCTTTGTTCGTCTACCTGTAGAATTATCACTACCGGAAACTTCACCATCTATTTCTTCATTTCTGGAAAGAAACAACCTCGAATTAACACAATTTGCCCACGACAGCCCCAAAGCAGGACAAACCCGCCTCCCAGACGTATACAAATGACACAGATTCCCAACCCTTAAACCATTCACACCTTCACATGACCCCACCAAATCAACCACCTGATTTGTAACTAAAACTGCAAGGCCAAACTGCTTTGCCTGCGATTTCAACTTGGAAGATATCTTGAAAAACAGAGAGGATCTTCTCTTAAGATCAGTGGGGGTGTTGTCAAATTCAGAGCGAAACAATGCCGCTATCGAATCTATCACGATTAACTTAATGGGTAATTTGACCGGAGGATTAGCGAGCATCGAATCTATCTCGAGCAATACGTCGAACAGGTGGTTGGCAGATTGTAAAGACCTAACAAGTATATTGTCAAGGGGGTCATAACCAGGACCGAAAAGGTCAAGGTGTGAGGAGCTGAAGGATTCGGAGAGTTGGTGGAAGCGGCGATAGGGGTATGGCAATTCTGAGTGGAGGTAGAGAGATGAACCAGAAAGGCCGCCGAGGTAGACTGAGAGCTGAGCGGAGAGAAGGAGTTGGACTGAGATTTGGGTCTTTCCGCAACCACTCTCGGATACGAGTTCAGTCACGGAGCCGCAGGGTATGCCGCCGCCGAGGAAGCGATCAAGGACCGGACACCCAACAGTGCACTTTTGGGTGGGAAGCGGAAGTTCACGCAAATTTTCAGGTGTCATTGAAGAGAGAGTGAGACTTTGCAGTTTATTGGGGTTTTCTTTACACTAATATTTAGATGGCCAACATATTGCAGATCAAAAGTATTTTCACTTTACCGAGACGTCTAGGATTCTTACCAAGCATGAGGTATGCGTTGGATTGGATTCCCCCAAATTATTTCTTTTAAAAAAAATATTTTCACTTGATGAACCATAATTATGGCACAAAAATATTTTTTGTATATCTTTATACTCCTTTAATTCCTACTCTCTCCGTCCCATAGTTATAGGCTGATTTTCTATTTTGAGATGTCTCAATATATTAGCTACTTACTATTTATAAAATTTAGTTGGTTCATTATTTTATTTTTATGCCCTTATAATAAATATTCAACCATTACTCTTTTTTTGAAGAAACAACCTTCAATATTATTATTTTTATCACCACATTTAATGTTATTATATTCTCAATAAAAGAATTCAACTTTTTAGGTTTTACTAGTTTAACATATTTTGTTTATAAAAGACAACTGTACCAGCAATCAATGAAGTTAAGAGTTTCAATGCGATAAGTAAGAAGTAATTAATTTATTCATTAATTCTATATTAAGAGGTATATGTGAAAAATTTCTGTTAAAAATTAACTTAAACTAATTTTCTTAAACTATGTGCCAAAAGAAATCAGCCTATAACTATGGCACAGAGGGAGTATATCATATAGGTCGTTTTAGACATGTGCACAAAAATTAAAAAAAAAAAAAATTATTAACTAAACTATCAATTGTATAATACTCTTCACCTCACTTATCTCATACTCTCTCTTCAATAACAAATTCCTATGATTTACTCCTAAAAAACTCAATGGTCTCATTTAATCTTATTTTCTTTCTCTTTCTCTCTCCCCATAAAACACCTTAATTATCAGATTTTTAAACTCCACTCTCTCTACCTCACAATTTAATTTACGGTACTCCACTTGAAAACATTCATATTTTTCATTTTAAATTGGCACCATGCGCTATAATTTTTTTTGTTTAATTTTGTTTTTCAACTTTCCCACCATTTTGTTTATAAAAACTATGTAGGCCACATGAATTTTTAAAAAGAAAAAAATACAACCAACTCCAACATGACAACAAGTAGAATTATAGATTTAAATATTCTTCCAAGTGATGAAGAAAGTCCAATGAATGAGTTAGAATGAAAATCAAGAATTTTTGAGAAATAATTTTGATTTGAATGTTGATATTAATTTTTTTTTGGAGAACTATCATCTCAAGCTAGTAGAGAATTTTCAGATTATATTGATACAAATTTGGATGGAGGAGCACATGCTAGTAGAGAAATTCAACCACGTTTTGATTTAAACACTTCTCCTGTGACGCGTCCAAAATTCGAACACCCATATCTCGAATTCGGTGCATCACGTGTGTAAGACCCCGAATTTTATGAAATAAAAGTATTCAATTTTTTTATTCAGTAAATGGTTAAATTGATAAAAGTTAAAGTTAAGGGTGATATATGAATTTTTTTCAAAATACGCAAGGGGGTATAAAGTATTCATTGTTGTCGGGGAATATTCGTTTGGTCGTGGAATATTCTTTTTGTCGGAGAATATTCGTACGACGGCGCAGTCATTTGTGGGCCCCATAACAGAATAACTGTCGGATGGAGAAAACGACAAATTTGAGTTTTTATAAATAACTACAGTAATCGCTACTGCTAACACCGCTGGAATACCCTATTGGTAAAGTAAAGTAATACGCTATGGCGTTGTTGCAAAGAAGACACCAGATTGCACAAGATTTTTTTTCAATTATTGATTCTTACGTGAGAAGGCACTACTCAATAATTGTTACAAAGAATTATCGCTCAATATTTTATTTTATTGATTCAATAATTGTCAGGTTGATATTTTATATTATCATTGTTCAATAATTATCACCGCACAATATTTCCCATTATCGCATCAATAATTCATATTATTTGAATAATATTATTAGATAAAGATTATTGGCAATGTCTAGAAAGTTCTGGCAAGGAGAGGTTTGGTCACCTAATCAAGCTACCAAGAAGGAGAAATTTCTTATCGAAAGCCCCTCTTCCTCGAAACTACCGGTCATCATAAATGTGATTCTCAGAATATTATTTGTGAATAATTAATTATTGATTCATATGATAAGAAAATATTTATTTGATGTGGATATAAATGATGGATTTATTTATGTGGTTATAAGTGAAGGAATTAATGATGAGGTGTTTTATCAAGATTTGTTTAAATGGAGAACAAAATATGGGATTTTCGTAAAAATTAGTTTATTACTAGATTTTGTAAAATCCATAACTCTTTGTGTATAATGAGTTAAGAGATGAGCCATATATCAAAAGAAAGCCCTAGAAGTAAGCTAATCAGAGAAATTTGAATCACCCAAAATTCTTTTTGTAGATATTTCGTGGGTGAAATTTTGAATGAAATCGTCCAAGGACTAATAGTCCAAAAATCGTTGTTCTTCAAATATATATTATGAGTTATAAATTTTGATCCGACCGCTGATCGTTGTAATTTTTGGATATGTTATACATATATAAGTTGAGTATATGTCTACAAATTTTGAACCGTTAAAATGAACGATGATTTGTTATGAATTTTAAGAGGTAACCGATTCTAAATTAGGTTTTGGTGGAAAATTTAGAATTGAGTGGGCCCCACTCTTGGTTGTTGGGGAAGATGGCTGATTTTTGGTGGGTGGAATAGTAGCAGTGTAAAGCCATCAAAGTTGCAGTGTTAAGTCCGCCTTTTGTGCTAACATTTTCCTATAAATAGAGGGCTGTTAGAATTGAAAATCACACCGTAAACAAGTTTTCTCTTTTCTCTCTATATTATCGAGCGTATTCTTGTGAGTATTTTGAGTATACTTTGAGTATTGTTAGATTCAGGCAAGTTCCCTTCAAAGACTATATCCTGTTTCAACTAGAAGTACTGCCTTCGAGGTAAGGGATGTTATTTTCTTCTCAAATGATATTATTTCTTCAATATCATTATCGTCAAATATCGGTTGGAATTTTTATCAAATTTGGAACTTTTTCATGCTCAAGTTACTATTCATGAGTTACTATTCACGAGTTACTATTCATGAGTTACTATTCACGAAGTTACTATTCATGAGTTACTATTCACGAAGTTACTATTCATGAGTTACTATTCACGAAGTTACTATTCACGAGTACTATTCATGAAGCGTGAAAATGTTTTTTGTGGAATTTCTATCTTTTGGTGTTTGAGTTACTATTCACGATACTAAGACTATTCACGATACTAAGACTATTCACGAATACGCAAGACTATTCAATTTAAAAATGAAAATTTTTCTTTTCGCCTAAAATATCTATTCGGATACTAGCTTTGATTGTATCCATGTTTTGATCATTCTTGAATTTTACACCACTATGATTATTTTTGAGGTATTTTTTGGACGTGGATAAAACCAATGCAAAGATGAATGATTTCAAAGAATATCTTTGGCCTCAGAGTAAAAGATGAACATGTGTTTAAATGAACACGACTTAACTCGATGAATATCTTTAGCCAAGAGTGCAAAGATGAATTATTGATGAATATCTTTTGCTCGTAATGCAAAGACGACTGTTGTTGAATATCTTTAGCCAAGAAAGTGCAAAGATGAATTATCGATGAATATCTTTTGCTCGTAATGCAAAGACGACTGTTGTCAATATCTTTAGCCAGAGTAAAAGATGAATTATTGATGAATATCTTTGCTTGTAATGCAAAGATGACCCGTTGTTGAATATCTTTAAATTCAGAAGTGCAAAGATGAATTATCGATGAATATCTTTGGCTTGTAATGCAAAGATGACCTGTTGTTGAATATCTTTAGCCCAGTAGTGTAAAGATGAATTATTGTTGAATATCTTTAGCTTTGTAGTGCAAAAGATGAATTATCGATGAATATCTTTGGCTTGTAATGCAAAGATGACCCGTTGTTGAATATCTTTAGCTTTAGAAAGATGTAAAGATGAATCATTGTTGAATATCTTTAATATCTTTGTAGTGTAAAGATGAATGTTGATGAATATCTTCGCCCGTGGTGCAAAGATAAATTTATTAGTATGATTATGAATGAGAACTGTGATTTGGTATAACCATGATCTTTGATGTTTCGTGTAAAGACAAGTGATGAAAATTATCTTTGTCTTGGATGAGGAAAGGAATTTAGAACTACAATTACGATTATGAAGTTATACACATGATTGTGGATGAGAATTGTTGATTGATGTTACGGGATGAAACATTGTCAGTGGATTTTAACACGGAGAAGACAATAGACTTTTATAGTCTATTCGACTCTTCTAATGGATCGCTTCATTCCACCGCAACTATGGTTGAAAAGTTTTATCATCTACCATATGTTCTAAATCTCCGATTTATTATCGATGAAGACTATTGATAATTTATTTATCTTTAGTCATAATATTCTTTATCGAGCTAGTTGTGCTTCACCCTTTTGTTTCACAATTCCTTTCGTGTAATAAAGGTGTAGTCGGGTCGAGCGGGGGTATAGCGAGGAATAGAGTGGTGGTCTATAGATGTTGAGGGTGAGGTGAATTTAACTTGAAGGGTGTTTTGTCACTATCATACAAGATGTCTAATGACATACAACCTCGTGTTATCATAAGACACGGTTGTGGTTTCATCCACTCTGCCGAGTATATTTACAAGCACTACCTATATAATCTTGGTGTTTGTTTGGAGTATAATACCCAATTAGAGACAAAGTGGAGATAATGATATGTCAAGAGAAGACTCACCATCGGGAAGAATATGATAGTAATCTTCTCGCTTTTCTTTGGGGTTTATTGGTCAACCAAGGATAATTCTGTACCATATGATATCTACCATAACCTAAAAGCACGGCCTCCCATGTATGAAGGTTTCTCGAGCACTTCCCAAAGATTCTAATTTCTAAAACAGCTTTTTGACTATACCTTTATGTAAGGTGTCATGGTGACGTGTTATCCAAGTTGGTGTCCAGAGTTACATTTGGTATATATTGGTATCCAAACTCACAAAGATATGTGTTGTTGTATTTTGCACGACAATTGTTGTAATAAAGTTAGTAGTTTTTTTCGTACCATGTATTTAACGACTTCGTAATAGGTTGGATGGAATGGACCTATTTTGGGGTCGTTACATTTGGTATCGAGCTTAGGATATGATCTCCGCATGAGATCGGGAATAGAACTAGGAGGGGAGAGATGAGTAAATCCTTCGCTAGTGTGTCCTACCTAAGCTTATTTGTTGGTCACCATAATATCGAGATATTATGTGATATGTTAATTTGCTCAATTAACCTTTGTTTTGAAGTCGATTCTAGAATGATATCCGAAATACGTGAGATGAAAGCAATGGAGAAATCATGATGACAGGGAAGATGGAATCAAATGAAAGCAAGGTATTCTCAACTCTTTGAAATACTGTGCACGTAAATTTCGAGGACGAAATTTCATAAGAGGGAGATCAGAAGACCCCGAATTTTATGAAATAAAAGTATTCAATTTTTCTATTCAAGAAATGGTTAAATTGATAAAAGTTAAAGTTAAGGGTGATATATGAATTTTTTTCAAAATACGCAAGGGGGTATAAAGTATTCATCATTGTTTGGGAATATTCGTTTCGTCGTGGAATATTCTTTTTGTTTGAGAATATTCGCATGACGACGCCAGCCATCATTTGTGGGCCCCATAATGTAATAACCGCTTGGATGGAGAAAAAAACGACAAATTTGAGTTTTTATAAATAACGGCGTAATCGCTACAAGCTAACACCGCTGGAATACCCTATTGGTAAAGTAAAGTAATACGCTATTGTTGCACAAGAAGACACTCAGATTGCAGACAAGATTTTTTTTTCAATTATCGATTCTTACGTGAGAAGGCACTACTCAATAATTGTTACAAAAATTATCGCTCAATATTTTATTTTATTGATTCAATAATTGTCGTGTTGATATTTTATATTATCATTGTTCAATAATTATCAACGCACAAGATTTCCCATTATCGATCAATAATTCATATTATTTGAATAATATTATTAGATAAAGATTATTGGCAATGTCTAGAAAGTTCACAAAGAGAGGTTTGGTCACCTAATCAAGCTACCAAGAAGGAGAAATTCTTATTGAAAGCCCCTCTTTCCTGAAAACTACCATCATTATAAATGTGATTCTCGTAATATTATTTGTGAATAATTAATTATCGATTCATATGATAAGAAAATATTTATTTGATGTGGATATAAATGATGGATTTATTTATGTGGTTATAAGTGAAGGAATTAATGATGAGGTGTTTTATCAAGATTTTGTTAAAATGGAGAACAAAATATGGGATTTTCGTAAAAATTAGTTTATTACTTGATTTTGTAAAATCCATAACTCTTTTGTGTATAATGAGTTAAGAGATGAGCCATATATCAAAAGAAAGCCCTAGAAGTAAGCTAATCAGAGAAATTTGAATCACCCAAAAATTCTTTGTAGATATTTCGTGGTGAAATTTTGAATGAAATCGTCCAAGGGACTAATAGTCCAAAAATCGTTGTTCTTCACTATATTGCGTGAGTTATAAATTTTGATCCGACCGTTGGATCGTTGTAATTTTTGGATATGTTATACATATATAAGTTGAGTATATGTCTACAAATTTTGAACCGCTTAAAATGAACGTATGATTTGTTATGAATTTTAAGAGGTAACCGATTCTAAATTAGGTTTTGGTGGAAAATTCTAGAATTGAGTGGGCCCCACTCTTGGTTGTTGGGGAAGATGGCTGATTTTTGGTGGGTGGAATAGTAGCGGTAAAGCCATCAAAGTTGCAGTGTTAAGTCCGCTTTCTGCAAGCTAACATTTTCCTATAAATAGAGGGCTGTTAGAATTGAAAATCACACCGTAAACAAGTTTTCTCTCTTTCTCTCTATATTATCGAGTTTATTCTTGTGAGTATTTTGAGTATACTTTGAGTATTGTTAGACGGTTGCAAGTTCCCTTCAAAGACTATATCCTGTGTTTCAACTAAAGTACTTGCCTTTCGAGGTAAGGGATGTTATTTTCTTCTCGAATGATATTATTTCTTCAATATCATTATCTTCAAATATCGTTTGAATTTTTATCAAATTTGGAACTTTTTTCATGTCGGGTTACTATTCATGAGTTACTATTCACGAGTTACTATTCACGAGTTACTATTCACGAGTTACTATTCATAGTTACTATTCATGAGTTACTATTCACGAGTTACTATTCACGAAGTACTATTCATGAAGCGTGAAAATGTTTTTTTTGTGGAATTTCTATCTTTTGGTGTCTGAGTTACTTATTCACGATACTAAAGACTATTCACGATACTCAAGACTATTCACGAATATTTGTGACTATTCAATCAAAAATGAAAATTTTTCTTTTCGCCTAAAATATCTATTCGGATACTAGCTTTGATTGTATCCATGTTTTGATCATTCTTGAATTTTACACCACTATGATTATTTTTGGAGGTATTTTTTGACGTGGATAAAACCAATGCAAAGATGAATGATTTACTCAAGAATATCTTTGGCCCAGAGTGCAAAGATGAACAGTGTTTAAATGAATATGACCAACTCGATGAATATCTTTAGCAAGAGTCAAAAGATGAATTATTGATGAATATCTTTTGCTCGTAATGCAAAGACGACTGTTGTT
Organism: Panax quinquefolius; assembly: GCA_020205615.1. Classification (NCBI taxonomy): domain Eukaryota; kingdom Viridiplantae; phylum Streptophyta; class Magnoliopsida; order Apiales; family Araliaceae; genus Panax; species Panax quinquefolius. The sequence continues at coordinate 76,566,731 of CM035157.1, forward strand.
GAATATCTTTACCAAGAAGTAAAAGATGAATTATCGATGAATATCTTTTGCTCGTAATGCAAAGACGACCATTGTTGAATATCTTTACCAGAGAGTAAAGATGAATTATTGATGAATATCTTTGGCTCAGAATGCAAAGATGACCCGTTGTTGAATATCTTTAGTCCAGAAAGCAAAGATGAATTATTGATGAATATCTTTGCTCAGAATGCAAAGATGACCCGTTGTTGAATATCTTTAGCCTTGTAGTGTAAAGATGAACTATTGTTGAATATCTTTAGCCTCAGAAGTGCAAAGATGAATTATTGATGAATATCTTTGGCTTGTAATGCAAAGATGACCGTTGTTGAATATCTTTAGCTCAGTAATGTAAAGATGAACTGTTGTTGAATATCTTTAAACAGTAGTAGTAAAGATGAATCATTGATGAATATCTTTGGCCCGTGGTGCAAAGATAAATTTATTAGTATGATTATGAATGAACTGTGATTTGGTATAACCATGATCTTTGATGTTTCGAGTAAAGACAAGTGATGAAAATTATCTTTGTCTTGGATGAGGAAAGGAATTTAGAACTACAATTACGATTATGAAGTTATACACGTGATTGTGGGATGAATTGTTGATTGATGTTACGGTGGATGAAACATTGTTGGTGGATTTTTAACACGGAGAAGACAATAGACTTTATACTCTTCGACTCTTCTAATGGATCGCTTCATTCACCAACTATATGGTTGAAAAGTTTTATCATCTACCATATGTTCTAAATCTCCGATTATTATCGATGAAGACTATTGATAATTTATTTATCTTTAGTCATAATATTCTTTATCGAGCTAGTTGTGCTCACCCTTTTGTTTCACAATTCCTTTCGTGTAATAAAGGTGTAGCTGGGTCGAAAGCGTATAATGAGGAATAGAGTGGTGGTCTATAGATGTTGAGGGTGAGGTGAATTTAACTTGGAAGGGTGTTTTGTCACTATCATACAAGATGTCTAATGACATACAACCTCGTGTTATCATAAGACACGGTTGTGGTTCATCCACTTGGCCGAGTATATTTACAAGCACTACCTATATAATCTTGGTGTTTGTTTGGAGTATAATACCCAATTAGAGACAAAATGGAGATAATGATATGTCAAGAGAAGACTCACCATCGGGAAGAATATGATAGTAATCTTCTCGCTTTTCTTTGGGGTTTATCAATCAACCAAGGATAATTCTTGCGGCCATATGATATCTACCATAACCTAAAAGCACGGCCTCCCATGTATGAAGGTTTCTCGAGCACTTCCCAAAGATTCTAATTTCTAAAACAGCTTTTGACTATACCTTTATGTAAGGTGTCATGGTGACGTGTTATCCAAGTTGGTGTCCAGAGTTACATTTGGTATATATTGGTATCCAAACTCACAGCATATGTGTTGTTGTATTTTGCACGACAATTGTTGTAATAAAGTTGTAGTTATTTCTGTACCATGTATTTAACGACTCAGAATAGGTTGGATGGAATGGACCTATTTTGGGGTCGTTACAACGTGCAACTACGAATATCTTACTAAATCATTAACAACGGAAATAATAGAATAATTTACATTGATATAATATAAATATTCGCGTCTCAAGGTACCGTAACCATTACTACGACAATTCAGGGATTTACTTAAACATAACTTAATCATTCTTGAATACATCATAACAAGCATAACAATAATAATAATACTTCTAGTCTTAAGGACTAAGTTATTCTGTCGCCTTGCCCTTTCCTTTGTCCTTTCCTGAAGTACCGCCTTGCTCTACCTTAACTGAAAGGTTTTAGGAAGCAAGAATGAGCAACAAGTTTGCCCAGAAAGTAATATAGCCAAAAGAACAAGCAGTTATAGCATTTAAATCTTTCAAGGGTATAATAATAATTGGTAGTTCGAGGATATCAAGAAATATCAAGAGTATTCAACGACCTATAGACTTGAAGGATATCAACAACTTTCAAAATTTATTCATTTCGAGGTTCAATATGAATGAGCACTGAGCAGTCACTAGGGACTAAGAACTCTTACTAGAATTAACAGTATTACACTGTAATCCAATATAAACGAGTACAACAGGTGATCAGCCTAAAGTACCCTACGTTATGCATAACATTTAATCATACTTATATATGCATCGCTTCGGTTTCCGACAATAATATATAATTTCCTCCAATGAGGGTTGTTCATCTCGAGAGATTTATTTATAGTCCACACCAAGTCAATTGGTTTGGATAGCTTTTAACACATAATAATAGTCTAGTCGAATCAAAGGCTTAGACAAATTTTTATAATGCATTTAAGAACGATAAGTCAAATGCTTGCAACAACGTCAAGGTATATAAATGATTTTCGAATAAAAACTGATATTTGCTTGAGACAACAATTCGAATGTATACAATGTAAGAAGTAAGGAACTTGCCTCGTTCGTCGATTATGTTTACCTTGACACCTCGTCACGTATACTGCCAATGATATTATAATATAGCCGTACAAATTAGTGGTTGTTGAAAACCGACTTACTTTAGCTATTAATCGCACGTCTTCCTAGTTTAAGGTACTAGTCTCTCATACAATATATAATTTAAAAAAATACTACATTTCTTACTTACTACACAATTATGCTCACAAATAAGAAAACTATGCACATAACATTAATTTATTAAACTGTTGCTCAAATTAGTTATCTGAACTAATTTCATTAATTAGAGTTTAAAATGACATTACACTATTCCACTTGATTACCATCATAAACCCTTACTCACTTTCTTTTCAATTTTTTACATGTTAGTAATGTCACATTAGAATGTAGTGTAAAGGTAAATATTTCCCCTCTTGATAATTATATTACTTTTTATTAAAGGTAATACACCTACCCTTTTCATTACTTCCCTTAAAAATATATGCACATAGTGTCACAATAAAAGTTTTAATGTTATTATTAAATTAGTTTAGTGTACCGATTTATAGCTCTTTAAATCTTCACATTGCCTACATTTTAAATGTTTAAGATTACATAATAGGTAAGGCAAAAAGGATCTTTAATTCCTTGCACACTAGCAACCGAAATTAGCCTTAAAAATATAGCAACATCCTTATTGCATGAAAATAAAAATAACATGTAGCAACATATTATTGATTATGCCACAATTAATTATATTGTTGTACAACTAGACCTCTTGCTAAGAGTTAATTAGCCTTAACATAGCAGGTAAGGCTGAAAGATTTTATTTTATTATTATTATTATTATTTTTTTTATGCATAGCAGCTCACCAAAATATTGAATATGTACAGAAATTTTTCTTGCACAACTAGCAACCGAAATTAGCCAAAAAATAAAAATAAAGCAGCACTTCTATAACACAAAATATAAATCACATATATCAACCCTTAATAGGTACACCTACTCGACCCTACCATCACTTCCTTTACATGCTTGATTGCTTGCTTTCTTTTCTTTTTTTTGTTCATGCCTAGCAGTATCCTTAAAGCAAAACAAAATCATGAAGCACCCAAAATTATACACACACACGCAGCCTTCTTTCTTTTTCCTATACATGCTTTGTGTTTTTTTTTCTTCCACTACGAAAATCATTATTCATGCAAATTAATTTATTTAGTTTGAAAGCACATGGTAATTATTAATTTAGCATGCATACATCTAGTTAAGCATACTAATTTTACAAACAACACAAAATATCCACACTACTTCAAAAAGAAAACAAGTGTGCACTAGAAATTAAATGGAAAGTAAATTTATTTAACTAATTTATCTATATACCTTAGCTTGGAAAAATAGATTTGGTTGCCAAGATGAAAGCTACTGCTGCTACCCTTCTACCTAGCTGCCGAACACCACCTTCTCTATTTGGTTCTTCTTTTATTTTTTGTAAAGAAACAACTAGAGCAAGGGGTTTATATATACCAAAAAAAAAGTGCATAAATTAATTAAAGTATTCATGGCCATCCCTACTATACTTTATAGCGACCTAAGTGTTCTAAGACATCCCATCACACGTGTCCATAAGTCGCTTGAAACAAAAAGAAAATACACGCAGCTCCCTTTTCTCTTGGATACAAAGGTTCTAAATGATAGCCTAAATCATGGGTAATACCCAATTCTTAGAACTTAGTAAAGTGAAATTGAGTATTACTCCCCAAGGCTAATTCACTTACAATCAACATAGTTGCTACTTGTACTAGCTGCAAAAAAGTAGTGAAAAAAATTTCATAAAAAAATTTGCCACCATGCTAATCAGAAATGAGTGGAAAAAAAAACCATGAAATTGCTTAAAAATTAAATAAAATGGGTAGACAAAAAATTTTACATGGCTGCCGAAAATAAAGTGGGTGAATAATAACATGGCTAGGTTTTATTTCTCTTGGGTTTATACATATAGCATTAAGCTTGTACTCTATTTGGCTAGCCACACACCCCAACCGAAATTGCAAGCAACATAATAGTTTGGCTAGAAACCTCATTAAGTCTATCTACTAATTCAATTTAGGCATACCACCTTATCCTACCATATTATTATTTGGATTTTAAACATGTAGACACTTAAATATTAATGCAGCAATTTAATTAATTTAATTTACCCAAATAACACTAAATTACACATCACCTTAATAATTATTAATAAGTTGGGCTATATCACATAATTTAAGTTACTCACAAAATGATTTAGTCTTTCCATACAAGCTTTCAATCAAATCAAGGATTTATCAATACTCTGATATAATTAAATAAATTAATTATATACCACCTCTCTTATTGACGTCTTATACTTAGTAATGCATTCCTTCTTTAATTTATTCCTCACTAATTCCATCATTGTGTCACACAAGACATTTCATAAACCTATCATAATTCTTCACATCTTATCAATTATTAAAAGTTCAATTTAATTCAATTGAGTTACTCACCTCATGCCATGTAAGCATTTATAAAATAAAAATCACAGGCTCTATTTATATAAATATTAATATTAAATCATAAAATTTACGGTTATTACATCCTCTCCCCCTTATAAAAATTACATCCTCGGAATTGATACAAGGTTACACAAAAAGATGGGGATAGTCTCTCCTCATCCTATCTTCTAATTCTCATGTGGCCTCCTCGACATCGTGGTTTCGCCAAACAACCTTTACAGAAGATATAACTTTGTTTCTTAGCGTTTGTTCTTTCTTATCTATTATCTGAACAGGAATTTCTTCATATGCCAGATTCTTCTCTACTTGAATGGGCTCATAGGAAATCACGTGCTTATAGTCGAGACTTATCGGACGTAAATGCGGAAATGTGAAACATGTTGTGGATGTGTTCCATTAAATTGGCAAGCAACTTTGTATGCCACTTCGCCCACTAGCTTCGATATCTCGAATGGCCCTATGAACCTCGGACTCAATTTTCCTTTCTTTCCGAATCTGATCTTTCCCTTCCAAGGAGATACCTTCAAAAACACAAAACTATCAACTTCAAAGTCTCGGTTCTGACGATGCAAGTCGGCATACTTCTTTTGGCGATCTTGAGCTGCTACCAATCTGCCCCTTATTGTTGTTACCACGTCGGCCATTTGCTGGACTAATTCTGGTCCCAAAAGTCGTTGTTCTCCGACTTCATCCCAACATAATGGTGTCCTGCACTTTCTCCCGTAAAGAGCTTCATATGGCGGCATACCGATACTCGCATAATAATATATTATTGTGTTTAATTCTACCAATGGTAAATGGTCGTCCCAATTCCCCTTGAAGTCCATCACGCAAGCTCTCAGCATGTCCTCCAACGTTTGTATGGTTCGTTCACTTTGCCCGTCAGTTTGAGGGTGATAAGCAGTACTTAATCTCAATTGAGTTCCCATTCGTTCCTGTAAACTTTTCCAGAATTTTGACGTGAAACACGGATCTCGATCGGAGACAATCGACACCGGCACTCCATGTCGCGATACGATTTCCTTTACATATAAATTTGCTAACTGGTTCAAATTGAATCGAATCTTGATGGGAAGAAAATGAGCTGTCTTTGTTAGTCGGTCCACAATAACCCAAATGGCATCATAACCCTTCTGTGTAACCGGAAGTCCAACCACGAAGTCCATCGTAATGTGCTCCCATTTCCATTCTAGTATTTCCAGCGGTTGAAGTGGTCCACTTGGCCTCTGGTGTTCTGCTTTGACTCTTTGACAACTAAGACATCTGCTAACACACTCTGCAACCTCTCTTTTCAAATTAGGCCACCAAAAATGGTGTCGAAGATCCCGGTACATTTTTGTGCCTCCTGGATGTATAGAATACGTCGTATTGTGTGCTTCGTGTAGGATTTCCTCTCTCAGTTCGATTACAGCTGGCACCCATACTCGACCCTCAAACCTCAATATACCGTCCTTATCTACTTTGAACCGTTCTTCCTTATCTTCTACTCTTCTCTTCTTTATCTTCTCACATTCTTCATCTTTCTCTTGTGCTTCCTTTATTCTATCCAATAACGTCGGGTGAGCTCTCATCATGAGTAATTTTCCTTCCGCTTCTTTTGGTTCCTCCACCTCTATTTCCAAATTTTCCATTTCTCTTATTAATTCCTCTTGAGTTGTCAATTTGAATAACTTCTCCCTTCCTTTTCTACTCAAAGCGGCGGCTACAACGTTTGCTTTTCCCGGGTGATAAAGAATTTCATAGTCGTAATCCTTGATTAGTTCCAACAACCTTCTTTGTCGCATGTTCAACTCCTACGTGTGAAGATATATTTTAGATTTCTTGTGATCCGTATATATATCTCACATTTTCTCCATACAAATAATGCCTCCATATCTTCAATACAAAGACTACCGCCGCTAACTCCAAGTCATGGGTAGGGTATCGTTTTTCGAAATCTTTCAACTGTCGTGAGGCATATGCAATAACCTTTCCATGTTGCATTAGCACACAACCAAGTCCTCTATGCGATGCATCACTATACACCACAAATCCTCCCGTATCATCTGGTAATGATAATACAGGCGCCTCACTCAACCTCCTCTTCAATTCTTTGAAACTCTCCTCGCATTTGTCCGTCCACACGAACTTCTCTGTCTTCCTTGTTAGATTGGTCAGCGGGGTTGCTATCTTAGAAAAATCTTGGATAAATCTTCGATAGTACCCGGCTAAACCTAAGAAACTCCTAACTTCTGTTGGCGTCTTCGGCTGTTCCCAGTTACTTACCGCTTCCACCTTTGCAGGATCCACGGAAATTCCATTTTAATCTATCATGTGTCCTAGAAATTGAACCCTTTCCATCCAAAATTCACATTTTGAAAATTTAGCGTACATCTTTTCCCTTCTCAATGCTTCCAATACCATCTTCAGGTGTTCGACGTGCTCTTCCTTCGTCTTTGAATAAATCAAAATGTCATCGATAAATACTACTACGAACTTATCTAAGTATGGCTTGAAAACCCGGTTCATCAAGTCCATGAATGCTGCCGGAGCATTGGTTAACCCAAATGACATCACTAAAAATTTCTAATGTCCGTAGCGAGTTGGAAACGCCGTCTTTTGTATGTCCTCCTCTCGCACTTTCAACTGATGATAACTCGTTCGTAAATCTATCTTGGAAAAACACTTCGCTCCCTTCAGTTGATCGTAAAGGTCATTTATCCTTGGCAATGGATATCTATTCTTAATTGTCACTCGGTTCAACTCCCGATAATCGATACAGAGCCTCATCGATCCATCCTTTTCTTTACAAACAACACTTTGGTGTTCCCCGAGGAGACACACTTGGTAGAATGTAACCCTTATCTAGTAACTCTTGCAATTGAATCATCAATTCTTTCATTTCTCTTGGCGCCATACGATATGGGGCTTTCGAAATTGTCTTTGTTCGGTGCTAAGTCTATTATGAATTCAATTTCTCTGTCTGGCGGAAGACCAGGCAGTTCATCTGGAAACACGTCTTGGAAATCTCTTACCACTGATATATCTTTCATTTCTATTCCCTTTTTCTGAGTGTCCACTATATAGGCTAAATAACCTACACATCCTTTCTTTAACAATTTATTAGCTTTGCATCGTCATCGTAAGGCAACACGATTTCTTGGCGATGAGTTCTTAGTAAACACTACCTTAGACAGATTTGAGGTCCGAAGGTTCACACTCTTCTTCGACAATCGATTATCGCAGGCGTGGCTAGGATAACCAATCCATTCCTAATATCACATCAAACTCTCCCAGTTTAATCGAATTAAGTCTACGTTTAGTTCGTGACCTCTAATGTTTGCACAAAGCAGTTTGATGAACAAACTCTATGGGAATTACTTCCTTATTTGCAATCTCTACGTTCAATGAATTTTCTAAATGTTCAGGAGGTATGTTTAGTCGATTAGCAAATTCTTCACTGACACAAAGGAATAGGTAGCACCCGAATCAAATAATACATAGGCATTTATATTATTGATTGGGAGAATACCTGACACCACATCCTTGCGATCCTTTGCGTCTTGGGCCGATCGTGTTAAAGGTTGAGCGATCGGTTTGGTTGGATTGCGTTGGTCCGCAGATCATCAGCTTGTTGCCCCCTCCCAGTTGGCCGCTTCCTCCGTTGCTCCCCTTCTTTGGGCAATCCTTGATTTGATGCTCAGTTGAGCCACCGCGAAACATCCTTGATCTTTTTTCGACTTTGGGCGGTTGGGTGAAATGTGCCCTTCTTGGCGCATGATTGTAGCGAACATTCGCCCTTCCAAAGATTCCCTTGATGGTTCTTCCCACATTTCGAGCAAGCTTAATTTCTTTTCTTAAACCCTCCTTGATAACTTTCTGACTGGTTGATGTTTCGGTTGTTGGTATTGTTGTTGTTGCTGTTGTTGCGGTTATCCCATTTCCTCTTTCCCAGATAACTTCCACCACTGCTACTCCCTCCACGAGTTTCTCCCCCAACATTCTTGTTCTTCTTCTCCTTGTTGTATTGGCTCAATGCCTCGCTACCTCCCTCAGCAATTATCGCCTTCTCCAATAATGTGGCGAACTAGTCAATCTGAAGGACCGACACCTTGTTGAACAACCAAGGTTTTAGTCCAAGTTCGAAGCGTCGAGATTTCCTTTCTTCAGTGTCTACTTGATGTGTTGCGAATCATGCGAGTTCATTGAACTTGGCTGCATACTGTGCCACTGTCATCTCCCCTTGTTTTAGTTCTAGAAACTTTACCTCCATCCTATTCTTCATGCTCTTCGGGAAGTAATTCTCGAAGAACAAAGTCTTAAACCTTTCCCAGGTTATAGTCCCTTCTCCCGCCCTCTGTTGATTTGCTTCCCACCAGTAGTTTGCTTCACCCCTCATCATATATGTAGCGAACACGGTTTTCTGGTCTTCACCCACATGAGCAATGGCGAAGGCTTTCTCCATTTCCTTGATCCACATTTGCGCTACGATAGGATCGGTAGTACCCATGAATTCTGGAGGTCCCACACTCTTAAAGTCCTTGAAGTTTGCGACTGGAGCTACTTGGGGAATGGGTGGTACTTGTTCATTTCTTCCCCTAAGAGCCTCCGCTAACAAATCTACAAGCCTCTGAATGGGATCTACTTGTCCTCTCTCATCATTAACCGATTCTTTCGGTGCAGTTAATCTACATCTGGGCGGCATTTTTCTGCATCACAAAACTTCCATTTTTATTATCTAATTATATTACTTAAACAATTCTCCATAAAAGGAATAAGATTTCAGAATACATTTCAGAACAAGATCATTTATATTCATATGCCAAATTGTTACATTACATGTTTATCTCTAGCATACTTCTATAAACGACACAACTTATCCTCTAATATCACAAAAGGTGGGGACAACCATTAACATACTACCCCTCTAATATAACTCAAAAGTTTGGGGCTTACAACTATCTCACATTCTACATAAAAGACTGAAATTACAACAATAGATAATACACCACATAACGAACTACAACTAATAACTTTTAACGCCTAGACTTAATCCATCATTCCGCGCTCCACAGCGCTCTGGTACTCCCTCTGAGTCATGTGCACCACCAAATCTCGAATTATGGTGTGCTTAAGTGCATCCTCTCTCTCTTCAGGGTAGTGATTTACCCCATCAATCAGTCTCTCCATGGCCATGCGCACTGCATAGCCCATCCTATTCATCTTCCTCCTTTTGCACCTCACTTCATCTTCTAGATCGTTAGCCCTATCATTGGCCCCTTCCCACTTCTCTTCGAAATGGATCCTATCCATTACCTCCATCTCTAACTGAGTACGGATAGCTTCCTTCTCTGTCCTCTCGCTCAACTCCCTCTGCTCCATTTCTTCCAATTTCCACCTTGGGTTCTACATTCCTAGCCATACATGAAAAACAAAGCCCCCATCTGGATCCCTGCCTCCTTACGGTGAGCAATCTCCACCTCCATCTCCTGCATCACTAACTTTCTCTGGTGGTCTTCGTCCCTCAGCTTTTGGAACTCGGACTCCCTGTCCCTAGCCTCAGCCTCTAACTCCTCAACTCTGCACCCTAACTCTAAAATCTGCTCCTCATACTCCCCCAACATCCTATCCTCAAAAGTAGCCTTGTCGAAGTCCCCCATGGGTTCGTCCACCATACGCTCCTCCATAGGCTCCTCCTCTGGATCAGACTCCTCGGGTATTGGCTCCATCTCCTCTTCCTCATCATCATCATCGATAGGGACTACAGTTGATATAGGCTCCGCTATCAATGGTGCCTCATATACCACGTGTATGTCATGCGGCTCCTCTTCTACTACTCGGCTAGGTCCTCCCATGTCAGTCATCCTACAATCACCAACACAAGACAAAACAACAACTCCATTAGAATGTTAAATAACATAAGTTCATTGTGTAGAATGAAGCTATATTACATGTAACACGCTAAGTCCATCTCTATGAAAACTACATATGAGTTTCATCCCTTTCTATCTTCTAAGTTCTCCTAAGTTATAATCTAAGGGCTCTCGCTCCTAAGGTTTATAACTATAGCTTTGATACCAAACTGTGGCGCCCCAAAATTCGGACACCCATATCTCGAATTGATTGCATCACGTGCAACTACAAATATCTTACTAAATCATTAACAACGGAAATAATAGAATAATTTACATTGATATAATATAAATATTTATGTCCCAGTCTGCCGTAACCATTACTACGACAATTCGAGGATTTACTTAAACATAACTTAATCATTCTTGAATACATCATAACAAGCATAACAATAATAATAATACTTCTAGTCTTAAGGACTAAGTTATTACATCGCCTTGCCCTTTCCTTTGTCCTTTCCTGAAGTACCGCCTTGCTTCTTATTAACCGAAAGGTTTTAGGAAGCAAGAATGAGCAACAAGTTTGCCCAGCAAGTAATATAGCCAGAAGAACAAGCAGTTATAGCATTTAAATCTTTCAAGGGTATAATAATAATTGGTAGTTCGAGGATATCAAGAAATATCAAGAGTATTCAATAGGTGTCGCTATAGACTTGAAGGATATCAACAACTTTCAAAATTTATTCATTTCGAGGTTCAATATGAATGAGCACTGAGCAGTCACTAGGGACTAAGATCTCTTACTAGAATTAACAGTATTACATTGTAATCCAATATAAACGAGTACAACAGGTGATCAGCCTAAAGTACCCTACGTTATGCATAACATTTAATCATACTTATGTGCGCACGTCGGTTTTCCGACAATATATAATTTCCCCTCCAATGAGGGTTGTTCATCTCGATGAGATTTACGATAGTCACTTTTAAGTCAATTGGTTTGGATAGCTTTTAACACATAATAATAGTCTAGTCGAATCAAAGGCTTAGACAAATTTTTATAATGCATTTAAGAACGATAAGTCCAATGCTTTTAACAACGTCGAGGTATATAAATGATTTTCGAATAAAAAGCAGATATTTGCTTGAGACAACAATTCGAATGTATACTGATGTAAGAAGTAAGGAACTTGCCTCGTTAAATCGATTATGTTTACCTTGACACCTCGTCACGTATCTTTTGATGATATAATAATATAGCCGTACAAATTAGTGGTTGTTGAAAACCGACTTACTTTAGCTATTAATAATGCGTCATCCTAGTTTAAGGTACTAGTCTCTCATCTGATATATAATTTTGAAAAATACTACATTTCTTACTTACTACACAATTATGCTCACAAATAAAAAAACTATGCACATAACATTAATTTATTAAACTGTTGCTCAAATTAGTTATCTAAACTAATTTCATTAATTAGAGTTTAAAATGACATTACACTATTCCGCTTGATTACCATCATAAACCCTTACTCACTTTCTTTTCAATTTTTTACATGTTAGTAATGTCACATTAGAATGTAGTGTAAAGGTAAATATTTCCCCTCTTGATAATTATATTACTTTTTATTAAAGGTAATACACCTACCCTTTTCATTACTTCCCTTAAAAATATATGCACATAGTGTCACAATAAAAGTTTTAATGTTATTATTAAATTAGTTTAGTGTACTTTTATTTATAGCTCTTTAAATCTTCACATTGCCTACATTTTAAATGTTTAAGATTACATAATAGGTAAGGCTAAAAGGATCTTTAATTCCTTGCACACTAGTAACCGAAATTAGCCTTAAAAATATAGCAACATCCTTATTGCATGAAAATAAAAATAACATGTAGGAACATATTATTGATTATGCCACAATTAATTATATTGTTGTACAACTAGACCTCTTGCTAAGTGTTAATTAGCCTTAACATAGCAGGTGAAAATTTGAAAGATTTTATTTTATTATTATTATTATTATTATTATTATTATGCATGACTTATTTTGCACCTCAAAATATTGAATATGTATGTAAAATTTTTCTTGCACAACTAGCAACCGAAATTAGCCAAAAAATAAAAATAAAGCAGCACTTCTATAACACAAAATAGAAATCACATATATCAACCCTTAATAGGTACACCTACCCGCCCCTACCATCACTTCATTTACATGCTTGATTGCTTGCTTTCTTTTCTTTTTTTGTTCATGCCTAGCAGTATCCTTAAAGCAAAACAAAATCATGAAGCACCCAAAATTATACACACACACGCAGCCTTCTTTCTTTTTCCTATACATGCTTTGTGTTTTTTTTTTCTTCCACTACGAAAATCATTATTCATGCAAATTAATTTATTTAGTTTGAAAGCACATGGTAATTATTAATTTAGCATGCATACATCTAGTTAAGCATACTAATTTTACAAACAACACAAAATATCCACACTACTTCAAAAAGAAAACAAGTGTGCACTAGAAATTAAATGGAAAGTAAATTTATTTAACTAATTTATCTATATACCTTAGCTTGGAAAAATAGATTTGGTTGCCAAGATGAAAGCTACTGCTTTACTACCCTTACTACCTATCTAGAACAACACCACCTTCTCTATTTGGTTCTTCTTTTTATTTTTGTAAAAGAAACAACTAGAGCAAGGGGTTTATATATATAAAAAAAAAGTGCATAAATTAATTAAAGTATTCATGGCCATCCCTACTATATACTTTATAGCGACCTAAGTGTTCTAAGACATCCCATCACACATGCCCATAGTCTTCGCTAACAAACAAAAAGAAAATACACGCATGACTCCCTTATCTATTGGATACAAAGGTTCTAAATGATAGCCTAAATCATGGGTAATACCCAATTCTCTAGAACTTAGTAAAGTGAAATTGAGTATTACTCCCCAAGGCTAATTCACTTACAATCAACATAGTTGCTACTTGTACTAGCTGCAGAAAAGTAGTGAAAAAATTTCCATAAGGCTGCCACCATGCTAACTGCCGAAATGAGTGGAAAAAAAAACCATGAAATTTAGAAATTAAATAAAATGGTGAGACAAAAAATTTTACACATGGTCACTGTAAAAATAAAGTGGGTGAATAATAACATGGCTAGGTTTTATTTCTCTTGGGTTTACACATAGCATTAAGCTTGTACTCTATTTGGCTAGCCACACCCAGCCACACCCCAAAATTGCAAGCAACATAATAGTTGGGCTAGAAAACTCATTAAGTCTATCTACTAATTCAATTTAGGCCTACCACCTTATCCTACCATATTATTATTTGCATTTTAAACATGTAGACACTTAAATATTAATGTAGCAATTTAATTAATTTAATTTACCCAAATAACACTAAATTACACATCACCTTAATAATTATTAATAAGTTGGGCTATATCACATAATTTAAGTTACTCACAAAATGATTTAGTCTTTCCATACAAGCTTTCAATCAAATCAAGGATTTATCAATACTCTGATATAATTAAATAAATTAATTATATATCACCTCTCTTATTGACGTCTTATACTTAGTAATGCATTCCTTCTTTAATTTATTCCTCACTAATTCCATCATTGTGTCACACAAGACATTTCATAAACCTATCATAATTCTCCACATCTTATCAATTATTAAAAGTCAATTTAATTCAATTGAGTTACTCACCTCATGCCATATAAGCATTTATAAAATAAAAATCACGAACTCTATTTATATAAATATTAATATTAAATCATAAAATTTACGGTTATTACATCTCCCTTGAATCAAGAATCAGGTATGTTATTTTTTATTTTATTTTTTAATTCTTTTTTTTTTGTATGCAATATAAGCTGAGATCATAACATTCCATAATTCAACTTTGTTTTTTACTACTTGATCAAAAACTTTTTCTCGCAACTTCAACACGTAATTATATGGATATATTAGAAAATGTTTTAGTTACACAAGTTTACAATTTACATTCTTCACTAAAGAATATATTATTCCAAGCTATTCTCCCACAACCCATTTTGAATTACCCATAAACCATGGAGTTCCAATGGCAACATCTTGAGTCAATAGTTCTTCACATTCAGTCTCTGTTACTAAACAGGTGGACTAATAGAGACTATATGCCCTGTTTTTTTTATTTCTATGTAGATTGAATGTTTACTAAGATCAACTAGCAAATCTCATCTCACTGTTCCCAATTGGTCCAAAATTAATCATATTATGAACCCACTACTTTTTCCTTTTGGCATGCTTAATTAGATAGTTGAACTACACAAGTGCAATCAACAACGTCATAGATACCACAGTAGTAATCAACAATTTTCGTTTGGTGATTTAACTATATTTTTATCTGCTTGGAGAATTTTAATTTTTTTTGACATGTAACTTTGTTTAAATTTTAATTTATTTAATCGAATTCTCCTTTTGAATATTAATTTATTTTGTACTTCATAATTCTTTGTTAGGTGATGAAGAAGTTCAAGAAAATATATCGGAATGAGAAATTCGACCTAGAAAGAATTTGCCCAATGCGCAACGTTGAGCTATGTATGATGTTTTGTTAAAAAGAAGTGTTGATGGGAAATTAAAACGGGACACGAAAAAAATAGTTGCTTCATTGTTTATGTAAGAACCGTGAATTTTATGAATAAAAATTAATAATGATATCAATGAGAATGTGAATATTTATTTTATATATATATATGTGTGTGTGTGTGTGTGTGTGTGTGTGTGTGTGTGTGTGTGTGTAAGATGGGTAGCTCAATTAGATTAAATTAAATTTATGATAATTGAGAAAATATGGATAAATATGATGAGACCTGTGAAATGCCTTGTGTGGCACGAGAATGGAAGTTATGATGGTTTAATTAAATTAG
Source organism: Panax quinquefolius (assembly GCA_020205615.1). Taxonomy (NCBI): domain Eukaryota; kingdom Viridiplantae; phylum Streptophyta; class Magnoliopsida; order Apiales; family Araliaceae; genus Panax; species Panax quinquefolius. The sequence goes on from CM035157.1 coordinate 76,582,459, forward strand.
AGATTTAATTAAGAAGTGAATGATTAATTAATATCATATTTTTATTGTGACTAATAGAATATTAATGAATAAATAATTACTATAATAAGATTTATATTTATTCAATTAATTGTTGTGTGTGCAATATATGTGATAATTAATAGTATTATATATAGTACCTACATTCAATTAAAAAGGAAATGCAAGTGTGACACTTTAATGTGACTAAATAATATATAAAACCATATAGTAAAATTGAATGAATTATGAGTTACATAAAGGATGCTTATATGACAACACGTATGTGTGAGAACATTAAAAATGTACCTTATGATAAATCAATGATTTGCAAATTAATAATTATTTCAATAAGTAAGTATAATTAGAATAATAAAATTCATGAAAATGTGGTTAGATAATACCTAATTTAGATTATATTCTAGATTATCAAAATGTACATGGATTATATAATTATGGGTACGAATATATACCCTAACTTAACACAATGTAGTAATATTACCTCATTAAAATTGTGTTGTATACTCAAAGGGAATTAAAACTTAAGTATATTATCAATCTTTTTGTTGTTGCATAGCAATCAGACTCCTTGTCCCTAATTAAGTGACTCAACAGTGCTTCACAATAGCCTATTTTCCATTTGCGTGAACTCAAGTCTGCTAGGTAGCTGTGATGATGAACTGAGAAGTGGGGGAAGAGGGGTTGGTGAAATCTTTTCACCAAACCCTCTCAATCTAATGGTTTCTTCTCCTTCCTGTTGGTTTGTAATGGCAGGCAAAATCATGGACTGTGTAATCCATTTCCTATAAATTGAAGCTCTTCCTTCTCAATTTCTAGTTGCTAGAATTTGTCTATTAAGAGTAATATAAAGATGGAATTGCAATTTAAGTGAGCAATCTGAACTTGTAAAGGGAAATTCAATTCACAACCTCAAGAGGTAACATTAATGTCAAAACATGTTCTTAATTTTGAGTTTTGTTAAATTCTTAGAATTGCTTGAATTCCTCTGTTAATTAGTATGAAATGGCATGTCATTGTGTTAGAAGAGATTATATCCATGTTTAGAAGCATTGTAGTTGGTCTGAGTTACAGCTATAAGGATTTAGCAATGTTTGTGTAGAGGCTCTGCAGAAGCAGAGCCATTTTTTTTGCCTCTGTCGAAGTGGCGCGACCAAGACCACTTCTATAAGTCTGTTTCTTCTTGTGATCGCTACTTGGTACCGCCATCTTGGAAACTAATTTTGTTTTCCTTGTGTTGTCATGAGCATATTATTTTGGTTTGAATATGCATGTAAATGACCCTAACATATGGATTGATGTTGTTTTGGATATAGTAAGCCATTTTAGCTTGGTTTAGTATGCGTATTCAAAGAAAGTTTAAAGATTTGGAAATTAATTTTGATAAGCATTGTGTAATGTATATTCTGACTTTAGGTAACAACATATTAAGCTATGTTGTGCCTTAGCATGTGACTAATATGTTAATTTATATTGTTGGAGGTAATATAGACTATTCAATCATGATTTAAAATGAGTTTTCAAATAGAGAACTATACTAGCTATGTGTAAATGAACTAAATACATGCAAGCATGCTTATGTGGTCTAGTTATGTAGATGTGAAAGCATGATGTATAATAAGTGAAGTAGTTTTGCATGTTTGATTGGTTAACATGAGATTTTCAAAAAGAAACCTTAAGAGTTGGGAAAATAGTTTGGTTGATAACAACCTTACATGTATTCTGAGATTTTGATTATCACGTTAGGATATGAATATGCATGTAGACATGATTGACATGTATGCCTAACTAGTCATATGCATCGTAAACTAATTGAGCATGGTTTAGAACGAGTCTAAATGTAGTAGGACTATACGACTTGAAATACATGACTAAGATAACGTGGGCATGTATAGTTGAGACTTATTGATCTCGTTGTATGTGTATAATAACTAAACATGAGAGACTTTGTAAATGAACACTTAAAGTCTTGATTTGGTGGGAAGTGATAATGAACCACGATAAGGACGACATATAGGATCGAACCTAGTTATAAACATCATGACATGTTTGTTCTGCAAGTGTCATCATATAAGTATGTGGGTGTGCAAGGTTGGCCATGTTTCTGTTTCTCAACTCGATTTGAAATGGGAAGCGGTAGCGGCAGCATACTCCTAGTTCAAATCAAATGCCACCGCCGCCACCACGCAGATGAGGGTCGGCTTATTCTATTTGTGATCTGAGAGTTAATGCATGCTTCTATTGTTATCTTAATTTGTAATACATGCACTACTAAAAAATGGTCATTTGTGATAGCCAAAATCCATCACAAAAACTAGAAAAACCATCACGAAAGGTTTACGTGATGGCTTTAAGCATCACGATGGTCGTCTTATATACGCCCATCATGAAAGGTTTTACGTGATGATTTTGACAATCACCGAAACATTCAATCCTTTTGTGATGCAATCACATCCTTTTGTGATGGTCATGACCGTCACAAAATTGGTATGGTTTTTATGATGGCCAAAACAATCACTAAATGTTAAAGCACTTGTGATGGCTAAAGCAGTCATACACACAAGTCTCTTTTGATGGCTAAAGTAGTCACAATTATTGTAACGCCCCAGAAAATTTGAATTTTTGGGAATTAAATTTTTATTTTTTTTATGTGGATTAAATGAATTTAATTAATTAATAATGGGAGTAAGCTAATTGAAGGTCGTTCTATGACCTAGACATATTGGAACGTCGTAGTATTTTGCCTACGTGGTAGAATTAAAGTGTTTGAATTTCCAAGACGAAAATAAAAGCTTTCCGAGAAATTTTTCGTAAAACACTATTCACGCATTTACGCTTTCGAAATTATTTTTGAACTTCGAGAAATACGTAATGATAGAATATCGAGGTGAGAAAGAATATCCAATAATATTTCGATTATAGCAAACGCAGCTTTTTCGCCAATGGACTTAAAACCTAACGGTTAGGGAAAATGAGTTCCGAGAAGGAATTTAAATGCGTATAATGAATTAAAACGTTGATCGTATAATACGTAGGTATTGCACGAGGTAATGAATACGAGTATAATACGAAGTGTTATACGAGTATGAATGAATGATGGTATGTCGTATGTGAATAAGTATACGAAGTGGAATACGAGGTTAATACGTAAATTATACGTTATAAGGCTTTAAGCCAAATGTAATGGACTTGTAGGATTGTGTAGAACATTGTAAAGTCCAATGAGAATTGATAAGGCCCATGTGTAGAAATGGGTAAGTCCAATAGGAATTAATGTGTAAGCCCAATGCAATCTAATAGTAAAGCCCAAACTATTGTAATGCAAGCCCAACAAGGAATAAGCTAGATTAATTAAGTAAGTCTAATATAATGATCCATTGGATAAGTAGGATCCATGGTACAACCCATGGGTAGACTTGATGGGCAAGAACTTTGTGTGATGAGCAAGTAGATTTAAGTGTTAAATAAAGGATAAGTTAAGTAACTTAAAGGCTAAGTAAGGTGCTTATGTGTGATAAGCAAGCAAAGTGCTTAAGTGTGGTGGCCAAGTTTACTTAATAAGCTAGATAATGAATAGTAAGGAGGTGGAGTGGCTTAATGACCAAGTAAACTTGATGACCAAGTGTTGTAGTGAACAAGAAATTAATGTGGCTAGCAAGTTAACTAAGTGCTTAAGCTAGGAATAGTAAGGAGGTGATTAAGGAGGTGAGATTGGCTTTGGACAAAAATGCCCTCACTTTGGTTTTCCTATAAATAGAGAAGCCTCACTTCATTTGTTGGTTGATAAATTTCTCTCAACTCCTCTCAAGTTAAGCAACTTATTGGTTAGAGAGAATAAGCACTTATAAGTTAAACTTCCATTATGAGATTTTCAAGAAACAAGAAGGAGATTAAAGCTTAGGCAAGTGATCTTCATAGGTAAGAACTTAAACCATGAATCTCTTTCTCTTCCATTGGTAGGGAGATGGGTAGTGGTAGAACATGCATGCTAAGGAATGATAGGAATGAGTAATTAAAGAGCTTAAGTCTTAATAAGCCGTATAAATCATGAATAAGCTATTCGTAATCAAATAAGTTATGAATCAATGAAGAACTTGTAGTAACTTGTAATATGTTACTATAATAAAATTGATATGATTAGAAGATGAGAAAATGATAATTAAAAGAGTTAGACCATGTTAAGTCATGTGAAGTAAAATCATAAGTAGTTATACTTTTATAAGTTATAACTAATGAAGAACAAGTAATAACTTAGCATGTTTATAGGTTAATGAGATGAGGATGTCATGATGTTAATATAATGGATTGAATCCATTTGAAACGATGAACAAATCATAAGAAATGAAGTTAAGGCGGAATTCACGAGTTTGGACGATAATCGTCGAATTCGTAAAATTCTCGGAATGGAAGTCGTATTTTGTGTTTGAGCTTGGAAACATTGGTTTTCCATAGAGACAAGTCTCATTTGGCATTATAGAGTTGTGGACTAGAAAATAACCGAATTCCGACTTAGAACGAAGAAACGAGCGTTGAACGTTCACGAACGTTTATCGTTTTCGTTAAAAATGAACTTATAGGTGAAATTTTAGCAAACGAAGTCAAATAAATAAAATTCTTGCATGAACGCGTAGAGTATGAAATTTGTGAACCGTAGGCTTTTGAACGGACCAATTCGGACTTATAACGAAGAAGTTATGCGTCCGGGAAGTTCGTAAAATTTTCAAATCTGTAAAATTTTACGAGGCCAGAGTCCCGTGCCATGCATGACTCATAGCCTAAAAGCCCATATGCATGCAATGAGGCTTGAACTGAAAGCATCTCGCTAACTTCATGCTGCCCGACGAGATGAAATTAATGTTAGCGGCCATGGCTGATCAAAGAGTGTTGACAGTAAAGAATGTTTTCAAGTGTAGAATGAAAAGGAACTTGATAGTAATGAACTAAGATGTAATCATACCATTGTAAGGTACTTGTAAGACACTAATGCATGTTGATTAAGAGTCAATAATCAATTGAAGGTGAATGTAATGAGAACAACGTAATGTGCTAAGCCGGCTATAGAAATTTGTTGACTAAGTTGATTATGAATCCAATGGTTTGCAATACCAGTATGGATTATGTAATTACTTAATGAATAATGATAAGACCTTTCCTAAATCACTTTTATAGTGATGACTTTAAGAATTTAATGTTGTTTAATGAGTAGTTAAACGCTTAGCGTAAAAATATAAGGAACGTGAATCGTATTCATAATGATAAGGACTATAACGTTAAGAGTTACAACTAAAGGTTGTTAAGTAATACGTAAACGTAAACGGTATGCAATAAAGAGTACTTAACAAATGACGATCGAGTTTCGATTAATAACGTAAGGATGTTAGTAAGTCGTGAGGAAGGATGATTAACTCGAAACGAGTTGGATTAATGAAGTAAATCTACATAAGACATAGAAGAGAAAGAAGTTGGTAAGAGTGATGCAAGTTATAACGGTAAGCCTGAACCAATAATAACAATCTAAGTTAGGATTTAGATTGAGATGAAGGGTAAGATTCATTAGGAACCATGTATGTTCATTCATGACCTAATGTGGTATGTTATGTGGTTATGTATTGTAGAGATTGTAAAGACTGAAAGGAAAAGTTATTTTACTGTAGCAGACGCTGAAGACAAGTTTTTCTTAAAACGCTTGTCTAACCTTTGTGTTAGTCGAGTTTTCTGTGATTCATGTTATGAGGTGCATGAACTATTTTACTAAAGGGTCGATGCCAGTTTTATCTCGGCTAGACTAATCTTGAAGAGTTGATTGATTTATTTACAAGTCTTTCAAATATAGAATTGTTAACGCTATCCTACGCCAATTATTTGGTACGGATTCAAGGTAAGCTTGATTATGAATAAACAAATGTATTTTTCATCGATTATTCGATGGGCACGCGAGGTTGCAAAACTTAAACGTGCACACGTTTAATGGATGTAGTGTTGATCAACATAGAGTACTATGGGCTGATCACCCAGAAGTGCTCGTAAGCTATGCCGGACTTACGGACTTAGTGTCGGGTTGTCCTTTTCAAAGAAATTATAAAATGCTCATGGTCTTGAGCCAGAATTGATGTTTTACTGAATATTGTTATTGTAAAACGTTTTGAAAGAAAAGAAATGCTATTTTGAATTATTGATAGTACTTCATAACTATTATCCAGTTATTGAAGATATACGATTCCTATGTTTCAAGCATGTTGTTTAAAAGAAAATTATTGTACTTGCTGAGCTTGTTATGCTCACTCTTGCTTGAACCATATGAATGCAACTAGGACCGAACGAACCGAGGGATCTGTCAGGGATAGAGGCAAGACGAAGCTGAACGATTAGTTTACCTTGTAATAAACTAGCAAGTCGTATATATTATAGAATGATGAACAAAGAATGTAATGATTTTAGAACTTGGGAACGGGATGTAATATTATTAATGTATTAAGAATGTCGTTGATTCACACATTTTGATGACGTTTCAATAGAATGAATGTACAGTTATGAGTACAGTGTAGCACCATCTGTCGGGTTGGAAGATACCCGAATTTGGGGGCGTCACAATTATCCCTATTTTTGTAACCTATTTATACTCATTAGTGATAGTAAAGCCATCACAAATTCCTATATTAAAATATATTCAATTGCTAATTTTATATTTCAAATATGTAAATGTCATAAATTTCAATAAATTTGAAACGTAAAATTTTACAAAATTATTAAAATGAAGAAACCTAATCCATTTAATTAAAAAAAAATTCATAATCAACTACTTAAATAGGTAGCTACATGTCATAGGTTCATCAAACAATTAACTAACCCAACATCTATGAAAGAACTCCTAAACTAATAAATTGATAATTAAAGGAAATTTAGATCATCCAAAATTTTGCATGAATTCTTCGTCAGAGTCGTCATCATCTGTGTCGTCATTCATTTGTTCCTAAGAAAAACTTGTCTAGTACATGCTTCATGAACTATGCAGTTGATTATGCCAAAAATGTAAGACTCCCGAGCTTAAGGTCAATAAGGTTGATCAAATGTACAATTCTTTCTTGAAACTACAATGAGGATAAGAATTAGAACAAATCATATGAAATCCAAATGAATTTTTAAAAATTAAGTTTCATAATATATGGCAATAAGATTAAATCCACAAATTTGATTTAACCTTCACCAAACATATTAAGTATCAATACCACACAGTTGGATGAAGAAAAGATATATTTTCTCTCTGGAAAGCCACGACATGATGACGATCATACACAGCCGATCAAAAAGAAAAGAGTGGTCTAGTAAGTGATGGAAGGCAAAGCTAGATACCATATAGCCGATCAAAAAGTCAAGAGTGGTCTAGTAAGTGATGGAAGGAAAAAGCTAGATACTATATAGCTTACACTTTAAAGCAAGGTCTATCCGAAGGAACATTGGATTGATTAGAGGAGATTAATAAGAGTGAAACATCAGTAGCAAGAGTGAAACAAGTGAAACATTAGCAATTTCCAGCAACTATTCAAGATGTACAAACTTCAGTAGTTCGAATGAGGAAGACATAATATTTTGTACCATCAATTAGAAATAGAGACATAAACAACACTCTAATAGATAAAAAAAATATAGTATCAAATGACTCCATGTAGGCTCCACCTTGAGATAAATCCAATTTCAAAAATTCTCATCTTCCATGAATTTACTTTCCTACGAATCTTTTATGGACTGCAACAATACATAAAGGTAAAGACTAACAACAAGCACAATCAGTAGTTTGTATATCTATTGGTACCAATTCTTGGTCAATGCTTCAAAGAATATAGCGAGCACTTTCGATATGATTAAAATTTGAAATGTGCAATAAATAACACAATAATCACTGTGTAGTTGGTGTCGTGGAAAAGAGTATGCATAAAGTTGAAGGAACAACTAACTAGTCAGATTCTTAAACAATTAGTAGGACACCAGAATTTTACATTATTTTAAGGCAAAGGAGCGAAAATTTTAAACTCAATTGGAAATTAGAAGGCTTCTCGTTAAAGTTCTAGGAAAGAGTCAGGGTGCAAGAGGATCTCACATGCATATTGATGAATCTTTTCACACAGTAAAAGTCAAAACCAACAAGAAGTGAATCACCATAGCAAATTAAGATGTTAATTAACCCCTAAAAAATATGAGTATATGTTTTTCAATCAATACTAGTGACTGATCTTTAACCATCATGCTTTAGAGAAAATGAGGTAGATAAGTCAAAGACATATACTAATAAAAAAACAATAAAGAAGATAGCTTGATAAAATTTATAATTATTTAAAAAACTGATATTACCACAAATCACATCTAAAAACCATGCATGTGTGACATGATAGACACTTAAAGAGTTCAAGGATGGGAAGAGAGAAAAGTTATAATTCTTTTTATGAGTAATAAATGCCATTATTATTATTATCTTTATGCACAATCTCACCTTGAAGGGCTTCTCGCCTCTGTTCTATTCCCAAGTTCACAATTAGATGTCAGGGGACTACGCTGGCTTGAGTCAGCAGGATCATCACTATCAACAGAACATTCACTAGAAACAGAAGCAGTAACCAAATCTCCATCTAACTCTGTATGATCTAGTCTGTTTCGGATGCACGCAGGTCTAGGGAGAGGCAGAAATAGTGATGGTTTGACACCCTTTCCCTGTCTCGATTTTGCCAATCCAAAGATTCCAGAATCTGTACGAGATATGCTTACAGGATGCAGACCTGGAAGGGGAAGTGGTTGTGCCTGAGGCCATTCAACAAAACTTTGACATCTTGCTACATGTTTGGAAGGTGATGACGACCTGGATACTGGTCGAGATAGAAACTGGTTTTCAGAAACTGTCACTGCAACGTCTCCAAGATGCTCATTGTCTACTGCTAGATTTTCCTTCAGATGGGATCTTAAATTTCCGTTGCAATGTGTCAATAAAACTCTTTTTTTCTCGATTTCTTTTTTGCTTCTTTTGATGATTACTTTAATTTCCCCACCATGAGCGCATATCTTCTGACTTCAAAACTTTAATAGAATCATTGAACCATTCTGCAGGAGTGAAAATAGTTAAATCACCATCCTTTTGATGTACATACATGAATTTACTGACTATAAAACATTCTCCAACAGTTTTTTCGAAATAAATTTTATTCTTTATGTAGAAATGACTTCCTCCGATGAGTGGCAATCTGAAATATAAGGCACAAGATGAGTGTATCATTGTATACACCATGGTCAAGCATCATGCCCTTCAAAACAGAAACAAATACTGGTATAAATCTTTATTCTACATTAGGTTTACTCTACTTTAAAAACTTGAACACCTAAATGCTGAAAGTACCTTGAACAACAGTGCACGATGAAAGAACCAAGAGGTAAAACCATGCTCCTAAGAGACATTGCCTTCAAATTAGAACTATGACTTTTCCATGCCATCAACATGCTGTCAGCATCCTCAACTGGGCCCCCGTGTGATCAGAAACCAAAGCAGCAATTACATCATGTACTTCTCTGTATATTAGAAAACAAGAGTTTCATGTTTATGTGCTCCCAATATATGTAACAGAAATAATTTCAGCCTAAAAAATTCCAGATAAGATACACACATATATAAATGTATATTAGAACACATTCAAAAGAAAGGGTTCTCAAGTCAACTGCAAAAATAGAGTAGAACTTTAGAAGTGAGATTGAAAGATTAGTTATGCATTAAAATTTAAAACAAATTTACACATAAATTAATCTATTTCTTTGTGACATTTCTCCAAACAGACAGTGTGCATCTTATATACATAAGGGAAACTGATTAGATGCCATACAATCAAATAACCAAAATTCACGGAACTAATCAAATAACCAAAACTAAATTGAACTAATTAACAAATTAACAATACAATCATTCCAATTGCAATAGAAATTGACTCTAAATAACAAAAATTAGTAGGAAAAATTAAAACCTAAGTTTTAGGGGAAATTAACCAGGGGGTAATTAAAACCTTCAATTGGACAATAATGGAGAAGGAGAAGGAGAAGGAGAGAGCAGATCGCCACCACTATGCCGCCACGGCGCCACCACTATGCCGCCATTACTGCTAGGGTTAAAGGGAGTCGAGAGAGAGGGGAAAGAGGTGTGAGAGGGTTGACCTGAGTTAGGGGAAAGAGACGTGCAGAAGACCTTAGAATGCGCCGATCTAGGGTACCGCGGGCAATCTAGTGAGGGGAAAGAACGGTCAGACATGTCATTTTTTCCTTTTCTCTGTTTCACCTCTAACTTCTTTTCCAAACTTTTCTAAAAAAAGGGAGTGATTTTAACTTATAAAAAAAATTAATATTGTAAACTCTTTAAAAAGTAATATTATAAATAAAATTATTATTTTAAAAACTTAAATTAATTTAAATTTGAATTTTAAAATGTCATAAATTAGTTAATTACAAATTGAAATATAATTTTTTTAGAACATAATAGTAATAATTTAACACAGATACAAAAAAGTCTTAATTATTATAATTTTTATTGTCAATTTAAAATATTTTAAAATTTAAATTATTGTAACTTAATATTTTAATAAATAAAACATTTAATATTATAAATTATTTAAAATTATTATTAAGAATACAATTCTATTTTTAAAAATTAATTACATTACAATTTGAGTTGTAGGATACTATAAATTAACTATGAATAAACTTAAACTTAATTACATTACATTTTTTTTTCATGGTCAATGTATGAAATTTTTTCGAAATAAATTTAATTTTTCATGGGCATATTTTTTTATTAGTAAGTAAAGTAATTTTTTAGTGGATAAATTATTTTAATGTTTGAAGACTTTTTGGAGGACAAAAGATATATTACTTATGTTAGAGAATATTATTCATAATGATATTAAATATAGTGGGTGCGGATGATAGTAATGTTGGATAAAACTTGTTCACGCCCGACAAAGAAGAATATAAGTGATTGCATTAAGTTTCAATATTTTTCTTTAGATGAAATATTGGGTGATGGTTCAAACACAATCAAGAAAAATAAATTGAAAAAGGCATCCCTCGATAAATGACGAAACAAATATATTCCCATATTCGTTGAAATTTTTATCAATTGTACTACCTCCCTTCAAAAAACAAAAAATAATTTATGCGAAAAATTCAATGATTGTCATAAATATTTTATAGTGGTGGCACGACTAAATACTAATAAGAGCCATCATATATACTACTATTTTGTGATTGCTAGTAAATTTCATCACCTAATATATTTGTTGGTCATATATGCTTATTTTTTAGGTGATTGCATTGACCGTCACAAATAGTTTATAGTGATGGCAAAATTTGTCATTACTAGGAGCCGTTATCTATATTATTATTTTTTGATTGTTGAAAAAGTCCATCCTATAATATCATTTTTTGAGATTACTTTAAATGTTGTCATAAAGTCCATCACATATGTTCTTTTGTGATGGTCTTGGTGGTCACCAAATATTTCTTGAAGTTTTTTCTTTGTGATGGCTTAAATCCAATCACGTTAAGGAGGAATATATAGGTGATGGTTGCATGCCATCTCAAAAACTAAAAATTATTTTTGGACAATATTTGGTGATTGAAATAGTCGTCACATATATATATTCACGATGGCAAAATTAACCATCACTAGAGCCATCATATATATACTATTTTTTGTGATGACTCAAATAATCCATCACCAAATATTGTCTATTGTGATTGCTTTTGAAAATCGTCACTAGGATCCATCACACATGCTTGATTTTCTAGTAGTGATGTCCAATACAGTATTTAAAATGTCAATGAGCATGCTAACGATGGAATCATATGTTTGATAAGTGTTTATAAATTTTCAAACATTAAGTTAAAAGATGATTACGAACTATGTTATTTGATTTCATAGTATCTTACAAACTGATTTTGTGTTATGTGTATGTAAGGTACGTAATGATGTACGTATGGGATTATACGACTAAGTTAGACTCTTATGTACGCGTGTAAACTTACATATCATGTATGAGTATATGTAACTAATGAAGATCCTATACGCGTAACTATGTTATAATAGGATTCGAAAAGTGTTGATAAGCTATACTTTGGTAAACTACGCAAAAGGTAAGTTTTCTAACTTATACGACTTTGAATATTGTGCAAGTATCTAAATCTTATCTCTTTGAGATAAGTTCTCTAACTTCATTTGATTCTCATATTGAATGAAAGTTCCTAAAATTCTTTCAATTGTTGTATAGGTTGTATAATCCGAATTGTTGCCATATTAACCATATTTATTTCTAACAAAGATCTATTACTATTCAGAAATCATTGATATATCTTGATGATTGTTGCAAGCATTGAACTTATCATTCTTAAATGCATTATCAAAGTTGTCTAAGCCATTGATTCAGCTAGACTATTATCGTATGTTAGAAAGCAATCCAAACCAATCGAGCGGACTCTTATAATTGACTTTGATGAACAACCCTCCTTGAAGGGGAAACTAAATAATTGTTGGGAGATCGATGTGCTCACATGAGTATGATTAAATGTTATGCATAACGTAGAGTACTTTAGGTTGATCACCTGTTGTACTCTTTTTTATTGGATTTTAAGTTTAATACTGTTAATTCTAGTATAAGTTTATAGTCCTTAGCGACTGCTTAAACCTTATTGATATCTTTCAGTCCATAGCGACCTTTATTAAGAATTGTTGATAATTCCTAAACTATTATTCACTGTCATACCCTTGAGATTTGAAATCTATAAATGATCACCCTTAATGCGATATTACTTACTGGGCAAATTTGTTGCTCATCCTTACTTTCCTTAAAACTTTCAGTTAAGGTAGAATGTGGTGAACCCTCCGGCAAGGACAAGGGTAAATAGAAGGTTTCAGAATAGCTTTATTTCCTAGTGTTAGGATTTAACCATTATTATGTTGTTTGAAAACTTAGTTACTATGATGTAATTAGTTGTGTTTAATTTAAGTGGTAATGTTGTAGTAGTGGTTACGAGACCTTGAGACGTGAATTATTATATTAAATAAATGTAATCTATTCTGTTATTTCCGTTGCATGAGATGTTATTTAGTCATTAGATTTGTAGCACGTGGCGAACCGAATTTAAGACATGAGTGGTCTGAATTTGGGGGCGTCATAGTTTACGTATCAATTCAGACTGTTCAACGCATTTGGAAGCAAGCAAAATATAATTTTGTGGAAGGTGTGGTTGATGTATCACACAAAAGAACAAAAAATTGTGGTCGCAAAAGAGTTCAGATTGATGTTGAACGCATTCACGGAACTTCATTACATGAGCGAACGACTTTTCAATCCATGGCTTATGCCACACACTATAATAAAACATCATTATACAAAATTTTCAAGGCTGGAGGTGTTAGGAGTCACTCAAATTCCATTAAACCATATTTGAAGGAGGATAATAAAAAAGCCAAGTTATAGTTTTGTTTATCGATGCTTGACACAAGTACTTTACCACATGATCTGATGTTTATTGACATGTAAAACATTATTCAAATTGATGAGAAGTGGTTTTTTTATGATAAAAACTTTAGAAAGGTACATACTCCTCCTAGATGAAGAAGAGCTTTTGCGAATGTCTAAGAGAAAATTTTTTATTGCATAAGTTATGTTTTAGCTGCTATAGCTCGACCAAGGTTTGATTCATAAGGAAATGAACTGTTTTCAGGAAAAATTGGTATATTTCCATTCGTTACTACGGAGCCTGCTAAAAGAAGTAGCATAAATCGAGTTGCTTGAACATTAGAGACAAAGCCAATTAACTCAGTTGGGAAAAACATGGTACATACATTCTCGATTGAAAAAATACTTCCTTTCGTTCGAGCTAAGTGGCCTGTAATACCTGAGAAATTTTGAATATTATTAATAAATAAATTAATAGAAGTCAAGTGTTTACTTGAATATAGACCAATATTGTTGTGGCATGAGATATAATAATTTCTAATAAACTAACCTAAGTATGTGACCATTATGTGTTATGGTGGAAGTAATAAAAAGCTTAGTGTAAAATTCATGATGATTGCCTAGTGTGGAAAAATTATGAAAATAAGTGTGCTATCACTTAATAAGGGAAAGAATTAATTATGTGTAATTGTATAATTCCATGCATGAAATGAATAGGATCTTTAACTAGTAGTATTATCAATCTGGAATTTAATTCATGTTATGTGAAACTAGTATGGTGATAAAAGTCGGAAGTGGCATGAAGCTAAACCAGTTTGACACTATCAAGGACCGACCACAATTGCGCTTGCTTCTGCGAAGACAGATCGGCTCAATCAATGCCAATGCGCTTTTAGGAAAGGTTGGTTATTACTATAGAAATTAAATGGAACATTATTGTAATGTGCGACATTATTAAATCATATGATAAGAGTACATTTAAATGGTATGAGGTACCCAGTAGCACAATAAAATCAAGTGTGACATTTTAATACATAATTATTTAATTAACGGTGTATCTCAAAAATTCGAAATGGGATTAGATGTTTTAAAATGGGCATTTAATATTGGATAATGTTATGATATTGATGAATGTGCACTAATAATATCTGTTGAGAATACCCAGTTAATAATACTTAATTATCTTATTTTATCTGCATTAAATATTAAATTATGTGGACCTCATTTACATGGATTATATGATTGGGTACATATTAAATCCCTAACTGTGACGCCACTAAATTCAGGTACTTGAAACCCGAACTCGATGCTTCACGATACCATTTCTATGAGCGGATTAATACTAATAATAATAACAATAATATAAATACCAAACTTAATTTATATATATATCATAGTCTAATCCCAAGTACGCAACCTTTAATACATTCATTACATGATAGATAATATATATCATCCTTATCTTAATAAAGTCAAACTATTACATAATATATCATAAATCTCATTTTGCAACCTTTCCTTTTCCCTTGTTCTTGGCAGAGCCTTTTGGTTGATCACACTTAGCCAAAAATATTTAAATTAAGCAAGGATGAGCATTTGAGTGCCTAGCAAAGTAATAGCAATCAATAACAGTTAGCTGAAGAAAGTAAATATTTTCTTTGAACGACACTTCTACAACGAATCAACAGTTGTGAAGTAAGCTGAACCAATAATAATAATATATCAATTCTATATCAAAATTTTTGAAACTACGTACTTACTATCAATAGGGATCAGTCGACAGACTATGAACATTGTTTTCTATTTTCGAAAAGGTTAAATAAAACTTCATCTGTAAACCGTCATAACTTATAGGCACGGGGTTGATCAGCCCGTTATGCCATGTATTGATCAATACTACATGATTGAATGATATTTTTGTCCAGCATATCCGCCTTAGGCGCATAAAAGTTTTCTAGATTAAGGATGTTCATATTAGTCTAGAATCCGAACCAAAATAATTCGGTTGGATACAATAAAGTTCTATCTTGTTCAATAATATTTTTAAATCTGTGTCTAGCTGAATCAAATAGCTTAGACGGCTTTTAAGTCAATGTATACATACTAGAAACCAATAAGTATGTATCAACATGTGATAAAATATAATGATTATCCAAGTGAGGACACTTGTATAACCATGTTTAGAAATTAACGAACATAATATATATCTTGATCTATAATAACAGAATTAAGGAACTTGTACAACAGATTATAATCTAATAACTTACTTATACAGAATCATTGCATAACTATATACAAAGGTTAAGATATTTGAACAATGAAAAAGAATAGTTCCGATATTTGCTTACGCATGTCCATTGCATAAAGTAAATAAAAAGTTAAGATACTTGCCTGATCTGCTGCTTACAGTTATGCAACTTAGTTTTATCTTTTATATCAAGCCCTATCATTAATAAGATCATTTATTCGATTAGAATAATATATCATATCACATAGTACTGCTATTCGCAGTCAGTACATAACCTAATCACATTGTCACATATATTTAACAGTCATTGGATCACAAACAAACACTTATCAAGTCAACATATCTAAGTCCAGATCAATTTTTAAAATTTTTCGGTGTACCGATGGCTTTATCGGGTAATTATCGAGTCTAAAAATTTATACTGAAGTTTAATATAACTTAAACACCGGTCAAATTATTTTTAAATGACTTATAATAATTTTTAAACAATTATTATAATTTATCATGATTTTTCAAACACCGTAATCATTATTAAATAATTTAAATATTAAATAATTCTATTATCATTAATATTTAAATAATATTAAAATATTAATGAAACCATTGCCAAAATATTAAAGTTATTTATAATAACTCAAAATATTTTTAAAGTATTAATATTACCCTTAAATGATTTTTAAAATAATTAAAATCATTTTTAAATAATTACCATTAATATTTAAATATTAATGCTTTATTTATCCAAATATTAAAAGTCATTTATTATAACTTAAAATATTTTTAATTCATTTATATCTTTTTTAAATGATTTTTGAATTAATAAAACCATTTTAAACTATTTATTTAATATAACTATTAAATAATTCTAATATCATTAATATTAAATTATTAATGAAATTATCCTTTAAATATTAAAAGTTATATTTTATAACTTAAAATATTTTTAAACACTTTATTTTCATTTAAAATAATTTTTATAATATTAAAATTATTTTTAATTTATTTATTTAATATAATTATTAAATAAATCTAAATATCAATAATATTAAATAATTAATGTAATTTACCTTTAAATATTAAAATTTATATTATATAACTTAAAATATTTTAAATACTTTATTATCTTTTAAAATGATTTTTAATATAACAAAATTATTTTTAATTAATTTATTTAATACATTTATTAAATAAATTAAATACCAATAATATTCAAATAAATACTAATATTTATGAAAAATATGCCAAATTATTAAAAGTTAATTTTATAACTTAAAATAATTTTAAATTTTTTTTTTGGAATTTTTAATAATTAATTTCTATTTTTAAATGATTTTTAGAAAATAAATTAAATAAAATTACAAAGTTTGTCGCTATAGCCTTTAGCGATAGAAAGTGTCGCCTATAGTGTTCTTGAGGCTCAAGAACATTCATAAGTAGTCACCAAGTGACCTAACTGCCTTTGATTCTTTGATAATACATGTTCTGGCCAATCTAAGACTCATATCTTGTAGTGTTCATGTAACACTACAATAAACACCAACAATCTAGGTCATACAACAACATATCAGCAAGATATAAAGCTCAAAACATCTTTGTCACATCACATTCTTCATTTTCCGGTTGCTACCCGAAATGAAGAACATTAAATCTTAAGTATATTTGGGCTTCCTGATGAGTGGGATTTATACCCGCAAATTAGACCCTTTTGTTGCTTAAGTTGTTGCCTGTTTTCAATCTTTTAGTTAGCTTATATATATATATATTATTGTATTTAAGTTTAAGTTCTCTACAGGCAGGCTTTACAGATTATTCCAGCTTTCTTGGCATTTTTCTCAGACTAAAGCTAAAGTGGCTCGATGTTACACTTGGAAGCCAGCTTGCATTGCAAAATTTCTTGAGCCTATCTTGTAAAGTGGCGCCCCGGCGCCATTGGCAGTATAATCATCCGCGCCGTAGCGCGAGCTCCGGTGCCCAAACAGTAAAGAGTCTTTAATGACCTAGAAGAAAGAGGGGACAAGTATATATAGAAAGCGAAGCCGCCTGCATTCATCATCGAATATCAGAGATATTGACAGAGAGCTTATTACAGCTTAGACTAGGATTTTATTTCTGTCATTTAATTTCTAGAAGAGAAAGAAGCTATGCAACGGAAGAAGAGTTATTGCATCTGACACATACTCAGAGCTTTGCATGTGAAGAGAAGATTTGGAGGAAGAACACTTCAAAACAGGGGTTTTCTTAATCCAAATCTCCCATTTATTCATATTTATCTGATAATGTGTAACGTATTGAAAATGCGTGTTAGTTCCATAGTTATGAACTAACTCCATTTTTAGGATTGCAATGTAACCTTATGATTAGCTTAATCAACTTTCTCTCCCATTTTATATAATGAATCATTTTGGAATGGGTTGTTGTATTTCGTATTTAATGACTGATTGTTTGATAAAGAAATTGGTGTTGATAGTAATGGAAATTGATAAATGGATGTTATTATCTATCTTAAATTACAACAACACCTGTTATGACCATGCCAATGGAATGTGTGCATAATACACTAATAGGATAGACATATCCCTATTTGCCTTGTGTTCCCTTGAGACTTAGCTTAATTACCTTGGCCTAGTTGTTATCACCAATACACATATTGTGACTTAGCTCGTTAGGGATGTGCATTTGACTTTCGACAGAAGCTTATGCGTATTTAATATTCTCGGTAAACCATTCCTTAATTCATTTATATAGTGGAGAGTTAGGAGATTAGGCGACGCATTAGGGGAGTTGTAATCCTATCTTGACTTCCTAGCACAACCCCTTCTCTCATTCTTTTAGTTTTTAATCATATAGTTTAACCAACCACTTGTTTCTACTTGTTTAGATAAGATTAGTAGCGACTTTTCCTTAGTAATTGTTTTCTTTTAAGACTTTGTCCTCGTGGGTTCGACACTCTACTTACATATATTACTTGTGGACCGCGTATGCTTGCGCGCGATTTGGCAATTGCTAAATCGACCAACAAGTTTTTGGCACCGTTGTCGGGGACTTAGAATTAATTGTTTTTCAATATTAAAACTAAGTCATTACGATCTTACTTTAAACCGATTCTTCTGTTTAACTCTCTTTTCAGGTAGTCTTTATTGTTTATGCCACCTCAGAAAGGACGAAATATAATACCTATCGATCCCGAGGTTGATAAAACATTCAGACGACTGCGGAGAGAAAAATCCGAGGACACACCCGAGGACATACCTGCTCCTATCATAATGGCTGAGGAACTTCAGAAATCTCTGAGGGAGTACGCTATGCCTCACATTGACGATCTCCAGGCGAGCATTCTAAGGCCCGCCATCCAAGCTAATAATTTCGAGATCAAGCCGGGCACCATTCAAATGTGCACCAACATTCAGTTTGGGGGACTACCGAATGATGATCCCAATGATCACTTGATAAATTTTGTGGAGATTTGTGACACATTTAAATGCAACGGAGTGTCTGACGATGCCATCAGACTCCAGTTGTTTCCATTTACATTAAGGGACAAGGCCAAGAGCTGGCTTCATTCGTTACCGTTAGGCTCCATTACCACATGGGCTGACTTGGCACAGAAATTTGTGGCAAAGTTTTTTTCGCCCGCCAAAACAGCCCGACTCAGGCATGATATCATGTCCTTTGTTCAGTTTGAATCCGAATCCTTATACGACTCGTGGGAGCGGTTTAATGATCTTCTGAGGAAATGCCCGCACCATGGATTGCCAGAATGGCTTCCCATCCAGACCTTTTACAATGGGTTGTCCGGATCAACTCATTCGAGTATTGATGTCGCGTCTGGAGGGGCCTTCATGGCCAAACATCACACAGTGGGATACGAGCTGGTGAAGACAATGGCAGCCAATAATTACCAATGGCCAAATGATCGGCAAGCCCCTAGAAGAGCAACAACAGGGGTATATGAAGTTGACTCTTTCACATCGTTAGCGGCTCAGGTAGCAGCGCTAACAAAAAGGCTAGACACCATGGGACCTTCAGCGGTTCAAAATGTGCAGAGTGTCATGGTTCAATGTGAATTATGTCAAGGGAGCCACCCTACTGATCAGTGTACGATAAGCCCTGAGTCAGTTCAATTTGTTTCCAACTACGGGCGGCAACAAAATGCAAATCTTCCCACTCATTACCACCACAGTTTGAGAAATCACCCAAATTTCTCTTGGGGAATCAACAACAACAACAACAACAACAACCGCAACCCTACTCAAGCACAACCTTCCTCCATCAGGTCGAATTATGCCTACCCCCCTGGATTCCAATCTCAGAATCAGTTCACCCCACAACCGCAGAACACTCACAATCAGTTCCACCAACCACCACCTCAACAGGAGAGGAAGCCAAGTTTAGAAGATCTCCTGTCAAGGTACATAGCCAAGAATGAAACTCGAAGTAACAATCAAGAAGCCTCCATTAGGAATCTTGAAGTACAGATGGGACAATTGGCTACTGCTTTAAACAGTCGTCCGCAAGGCACATTGCCTAGTGACACTGATGTCAACCCAAAACGGGAGGACAAGGAACAGTGTATAGCAGTGACCCTTAGAAGTGGGAGAATCACTAAGGAACAAAATGGAGAGAGTGCTCCTGTGGAAGAAGTAGTGACTGAAAAGGAGCCTCCAGTGGAAGAGAATACTGAGACATTAGGGGGTGAAGAAAGTAGACAAGATAGCCCTCCAACACCATCTCCTCCAATGAGCATGGTAAATCAGCCTCTCCCTCAGTTGCCTTTCCCCCAGCGGTTGCATAAATAGAAGCTAGATAAGCAGTTTTCCAAATTCTTGGAGGTGTTTAAAAGGCTGCACATAAATATCCCATTTGCGGAGGCATTGGAGGGAATGCCTAGTTATGTCAAGTTCATGAAGGACATTCTGTCCAAGAAGCGAAAAATGGGAGATTACGAAACTGTGGCACTGACAGAGGAGTGTACTGCCATCTTTCAAAATAAGCTTCCGCCGAAGCTAAAAGATCCGCGGAGCTTTACAATTCCATGCACTATTGGGGACCATTTTATTGGCAAGGCTCTGTGTGATTTAGGGGCTAGCATCAACTTGATGCCCCTCTCTATTTATAAGAAGCTGGGCCTTAATGAAGCCAAACCTACAAACGTCACTTTGTAATTGGCTGGCAGGTCTCTCACGTACCCAAAGGGGATTGTAGAGGATGTGCTTGTTAAGGTTGACAATTTCATATTCCCAGCGGATTTTATAGTCCTGGATTTTGAAGAGGACAAGGAGGTCCCTATAACCTTAGGCAGACCGTTCTTGGCAACTGGGAGGACCCTAATTGATGTGCAAAAGGGGGAATTAACAATGAGGGTACAGGATCAAGAAGTTACATTCAATGTCTTTAGATCTATGAAGTATCCTAATACCCCTGAGGATTGCTTTCATATAAATACAATTGGTAATTCAGTGAGGGGAGTATTCGCAGAAACTTGCATTCAAGACCCTTTGGAGGCCACATTAGCTGGGGCTAGTACTACGGAAGAGCCCACACATGTGGAATCTGCCAAGTGGCTCGATGAACCCCAAAGATCAAAGCAATTCCACCGAAAATTTGAGTCTCTGAATGATGATGAGGCATCTACTTCCAAGGCTCAGCCGTCTATCATAAAGCCTCCTGTCTTAGAGCTTAAGCCTTTGCCTAATCACTTGAGGTATGCTTACTTAGGGAATTAATCTACATTACCTGTGATAATTTCTGCTTCTCTAACTAAGTGCCAGGAAGAAAAGCTGCTGCTTGTGCTCAAGCAGTATAAAACGACCCTAGGGTGGTTAATTGCTGATATCAAAGGGATCAGCCCGACTCTATGCATGCACAAAATATTACTGGAGGAAGGGTCGAAACCATCTATTGAGCATCAGAGGAGATTAAATCCCATTATGAAAGAGGTCATCCGGAAGGAGATAATCAAACTGTTAGATGCAGGCATTATCTACCCCATCTCGGATAGTCCTTGGGTTAGTCTAATCCAGTGCGTGCCAAAGAAGGGCGGGATGACAGTTGTGTCCAATGAGAACAATGAATTGATTCCCACCAGGACGGTGATCGGGTGGAGAGTGTGTATGGATTACAGGAAACTGAATAAATCAACCTGTAAGGATCACTTTCCCCTTCCATTCATTGATCAGATGCTTGATCGGTTAGCTGGGCACGAATATTATTGTCTGCTATATGGGTACTCGGGGTATAATCAGATTTCTATTGCTCCTGCAGATCAGGAGAAGACGACGTTCATATGTCCGTATGGGACCTTTGCCTTTCGAAAAATGTCTTTCGGGCTATGTAATTCTCCCACAATATTTCAGCTGTGTATGATGTCGATCTTCTCTGATATAGTTGAAAAGACCCTGGAGGTCTTCATGGACGACTTCTTAGTTTTTGGGAGCTCATTTGATAATTGCTTGAAAATCTGACTGATGTTCTCCATCGATGTGTCGAAACTAACCTGGTGCTGAATTGGGAGAAGTATCATTTCATGGTAGAGGAGGGCATTATTTTAGGCCATCGGGTTTCTGTTGGCGGAATTGAGGTTGATAAGGCAAAGATAGATGTGATCAATAACCTTCCACCGCCCACCTCCGTGAAAGGGGTAAGGAGTTTTCTCGGGCACGCCAGATTCTACAGAAGGTTTATCTAGGACTTCTCGCAGATCACCAAACCGTTGTGCACTCTTTTGGAAAAGGACATGCCTTTCCAATTTGATAAAGCCTGCCTGAGCGCCTTTGAGTTATTAAAGAAAAGACTTATCACGACACCTATTGTGGTAGCTCCAGACTGGACCTACCCTTTTGAGCTAATGTGTGATGCCATCGACTTTGCAATCGAGGCAGTGTTGGGCCAAAGAAGGGAGGTCTTCCACACCATTTACTATGCCAGCAAGACATTAACTGATGCTCAGTTAAATTATACCACTACTGAAAAGGAGCTGCTGGCATTAGTCTATGCTTTTGATAAGTTCCGTTCCTACCTCATTGGAACGAAGGTGATTGTATACACCGATCACTCGGTAATCAAGTATTTGATAGAAAAGAAGGATGCTAAGCCGAGATTGATAAGGTGGGTTCTACTTCTCCAGGAGTTTGATTTGGAAATCCGAGATAAGAAGGGGACAGAAAATCAGGTTGCCGATCACTTGTCAAGATTGGAAAACACCACACCCTCAGGAGATGCCGACAAAGCCATAAATGACTTCTTCCCAGACGAGTAACTTTTTGTTGTCAATGGCAAGGTTCCGTGGTATGAGGACTTTGCCAATTACGTCACTTGCCAAGTACTTCCCCAAAATCTGAGCTATCAACAAATAAAGAAATTCCTAAAAGATGCCAAGCAATATCTATGGGATGAGCCCTTCCTGTTCAAGCAGTGTTCTGATCAGATTCTGTGAAGATGTTTGCCGGAAGAAGAAATTGAACGTGTGCTACATCACTGCCACTCTTCAAACTATGGAGGTCATTTTGGAGGCCAATGAACTGCAGCTAAAGTGCTTCAGTTAGGATTTTATTGGCCCACCCTATTCAAGGATGCACACACATATGTGTTGCACTACGACAGATGCCAAAGGGTGGACACCATATAAAGACGGCATGAGCTACCACTGCAGAATATCCTGGAGGTGGAATTATTTGATGTATGGGGCATCGACTTCATGGGTCCATTCCCGTCCTTTTTCAACAATCTCTACATCCTTATGGCAGTGGATTATATCTCAAAGTGGGTGGAAGCAGTTGCCTTGTCGACAAATGATGCTAAGGTGGTGCTTCCGTTCCTTAAGAAGAATATTTGCACCCGTTTTGGCACGCCTCAGGCTATCATTAGCGATGAAGGGTCACACTTTTGTAACAAATACTTTGAAGCCCTTCTAGCCAAGTACGGGGTGACTCATAAGGTTGCCACTGCCTACCACCCACAGACCAGCGGTCAAGCTGAAATATCAAATCGAGAGGTGAAACGAATCTTGGAAAAGATTGTAAACCTAAATCATAAGGACTGGTCTAAGAAGCTCGATGATGCATTGTGGGCCTACCGCAAAGCTTATAAAATGCCTATCGGAATGTCTCCGTATAAGATTGTCTATGGTAAGGCCTGTCATCTCCCAGTTAAATTGGAGCACAACGCTTACTGGGCTATTTAAAAGCTAAACTTTGATCTTGAGGCGACCGACGAGAAGAGAATCTTGCAACTAAATGAATCAAACGAGTTTCGTCTACAAGCATATGAAAATGCTAAGTTATACAAGGAGAAGACCAAGAGGTGACACGACAAGAAAATCCTCGAGAGACACTTCGAATCGGGCCAGAAGGTTTTTCTTTTCAATTCCCGGCTAAAGTTATTTCCAAGAAAGCTAAAGTCCCGATGGTCTGGTCCCTTCACAGTTGCCAAGGTTTATCCATATGGGGCAATAAAGGTTGAGGACCAAATTCTGACACAACCTTCAAAGTCAATGGGCAGAGATTAAAACACTACTGGGGCGGCGAGGTCAACCGGCAGAATACCTCCATTACATTGGGAGACCCGGTGTAAGATGGGAAAATAGTCAAGCTGACAACTCTAAATCAAGCGTTTGATGGGAGGCATCCCCATCTCAGTATCAAAAAAAATGTTTTATCTTTATTATCTTAAATCTCATTTTGGTTGTCTAGTTACTATCTGTGTTGTGTACATTGTCTGTGTTCTGTATGATGCATGTAGTCTGTATAGTGCATGTTGTTAGTATCTGTCAACCCTTAGCTAGAACTCGTCAATAATGTTTTCTTCTGTTTTAGCTATCTGGATTGCGGAAATGGATTGCTGATACGTAAGCTTGGCTTGTGCAGGATTTTCTGAAGTCGCGCCACGGCGCCACATATAATACTTAGAGTTCATGCCCCGGCGCCATGTATCATACCCCGACGCCATGTATCACACCGGCTCCGAGCGAGTAAATCTCTCGTCAGCGGCACCCCAAATACTTGATCCTTGTGCGATCATCATCTGTCGTGCACGCCATCCAATTTGAGAACACATTGTTAATTCGCATCCCGATGCCATTCTCAGCGCCGTAGCGCTAGGCCTTGTTCAAAATACACTGCATCGGATTTTCTTTGGATACCGCATCAGTATGTTAGATGTTGATCCTTCAGCCTCTCCATAGTTCCATGACATTTTCTTAAGGCTAATGATAGGATATTATGACCTGAAAGACAATATGATTGGCTTTGGTGCAGCCACTTTCAAAGGATTTTCAACTCCTTTGAGTTAAATTATAAGTGGTGTGGTAGCCAAATCTCCTTCAGAGGATATAACTGGTATGACTTCCTTCCATCATGGAGGAAATGTGTCCCCACTCTTAGATGATATAGCGTTGTTGTCTGCCATTTGCAGGTCAACGCTGTCAATTATGTTTTGAAGGATGGCGGAGTGCCCAGCATTCCTCAATGTTGTGACCGCGAGAATGAGAGTGGTATTGATATACCCCAGTAGCGTTAAACCTTTTTGAGTGTGGGTTGACTGGAGGTAGCAGTGCTATGATTTTTCCCTCATTGATCAGTATCTGTAATATTTCTTCCATCGGTTGGCCTAAATAGGTGAATTCCCTTTGGTTAGCGAAGTCCGGACGGGCTTTAGCTTTTTAGTGAACGATAATATCATTCTGGCATGTAGTATTGATCAATACATGGTACAACGGGTTGATCACCCTCCGTGCCTGTATGTTATGACGGTTTACAGATGAAGTTTTGTTAAACCTTTTCGAAAATTGAGAATAATGTTCATAGTATTTCACCTTAACCCTATTTATAGTCAGTACGTAGTTTCAAAAATTTGATAGAGAGATGTTATGTTATTATCATCGGTTCAGATGACTTCACAACTTTTGATTTGTTGTAGAAGGGTAATACAAAGAAAACATTTAATCCTTTCAGCTAATATTTATAATTGTTATTACTTGCTGGGCACTCAAATGCTCATCCTTGCTTAAATTAAATGTTTTTAGTTAAGTATGACCAGCCAGAGGGCTCTGCCAGGAATAAAGGGAAAGGAAAGCTGTCAGAATAAGTTTGTGTTATCCTATATAATAGCTAGACTTAAATAAGATGATTATATTTATTATCTATCATGTAATGAAATGTTTTAAGGTCGCGTACCTGGGATTTAGAAAACTCTGATATGTAAATTAAGTTTGATATTTATAATAATATTATTATTTTCGCTCATAGAAATGGTATCGTAATGCACTGAGTTCGGGAGAAAGTGCAGAACACCACTGTGTTGGGATGAAGTATCGTTGAATATCGTCGAATATGATAAAACCTTTTTGTAACCCTGGGGAAAGAGGCTGCTTATACCCTGAATTTGGGGGCGTCACAATGACTTCTTTGGTAACCCTGGGGAAAGAGGCTGCTTATACCCATTTGGTGAAGTAGTCAATCATGGTGAATATGAACCGACGTCCATTACTGGCTTTAGGCTCGATGGGCCCGATCACGTCCATTCCCCACATTGAGAAGGGCCATGGCAAACTCATATTGTGGATTTCCCTTGGAGGGGCTTGGATAGCATTCCCATGAATTTGGCATTGATAACATATCTTGATGTGATGATCACAGTCAGCTTTGAGCCTAAGCTAATAATGCCTTATTTTGAGGATCTTCTTAACAAGTAGGGGGCCACTCATGTGTGGGCCACATACTCCACCATGGATCTCATCAATGAGCCTCTGAGCTTGGTCTTTGTCTTGACATCTGAGGAGATCTAATCCTGCATCTCTTCTGTAGAGTGCATCTCCACTCAAGTAGAATTTCATAGCAAGTCGATGGATTTGCTTCTTTTCAGTCAGGCTCAACTCAGCGGGTGTAGATCCATCTCGCAGATACTCCCCTTATATGTTGATACCAACGGTGTTGGATGGGAGGTAGCTCATCTAATACTTCTCCAACATAGTTCCCATAAACTGTGGCCTTTTGCAGGGCGAATGTGATGTTTGGCATATTCTCCTTGTTAGGTATGTGAATCAAGGAGGCCAATGTTTCTATCGCATCCGCAAAATCATTCCTATTATGAGGAATATGTAGAAAGGAGATTTCTTCGAACTCCAAAGCCATCTGTAAAACTTGTCAATGGTAAGGCAACAAATGTAATTCTTTGGTTTGATAGATTCTCGTGGATTATTTGATTACCAATTCGGAATCCCCAAAGATAGTTAATCGTCTGATGCCTATTGAACGGGCAAGTTTTAGTCCCATGATACAACCTTAATACTCAGTTGTGTTGTTGGTGCTGACAAACTACAATTTGATAGTGATGGGATACTGCTCCCCCATATCGAATACTAGAACTGCTCCAGCTCCAGAGCCTTCTGTGTTAACAACTCCATCAAAATACATTTTCCATATGTAGCATGCATCGTACTGATGGTATTACTGAACTGCCATTACCCCTTCATCGGGGAATTATGTTTCTAAGGGTTTGTAGTCCCCTGCAGGTACATCGGCCAGTTGATCTGCAATTCCTTGACCTTTAAAAGACTTTTGTGTCACGTAGACGATGTAAAATGTCTATAGGATCAACTGCCATCTAGATAGTTGAAAATTCAGTATGGGCTTACTGAACACATACTTGAGAGGATCCACGCTGGATATAAGATGGGTTGTGTGACCATGGAGTTAATGTTGTAACCTCATGGAAGCCCATGCTAAAGCACAACAAGTCTTCTCAATTAGAGTGTACTTGTGTTCACTGCTGCTAAATCTTTTATTGAGGTAATAGACAGCTCGTTCTTGGCCTCTAACGTCTTTTTGCCCCAGCATGCAGCCCATAGCATTGCCATTAATGGACAGGTATATGAATAGGGGAACACCATCCCTAGGAGGTACCAAAACATGAGCATTAACCAACTGCTCTTTAATGGTAAGGAAGGCTTTCTGACACTCATCATTCCATTTCATGGACGAGTTCTTCCTTAACAATTTGAAGATGGGCTCACAGGTTGCTATGAGTTAAGAGATAAACCTGATAATGAAGTTGATTCTTCCCAAAAATCCCCGTATTTTCTTCTCTGTCTGAGGAATGGGCATTTCCTTGATGGCCTGGATTTTGGTGGGATCCAGCTCAATCCCTTTGTGGCTGACTAGGAAACCTAGCAACTTGCCTAATTTAACACCAAAGGCGCACTTGGATGGATTCAACTTCAAGTTGTACTTACACAACCTGTTGAAAAGCTTTTTGAGATGGTCTAAGTGGTCTTCCTCCCTTCGGGATTTGATAATGATGTCATCCACGTAGATCTCTATCTCTTTATGCATTAAATCGTGGAAAAGAGCCATCATAGCTCGCTGATAGGTTGCCCCGGCATTGATGCGGCTGAATGACAACCGTCTGTAGAAAAAGGTTCCCCAATACGTGATGAAAGCAGTTTTCTCACGGTATTCCTCAGCGATCATAATCTAATGGTACCCTGGGAAGCAATCCGAAAGGGAGTACATGTCGTATTGAGTAGTATTATCAATGAGAATGTGGATAAAGGGCACGAGAAAGCTATCTTTAAGGAAAGCTTTGTTCAAATCCAAGTAATCCACGCAAACTCGCACCTTTCCTCTGGGTTTACTCACGGGAACAATGTTGGATATCCACTCCGAATATGTAGACACCATGATAATGCCAGCTTGAAATTGTTTCATAATTTCTTCTTTTACCTTTAAACTCCACTCAGGTTTCAATCGCTTGAGTTTCTGCCTGACTGGCTTAAATCCCTCTTTAATGGGAAGGCGATGAAGGACAATGTCGGTGGACAAACCCACCATATCTTCGTGAAACCATGCAAATACATCCTGGAATTGGGTTAGTAGTGCAACCATGTCATTCTGTTGGTTTGGGGTGAGGTCTAAACCAATCTGGATTAGCTTAGGGCTTTCTAAGGTTCCGAGATTGAAAGAAGTGGTTTGATCAAGGTTGGTTTTAGGTTTATATGCGACCCATTCCTTAATCTCCTGAGGTGTCTCAATGTCCTCTTGTACTTCCATCAAGTCTGAGTCCAACTTTGCATCAAAGTTACAGTCCTTATGGAGAGAAGGCACGTCATCAGCAAGTACAGGCACATCTAAATTCACGGTCCTGAAACAAAATATGCTTTAACTTAATATATGAAACTATTTAATCATACACAAGTGTTAACATGTACTGATAAAATAACTGCTAATACTGTATAGAAAAGTAAGCAATTAAAGTTATCTACAGGGCAGAGGGATTTTCTACCCGTTTTACCCTCGTCGACCTATGCATGGAGTGCTGCTCCAATTGTCGAGGGAAAAGTCCTGATGGACTACAGTGATGGAGGGATTGTCATTGTCCTCCTTCTCTCGAATGATAACCATGACATCTGGGCCATCATCGTCTAAGGTATATCTATTTGTATGTTCATCATGGATAGTGATGCGTATACCTGACAACATCAAGGCGATGCCATGTTTACGTTTCCGCTCCTTTTCTTCTACTTCGGGATCAGGAATCAGCACCTCTTCTGCTTTGAATTGTACTAGTTTGGGAAACAGCATAGCCATAACATGGGTTGGCACCTTTACTGGAGACTGTATCAGCTCATGCGGTGCCGATGAAAAAAATCATTGTGTGATGGAAGCTTGAGGAACCTGCTTGTGCTTATGAGGATTCCTATGACTGGAACTGGCAGAATAACCTAGTACGACTGTCCCAATTTGACTGGACACTTGAATAGGGGGATTAATACCCTGCTGTTTTTTACCAAGCCCTTATCTAGGCTGATGACCCAATGACATCATTTCTTGAGTGGCCGACATAACCTCAACAGAAATCTTGGGTATGGAAAGTGGTGCTCCAATAGGTTGGTATTGCGTGTTACTCACTTCCAAAGTATGAAAACAGCCCGGCTTAACTTCTAAATTGAAGTTGATGATTGGTAGATCTACTTTTTTCAGGACATTCCGGCTCAGCGTTGACAGTGATTAGGCTATTGTTGATAATGTATTTAAGTTGTTGATGTAGTGTAGAAGGAACGCCTCCAGCCATGTGGATCCATGGTGTCCCCAATAGCATGTTATATCCTGAATCTATCTTGAGGATGTGAAAGGATGCATTGAATGTATTTGGACCAATCTCAATTGGCAGCTCAATCTTTTCGACAAAATTTCGTTGGGATCCATCGAAAGCTTTGACAACCGTATGGCTGCTTCAGATCCGTTTGAGATTGACGTTCATCTTCACTAAGGTGGCATAAGGACAGATATTTAGAGACAAACCTCCATCTATCAAAACTCCAGCTAACATATACCCAGAGGACAAAACTGCGATGTGCAATGGCTTGCAATGACCGATCCCTTCGAGCGGTATGTTGTCATCAGTGAAGGATATCACATTGTTATTAAAAATGTGATCAACTATATGATAAAATTTTTCCACATCCACTGATTTTAGTAAGTAGGCTTCTTCTAATACCTTGAGTAAGATCTTCATGTGATCCTCGGAAGCGAAAACCAAGTCTAGTATTGATATCTGATGTGGAGCTTCTCTTAAGCTTAAAACCTCCTTGGCTTCATTATGGCCTATACTGTGTAGGAATTTTTTAATCTTCTCCATGGGAATCTTCCCCTTTGCTCTGATAGCGGGCTTCATCACCCTCTAACGAAGATACAGTGGATTTTCCTTCGACACTGTAGCAGTAGTATGAGACGTGGATCTTTCAGCTTCTCCATAATTCCATGGAACTTTGTGTGTTTCGACAACGAGATATTAATGGTCTGAAAGGTAAAGAAATTTGCTCTGGTGCGGCCACTTTCAAAGGATTGTCAACTCCTTTGAGTTGAATTGCTTGTATAGGAAATGATTTGACAGTTTCATCATCCTCATCGGATATAACTGCTACTAATCCCATCCATTTGGTAGGACATGTATTCCCACTCTCGAGTTGCATAATGTCATCATCTGCCAGCTGCAGGACACCGCTATTAATAAGATTCTGAATAAGATGGCAGAGTGCCCAACATTCTTCTATGCTGTGACCGCGAGAATGTGAATGATATTGACATACTCCATTAGAGTTGAATCATCTCGAATGGGAAGTAATTGGAGGTAGAAGGGAGGTAATTCTTCCTTCGTTGATCAGCATTTGAAATATCTCCTCCATAGGTTAACCCAGGTATGTAAATTCCCTCTGATTGGTAAAATCCCGAGAGGCTTTAGCATTTTCTCTCTTTGAAACCTTATCCTCCATAGGTTTGCTTTCTGAAGATGATGGTGGAGCATTCATAACAAAAGGAAGGAGATAGGAATGCTCCTGGCTCACTAATTGACGTGTGACTTGATGCTGATGGGTCACCAGTTCTGCCAATTGCTCGATTTACTTGCAAAGAGCTTTCATTTTTTGTTCCATAACAAATTGGAACTTTGCATAATCCCATCTGTCATTAACATCTTTGATGTTCTGGGATGATTCACCATTAAAACTGGAACTCTGTCCAGTGCTCAAACTAATCATGTTGACTTCTTCTTCTTTGTGTTGAGGAAGAGGGTTGTCTTGCACATGAGGTTGATTTGGTTTGGTGACCACGATCTCACCATTGTCTATTAAATATTGGATCTTATGTTTCAAGGCCCAACAGTCTTGAGTATCATGTCCAGGTGCTCCAGCATGATAAACAAACTTCTAAGTAGCATTAAAACCCCTCCCATTAGGGTTGGCTGGTGGAGAAAGACGTGTGATTTTGTTCTAAGAAGTCAGAAGAGCAAGAAAATTCTCGAGCGAATCCCCTAAGGGTGTGAACGTTCTAGGGCGCTTTGCTTCTCCACTTTTAGGCAATGGAGGGTTTGAAGACTGTGCTTGGAAAGGGGAGTAGTTTCTCCGTATAGGCATGTTCTGACTGTCTTTTTGACCTTGTAGTATCAAGGAAACATCCTCCTCTTTCTTTTTATGGACCCTCCGGGGGTTGTTTCCATAAGATCCGGACTGGATGTGTTCAGCAACTACTTTAAAAGAGGTTATCTCTCCATGTTTGATCATTTCAAAGAATGGTTTGCCAATACCAGCTAAGACTCTCTCATACAAGGGAGCTTCCTGTATGTCTATGAAAGTCATGACCATTTCTTATTCTGTCATGGAAGGAATAACTTGAGAAGCAAGGCGTCTCCACCTTTGAGTATACTCTCTGAAAGACTCATTAGACTGTTTCTTGACCTTGGTAATCTGGTACCGGTCAGGAGCCATCTGAGATTGAAAATTATATTGAGTGAGGAAGGCGTGAGCTAGCTCTTCCCAGCTATGGATCTTTGAGTTGTCTAATCTGATATACCATGAACGGGCTTCTCCAGTCAGACTCTTCTATAACAGCTGCATTCTGAGCTTCTCGTTTTCTGCATAAGATCTCAGTTCTCCAATGAACACCTTCAAATGTGTATAACGATCCCCTAACCCATCATACTTTTCAAAGTCAGGGGTTTTGAATTTCTTTGGATAATGAACACCAGGGAATATGCAATGGTCAGCATATGAAACACTTCCATGTGTTCCAATCCCTTTGAGAGCACGAATAGTTTCCTCCATTTGGAGGACCTTCTTCCTAATATCATTGGTGTCTTGATCTCCTTTGAGATGGGTGTTTTCAGGGTTGTTGTTGGTCGTATCCAACTGAAGTTTAGGAATTATTTTTTCCAAACCTTGAGCTCATCCTTGTACAGAGGATTCTGTATGTGTAGGCATCTTTGTACCCTGAGTAGACTGATGCAATTCTTTTAGCAAAATAGCCAAATCTGTAATTTGTTTACTTAGTCCATCAAATTCTTCTCGAGAAACAGGATTAGATTGGTCAGAAGAAGACATGATTGGCTGTAGGCTCGTGGCCTTTTTGGAATTTGAGTGGGTAACAGGCCAAATGATTTCCCTACAAAAGACATATGTAGTGTAGTCTTAGGGATAATGTAAATGCTATCATAATGTGTCCATTTTAGGAATTTCATCCTACAAAAATGGGTGTTAATTGATAACATGTCATGTATGCAAAAATAATCTTCATATTTTCCATTACATAAAGATGAAGATAGAATAAAATTACAAGTAAATGCTTTTACAAGTAATTGAAAATGGAAATCATGAAGAGACTTTCCTTCGCGTTTGGTTTATCAGAGGTTAACCTATCTTAGGGTTACTCTTGCATCTTTTTGGCATGATGGTTCCAAGATCATCGCAATCTACTTGACGGGAAGTTAATTCGATCTTTCAACTGGATCGAATCTGGGTGGTGCCTTTCCTGAGCCTCATTGAAATTAGTCTCCCTACGAGTCCAGTAATCAAACACAGACAGGATAGCCTCCTGGTGGAGGAACTACACAACATACATTCACATACAACGTGTCTCACCGTTTATGAAAATGATGACACGTGCGAAGCAATAATATCACATATAGATATTTTGTAGTGCAGTAAGTAAAATGCATTCGTACACATTCATCATAAATGTAAATGCAACATTTACACACAAGCATATAATAGTTTTGAAAAGATTGTAATAGCGGCTTAAGCCCTCTTACTGGAGTCCCCAATAGAGTCGGCACCTGTCGACGTCGGGATTTTTAGTTGTCCCTTTTCGTTACTTGTTCTTTGGTGTTCTCATGTTATGTGAGATTTGTTTGAAAAAACAAGTGAAAATGTCCGACATGTGTAATGTTGACGATTTGACTTTAAGAGTCGCCAGTTGGTGTTTTTAACTGGTTGCACCAACGCAACTGAGAAAAGGTTTGCACATTGACCCAGTGATGTGACATTGTTAAACGGGTCTGTGAAACCGAGATTCATTTGGGTTCGGGTGCTTGATTATGCGGAGGGAAGGTGTTAGGCACCCATCGACATCCGTGTTGCCACGGTGACCGCCACTTTTCAAGAAACTGTTATATGAATGTGTGTGTGTGTGTGGATCAATGTGCAATTATTTGAAAGTAGTGCGAGGCCTCGTTCGCACATATATACAAAGGGTTTAAATTTATAGAAAAATTTAGTTTTAAATAGAATATAGCAATAAAGTTTTGTAAAAGAGGTTTTTCAAACCCTGTGCTCAATAGGAATTGACACCTTTTCATACTTCCATTTTATTATTAAATGTTTGGCTTGTTTGCTTTTATTTTCG
This sequence comes from Panax quinquefolius, assembly GCA_020205615.1. Classification (NCBI taxonomy): domain Eukaryota; kingdom Viridiplantae; phylum Streptophyta; class Magnoliopsida; order Apiales; family Araliaceae; genus Panax; species Panax quinquefolius. The sequence continues at coordinate 76,616,370 of CM035157.1, forward strand.
AGATGCGAGGCATCTTCGAGAAAATAATATACAGCAGTTTCGAACTCCTCATGGGCATGACAGCCATCTAAGGAAATTCGGACATCGTAAATAATGTAGAAGCTGCTTACAGGTGAAGATGTCCATCACGGGAACCGAATCTAGATTCAGTAGACTGAATATGTGATCACATGATTCCTAGGCTCACATGATACCGCAATTTGTATGAAAAGCGATGGCGCTTATATATATAAAAAGTCAGAAATATATATATCAGACATGATCAACCACCATGAAGCAACTCCATGGAGGATCGGAAATGTAAATATATAAAAGCGGTAAATATATATATATGGACATGATCAACCACCACGAAGTAACTCCATGGGGGATCAAAAAAGTAAATAAAGCCGTAAATGCGATCAACCGCCATGAAGTAAACTCCAGGCGGGACTAAATGTAAATAAAAGCGAAAAAGGCCTCAAGTAAACTCTGTGCTGACGATGTAAATGTAAACATATAAATGTATATATATATATATATATATATATATATATATATACTAGCAACAGTCTCGTGCCTTCGGCACTATGGAAAGTTGGATTTATCTAAAATTTTGAACGACTCAGATGATTTATTAGGATGAGCGGGAAATTCAAAATCATTTATATTTTGTTATATATATATATATATATATATAAACAATAAACGCTCTGGATGTAAAATCCAGGCTCATCGGATATGTCTGATAATAATATATATATAAGCAAGTAAACGCTCCGGATATAAAATCCAGGCTCATCAGACAGAGTCTGACAATAGTTTATATATATATATATATATAATCAAGTAAACGCTCCAGACATAAGTCTAGGCTCAATCGAGGCATAACTCGATAATGTTAGTCCATATATAAATATATACATATATAAGTATATATATACAGACATAAATGAAAACCACGGACCGAAGTCTGGGCATATACACACAACACGACTCTCAATGTGAAGAATAGTGTGTGCAAAGATGAAGAGAAAGGCTTTATAGAGTGTGAGAAGGTTTACAGTGAGCTGCCAATGCAGGCTTCTATGACTCTAAATGGATAAACACTCATCTCCCACTGGTAAAAATATAGCTATATGTGAGCTAACAGGTGTTTAAAATGAGAAAGCACTCAATATGGGGTGTGTACAGAGAAAATTTAACAGGGCTTCCTCGCCTTTTTTCTCTTACAAATGGCCACCCCAAGCCCTCTTTTTATAGAGGGGAGCATAGTAGTGTACTGCAGCAGCCATGCAGATGCACTCAAGGGTCGCCCGGCCTTCCCCCAGGCTTCATGGGTCCTGTCGTCTCGAAGTACGTGCACTCATGCATTGTGATGTCCGCTAAAACTTATAGAAATTCAATTCGAGCATCCGAACGAGGTATATAAGACCTTCTTCGGACCGCTTGTGTCGAGAGTTATGCAATGGCATGGGATTAGAGGTTGTACGAAGTCAGGAAGAGGGGACCATGCCCATGGTCTTCAGGCTTCAAATTATATCCAGTGTGCTGCCACGCGTAATAGTCACTCGGGATTAGAACTCCTTGGTTCTTGTAGGACATTGTTGTATATATGTATGTATGAAGTGTTGAGACGACGCGCTGGGGTTGAGGTGGCAAGATGATAGTTTGACTCCTCACTGGGGTTATCACCGGTTTGAGCTTTAGCAGACGTTGCTCAGGGATACATCTGATATTGGACTGCTGGAAGTGTTTGAATTCCACAAGGTCATCTGTAAGTCTGCCTATCTTCCCGGTGTTAGCTCCGGGTCTGAGGAATGAGTGCCTCGGCAGGAGGTCTGAGATTAAAGCTGATTGTATGCATTTGAAATAAGCATTTCCAAAGTTATCGCCGGAACTGTAACAACATTCCTTGGGGTTATCTCCAAGGATGAAACTCGGGGTTATCTCTGAGGTTGGAAATGATACTCCCGGTGTGTGTTCCAGGGTTAGACTGAACTTCTGGTAGTATCTAGAATGGATGTGAGTTGTCTTCCAGGGTTATCTCTGAAAGACGAATCTGCCCTCCTGTAATGTCAGTAACAGGTGTGCAGAAAATTTCGAGTGTCTACAATTTTTTTTTTTTTTATTATTATGTGTTATTAAGATGAATGTCATTCTATAACCTAGAGATGTCGGAATGTCATAGTATTTTGACTACGTGAAGGAATTGAAGTTTTGAATTTCTAAGACAAAAATAAAACTTTTCCGAGAAATTTTCCCAAAAATACTATTCACTAATTTCTGCTCGAGAATTATTTTTGAACTTTCGAGAAATATGTAACGATAGAATATCGAGATGAGATGGATTATGTAATAATAATTCCCGTATGGAAAACATATTTTTTTGCCTACGGACATAATTCGAGAACGTTAGGAAATGTAAAGTGTTAACTAGTTAAAGCAATGATCATATAATACGTAGGTATTGTACGAGGTAATGAATACGAATATGATACGATGTATTATACGAGTATGTATGAATGATGGTATGTCGTATATGTTGAATAAGTATACGAGTTAGAATACGAGATTAATACGTATACAATACGTTCTAAGGCTTTAAGCCATATGTAATGGACTTGTAGGATTACGTAGGAAGTGTAATATCCAATTGGGATTATGATTAAGGCCTAAATTTTTGTTAATGTATAAGATAATGTGGATTAATTTAAGCCTAAAGTACATGTAAGCTAATTGAATTAAAGCCCAAAGTAAGGATCCAATGGGTAAGCATGACCCATGGGGCAACCCATGTGGGCCCCATGATCACATGGGTGATCTTGGTGGCCAAGCAAAAGTTGTGATGGCCAAGCAAAGAAAATGATGAGCAAGTAAACATAGTGATTAAGTAATGAATAGTAAGGAGGTTTGATTAAGGAGGTGGGATTTGTCTATTTGACCATTATACCCTAACCTTAGAAATCCTATAAATAGAAGGAGTGTTGGATCATTTCTCACTTGTTAATTTAATCCAACATATTGCAACTTATTTGTTAGAGAGAAAAGGTAAGAAAAAGCTAGACTTTCATAGTAGAAAAGATGAAGAACAAGGCTTGATCATCAAGGGTAAGACTCATATATCATTAATCTTCTAACTCTTCAATTTTAGTTTGATAGAGAAGTGTTGATTAGTGAAGTATGTATGCTAAGAAGTAAAGAGAATGGATAATTAAAGGACTTAAGTCTTAATAAGCCATGAATAAGTAATTCGTTCATATATAAATTATGAACTAAAGAAGAACTTGTAAAAACTTGTCATATGTTTACATTAATGAGGTTTGTATGATAAGAAGAAGCAAGGATGGTTGTTAGAAGACTAAAACCATGATAAATCATGTAAAGTTAAATCATAAGTATAAAAGTTATAAACTCATGAAGAATAAGTAAGAATTTATCATGTATATAAGTTAGTGAAATATGTATGTTAAGATGTTAGTATGATGGAAAGAATCCATTTGAAATGATGAACAAATCATAAGTAATGAAGTTATGGCGAAATTCACGAGTTCGGACGATAATCGTCGAAATCATGAAATTCTCGGAATGGAAGTCGAATTTTGACATTGAGCTCGAAAACGTTGTTTTTTATGGGAATAAGTCTTATTTGGCATTATAGAGTTGAGAACTCAAAAATGACCAAATTTTGACTTAGAACGAAGAAACGAGAGTTGAACGTTGACCAACGTTTATCGTTTTCGTTAAAATGGACTAATAGGTTATTTTTGAGTTAATGGATTCAAAAATGGAAAATTCTTGCATGAACACGTAGAGTATGTGATTTGTGAGCTAATGGAATTTGAACAAGCCAATTCAGACTTAAAATGATCAAATTTGGTGTCCGGGAAGTTCACAAAGTTCAAAATCTGTCAAAAGTGTCAGGCTTATTGGTGGCGTATTGCACCGAGCCGAAGGTTCTCGACTTCATCGGAGTTTCACGCCACAGCGCGGCTAAGAAAACTAAGAGTGGCAGCAGAAGATGCGTGTCCGATTCTCGACCAATCGGAAAGTGGCGCCACAAAGATCTTGACTTAAAGAGAATAAGTGGCGTATGAAATACCAACACTAGATCAAGGATAGAAATGAATGCTTATAAGTATAGAAAGAAGGTAAAGTGATTAAGTCAAATTAACTTATCTTAATTAACTTAATGTAACACCATTTAAGATGTTAAAGAACTTAAGTATTACGACTGAAGGTCGACTAAAGATTAATTGAATGTTAGAACAATGGAATGTGATAAGCCAGAACCAATAATCAAAATCTAAAACATAATTAGATTGAGAAGAAGGGTAAGATATAGTAGTAACCATACTTGATTATATATGATCTAATATGTTATGGTTTGTGATCATATATTGTAGAGTCCTTAAAGACTTAAAGAGAAAGTGTAATAATAGTAGCAGATTCTAAAGGCAAGTGTTCTAACCCTTGTCTATGTTCAATATAGATAAGTTTTTTGATTCATGTATTCTTACGTATGAATTGATGTATGATGAAGTCAAAACAAATTCTTTCGGCTAGACTTAAAATGTTTTGGATTTCTTATAATATATAAAGGTATTGTCAATGTTTTGCCAAACTATGTTGGTATAGTTTTTAAATGAAGACTGAGTATGCTAAACAAATGTTTTGTCGTCAAACGACAGGCACGTGAGGTTGCCAAAACTTAAACATACATATTTTTAAAGAAAGTAGTGTTGTACAACATAAAGTACTATAGGCTGATCACCTAGATGTGCGCGTAAGTAATGTCAAACTTATAGACTTAGTGTCAGGTTATCCTTTTTAAAGGAAGTATGAAATGCTCAAGGTCTTGGACCAGAATTGATGTTTTACTGAATTTTGTTCATTGTAAAACGTTTTAAAGAAAAGAGAAGTGTTATTTTGAATTATCGATAGTACTTCATAACAATTGTTCAGTTATTGAAGATATACGATTTTTATGATTCAAGCATGTTGTTTAAATGAATTTGTCATACTTGATAAGCTAGTTATGCTCACTCTTGCTTGAACCATATGAATGTAGCTAAGACCGAACGGACCGAAGGTTCCGGAAAAGATAAATGGAAGGCTAAAGCGACCCTATAGATTACCTATGTAATAGTATAGATGATTGATGTTAATATTTAATATTATGACAAGAACAAATGTAACGGTTATAAAAAACCTATGGAATGATAATATTATTTTGGAATATATATAAGACATATTCGTTCTTCTGAGGCATTTCAATTGAATATTTGTGTGAACTGTAGCACCGTGTAGCACCATATGTCGGGTTGGAAGATATCCGGATTTGGGGGCGTCACAATCATGACATGTAATGTTATAGACAAATGTTGTGGTGAAAGTCCTCTTTGGCCCGTAGTGTATAGATGGACACTTGTTTGGCATGATCATGACCACTGGTAATACTAACGAATAACCTTGGCCTGTAGTGCATGGATAATTCATTGATATAAAATATTTATTGATTGTTGTTACAGGGTTAAAATATTGATGTTAGACTTTTAAATCATAAAAGATAGTAGACTTTACAGTCTACTTGACTTTTTTAATGGATTGTTATTTCCACTGCAGTTGTTGATCTAAAACTTGTTGTCTATTGTATTCTATAAGATTTTTCCCTGTTGAGGACTAAGGATAATTTGTTCTACATTATCTTAGTCACAATATTCTTTATTAGGCTAGTTGAGCTCACCCTTTTCCTTTTGGTTCCATTGTTCTTCTCAGGAGGAGAGAATGTAGCTGGGACTAGTCAGAGAGTGGAGTAATGGTTCAAGATAGTTATTTTAGCAATCCTCATTATTTTGTAAAATAGTGTGACAATAATTGTAATGAGAATTTTATTTGAGTTTGGATATTTTCTACAAGATAATATTTGTATTAAAACTCACATCGTATGTTTTGTCATATTTTACACGATAATTAATACTTGTATAAATGAAATTTGTATTTGAAATCTGTACCATGTATTTGGCGACTCAGAATGGGTTGTATGAACCTATTATAGGGTGTATATATAAATATATATATATATATATATATATATATATATATATATATATATATATATACATACATATATTATTATTGAACTTCGGATTCGATTGAGTGCGGATATAAGCGAACCATATATTATATCCGCACTCAATCGAATCCGAAGTTCAATAATAATATATGTATGTAGTTATATATATATATATATATATATATATATATATATATATATATATATAAGTAATACAAAGCCATGGATCGACGATCCGGGCATACCCACACAACGTGACTCTCAACGTTAGTAGATTTATATGTATAAAAGTAGTAAAAAGCTTAAAAATATGAAAAATCTTACAGTGGGCTGTCAAGAAGACTTTAGATAGCTTTTGTAACGCCCCAAAATCCGGTCTGGCTTCACACCCGGATTCTGTACGTCACGAGTACATCATTCATCCAAACATACATCATTATATGATGAAATATAACAACATACATTCTCAATTCCCAGGTTTTAAAACCTTATAACTCCTTTCATTACAAATAATGATAATACATTATTCATTCTATCTTACAAGAGTAACTTTTATCCGCCACCAAGGAAACATTCAGTTTATTAAACTAGTCTATAGTTCAATTTCATTTTTTTACATCACAAGTCTTCGCTCGATCTTCTCGGTCATCCATCTAATGAATGTCACTTCTTCTAGATACCGATCAGCTTAATCTTTATGGGATCCTTAAGTTCTTTTAACTTCGTTCGCTGAAAATGTTTTTCATTTAAAGCAAGTGTGAGCATTCAATTGCCCAGCAAGTCATAACAGTTGAACAAAAAACTTTAAGAATTCAAACATTCCTGTATAACCTCGATAATAGAACAAAGGTTATGAAGCAGCTTGAATAATATGAATAATTCTGATTCCTATCATTTTAAAACATTATTCACTTTCACTTTGAAATAATTTCATTCTTCTACCTTTTTCATACACATTCTGTCTGGCTAGAATCATTAGCACAGACTTAACAATAACGGTTCATGTATAAACAGAACATTCTCTTATTGAACAGTTCAATCATAAAATAGTTCATCTCATGATAGAAACACCTAAGTGTTCACATTGTGGCACAAGGCCTCATACGTTCTACCACCTTGTACAAATATCACACATTTGCACATAGACAGAACTTATCAAGTTCAACATCTGAGAAGTTTTAGAAACTAGCATTCATTTAGAATATGAATGAAATTAGGAAACTTTCCTTACGCACAGCTACAGCGTACACTGAATTGCTCATTTTAGTCACTATATCACATAAGGGTTCACGCTGAACATGTATACCAATTAGTCATGTATATTGACTTACACATTGGTTTACTTAAATTTACTTCTTAGGGTTCACGTTCTTTCAACCTAAGTTTACGCGACGACTTTCATTACCGGTCAATGGCTTCATGACATACTGAGATGTCTTACTTATACGTTCATCATCTTTGACGATTAATTACATTCTTATCTTCTTCTTATAACTTCTCTAGGACTCATAACACATCGCGTCTGTGCTAGTAGTTTATATGGTACTTTGAGTGGTTTCCCACAAACAACCAATAAACAAGTTCTCGTCTCGTCTATACTGCCATCACAGTGAGTTAGATCGGTTGCCAGTTTCGTATATACCTTCGCTCTCTAAAGGAATTGTTTAGCCCAACTCCCATATGTCAACCATCAAAGGTTACGATTTCACCACAAAGTAACTTATCTAAACTTATCCGAACTATTAAACTATAATGTTTGTTAAGTCAATTTCTTATTCCTTATGGCTTTCTAGAAACTAAATGTCATACCTCAAGTTTCATTCTTTATTCGATTCGCATTCGGCTTCCATTAATCTTATTACCGTTCATTACGGCTATCTTGATAATTCATATCTTACTTAATACTTTCGTTAACGTCTACGTCATACAACCATTGTATACTTAGAACGTTCGTCCAACGCGAATACGATTCACGAGAATCATTTACGTATTCAGCGTTCACGTTATTCGTCTCTTAATCTCTCATTCAACCTTTACTCAAGGTTTTAATTGCTTTCCATCATTATCCATCCCATGAACCCAATGTTAATTATTCTTTCTTAATGTCGAAGCCATACGGTTCATTGTATCCTAAGAGCGATCATTCATCGCAACTACATTGTGTTCACAGCGTCTATACGCTTTACACTTATCTCTCACTACCACCACATAACATCGAAATGTTACTCATTACCCTCATCAATTAATGTCTAAGGAATCACCATCATAGTAATCCCTCACATTCTTTTATCGCGACTACGGTCCCTGGATATCGATTTCGTAACCCGCGTTCACATTCTTTGTCTTTTAATCTCGTTTAATCTTTCCGTTCAACCTTCATTAAAGGTTTAAAACACTTGATTAAGTGTTACATTCGATGAACTACACGTTCATTAACTCTCGGTACACTTTCCCCAGGTTTTAAGCAGTTAAAAGCTCATCACTGGGCACTTTCTTGCACCGGCGCTATGGCGATAGGGTCCCTTTGTTCCTCTCGCGCTGCGGCATGAGCCTACGTCACCTTCTCCCCCGGTCTAGCACTGCGGTGCCAAACTCCTCAATGTCTCTCGCACTGCGGCGCCACTTAGTAGTAGCTGATGGCCCGAGCTCGCGCTGTGGCATCGCCTACCAAGGCGCTGCGGCGCCGAGCATGAACTTCCTAAAAATTTTCTAAGTCTTACACTGATTTGAGACGCTTACTTTACGATATCATATCTTTTTTGTTATAAATCAGAACGAGGTCTTTCCAAAGCCATTCTCTTCCTTATCATACTTACTTTGACTTCCCTCGGACATAAATTTATTCTGAATCCGTTAACATTCCATTCGACTAGATTAATCTTCACCCTTCGTTCATTTTTTATGTTTTTAATGTTCTTCGTTTGTTCGTCCGTAATTCGGTCATCCGAACTCGGAATTCGTCCGTTCTTGAGTCCACGACTCATGTTTTCTACGTTCTCTTAAATTCTTATGAAACCCTACATATTCGGGTTCATTTACTAACTTTCTAATTCTCGTTCGTCTTTTACTCATTTTTGCCATAACTTAATTATAGCTACGTTTTAATCCATTCTTAATGAACATTTCTACCGTTCCTAACCAAGCAATAAGCATCTAACTTTTACGCGATGGGTTTAAACTTGTGCATCAACAACAATTATCCTACGATGGTTTTAAATTTGTCCATCAACAACGTTCTTCGTGTTCTTCGCGTGTTCTTCGCGTTCTTCGTTATTAATCGATATTTTGATTACGAATTTACTTTTTCTTGGAATTTGATGTTATTAAACACCACTACTTACCTATTTCACTGAATCTTTCATATGATTAATTTGGATCGCTCTAATTCATTACAAATCGTACACTTCCTTAAGAAATTTTTAACATAAACTTCAAATTTGCGATGCCCCCATATCCGGGTATCTTCCAACCCGACATATGGTGCTACACGGTACTCATAATCATACATTCATTCCATTAAAAACACAACACAATGAATGTATTAACTATATTCTTATTACAATCATAGTAAAATCCTTTCCTAGGTTTATAAACCGATTACATCATTTGTTGTTCATAAGTATAATACATTGTAAGACCCCAACTTTTTTGAATAAAGAATAATTTTTATCGAAACATATTTTTGAATATTGTGGTGTAGATATGATATAATGTTATAGTCGTGAGTAATATTTAAAAATTTTGCAAAGTAAGCAAGTTGATAAAAAATATTCGTTGTGTCGGGGAATATTCGTTTTAACAGGGAATATTCGTATGACGGCACAATCATTGGTGGAACCCACAACAGAAGTATTGTCGTAGTTAGAAAATGACAAAATTATCTTTTTATAAAAATAACGGCAGAAGTTTTACCGTTAAACTGTTGAACTACCCGGTGGTAAAATTACAGTAATACGCATGGTTACATAGTAGCACACGGTATTGATTATTGATGCTTTCGTGAGAAGTCACTCAGTTATACTCAATTATTGGTACAGTAATTACTGCATATTATGTCACGTTATTTGATTCAATTATTGTCAATAATTGAGATGATAAAGTTATTCATATTATTATTTGCAAAATTGACGATGTCTAGAAAGTTATGTCGAGGAGAGGTTTGGTCACCTAATTGCGCGTCAATAGGGAGAAATCCTTATCGAAAAGTCCCCTCTTTCCTAGGAATGATCTGGTTCTTAAATATTGTGAGTTATGATATTAATGATGAATAATTGTTGAAGTATTAAGAATGTGTTTATTGAAGATAAGTGAATTACAAAAGTTAGAGGGGGATAATGCAAACTTGGAAAACTTTAGGGGTACTAAAGTGAAATAAGTTAAATCAATCTGGACCATTGATGGTGGTTGTAATAGTAACTTAATCTGGACCATTGATGGCGGTTTTAATAGTAAATTAATCTGGACTGTCGGTGGCGGTTTTAAAAGTAAATCAATCTGGACCGTCGGTGGTGGTTTTAAAAGTAAATCAATCTGGATCGTCAGTTGTGGTTTTAATAGCAATTAATAAGAACCGTTCGTTCTAATAGTAAATTAATCTGGACCGTTCATGAATTAGCTACTATTTAGTCCATTCTCCTATAAATAGAAGCTTTATTCTTCTTTCATTCGCACCAATTCACTGAGATTCACAAGAGAAGCTATAGAGGGAGAAACTATAGAGAGAAAGAATAAGAGTATTCTACTACTTCACTATTGAAATATCCAGTCTTCTACTAAGGTAAGGGATGTTATTTTTGATTGGTAAGGGGTATTATTTATTTCGTATTCCTATGGAATACTATTTTTCATATTCATCCTTTAATATGTCGGAATAACCTGTCTACGCGGATTACATACCGTATGACAGGTGAAAATCCATTTGCAGTTTCGTATGTTATTTCTTTTCATATTCTTAAATTCAAACTTACTATGGTAAGTATTGCTTCTATAATCCTTGTAATTAGTGGAATATCCTTGAGTTTTGTGCTTCATCCAGTATCATTTTATTGAAATATTGATCTAAACTTTTTTATTAAATATCAATATTATCACCCGGGGTACTATTTACGGGTTACTATTCACCTGGTTACTATTCACTATAATATTATTCACTCGGGTATTCGGGGTACTTTTCATGCCGGAGTACTATTCACGAGATACTATTCATGGGTATTCAGGGCACTTTTCATGTTGGGGTTCTATTCATGAGTTACTATTCACCCAATTACTATTCACTCAAATATTGTTCACTCGGGTATTTGGGGCACTTTTCATGTTGGGGTACTATTCACGGGGTACTATTCCCGAAGTACTATTCATGGGGTACTATTCACCGAAAAATTTATTTCTTTTCTATCCAGATTATTTTTGATACATGGATATTATTCTTGAATTTTACTCCACAAAGCAGTATCATGTTGACAATTTAGACATTATTGAATTTTAGATAAATTAAGTTATTAATCTTTAAAAATTTATCCTTTACTTTCTTTTAATTAAAATCTTATATAATTGTCATCATCCTCATGCTTATATTGTGATGAAAGTCATCTTTGGCTTACGTGCATAGATGGACTATTAATTGGTATGATTATGACAAGGGATAATTCGGTATGATCATGACCTTTGATGATTACACGAATATTCTTGGCCCGTAATGCAAGAATAATTTGTGGACGTGATACTAATGAATATACTTGGCCCGTAGTGCAGGGTTGATTCGATAATGTGATTTATTTTTGAAGATGAGTCCCAGTGATAAAGTTAATGATAAACTTTTTAATCATAGAAGATAGTAGATATCATGCTCTACTTGACTCTTCTAATGGATTGTTTGTTCCGTTGTAGTTAAACTTGTTGTCTATTATATTCTATCAGTTTAACATTGTTGAAGGCTAATGATAACTTATTCTGCATTATCTTAGTCATAATATTTCTTACTGGGCTAGTTGAACTCACCCTTTTACTTCCATTGTTCTCTTCAGGAAATGAGAACGTAGCCGGAACTAGTTGGGGAATGGAGTGATGGTTCGAGATGGTGTTATAGTAGTCCTCACTATTCTATAAAATAGTGTGATAATAAATATAATGAGGACTCCATTTGAGTTTGGATATTGTCTAGAAGACAATATTCGTGTAAAAACTCTCAGCACATGTTGTATAATTATGTTTGAATTGTATTCAGTACCATGTATTTGGCGACCCAAGATGGGTGATGTATACCTATTTTTGGGGCGTCACAATTGGTATCAAAGCTTAGGGATATGATCCATGGCTAAGATGTGAGACAAGAACTAGGAGGGGAGAGACGGGGAATTCCTTCGCTAGTATGACCTACCTAAGTTTATTTGATATTTAATTGGTTAGTTAAAGTACAGGGATAATATGTGGCATGTCAATTAACCCTTGTTTTGTGGCAGTGTGTGAAAATGGCAACTTAAAATGTCGAGATAAGCAATGAAGCACATGAGACCGTTGAGTCACCAACGATCAATACCGAGGATAATGTGCAATAGGAAGACAATAATCCTCAGGTAAACAACAACACTGATCAAATGATGAATGATGCGATGTTCAGAGGCTTTATGAAATTCATGCAACATCAGGCGAGAGCGGCTCCTGTTCAAAATGTAGGTGGAAACACTGGCAACTCTCGGATGGTCACTGCTAAGTAGTTCAACGAGCTAGGACCACCGGAGTTTTTGGGAGAGCCAAAACCACATAAGGCGGAGACGTGGATAAAGCAGATCACCAAGATATTTGATGTCTTGGGATGCTCCGAGGAGCAAAAGGTTCCCTTTGCCACCTTTATGTTGAGATGAGAGGCAGATTACTGGTGGGAATCATTAAAACGTACTCAGCATGCAGCACTCAAAATGTCTTGGGAAAAGTTCCAAGAACTGTTCAATGACAAGTACTTTCCCGAAAGTATTCGTCATATGAAGGAGGTGGATTTTATCCAGTTGGAGAAAAATAATATGACCGTGTCACAGTACGAGGCTAAGTTTGCTGAGTTGTCCTAGTTTGCATCCCATTTGGTTGATAATGAGGAGAGACTGATGCGAATGTTTCTACGAGGTTTGATACTCATAATACATCAACACCTCATTTCTCACAAACTGTGTTTGTATTCAGATGTTGTAAATAGGGCTCAGTTATTAGAGCGCGATAATGAGTCAACCCAACCAAGAGAGAGCAGCCAGAAAATCGATAATACCAATGGTAGTAGTCATTGGAGCAGTGATAAAAAACGTGAAGGGAATCAACATGCCAGAAATGGTAACCACTTCAGTGGTAATCATGGCCAAGATAATAGAAGTGGAAATTTTAAGAATAGGAGATTCAATAATGATGGAAAGACGTCAGCACCAGCACCTATTGTTAAGGAAGGAGAACGACCGCCAGTCGTATGTTACAAATGCGGAGGGGATGGACACATCAGTCCAAACTGTACGTAGCAGTCCAAAGCATGCTACAATTATGGAAGAGAAGGTCACCTAGCTTGATTTTATCGTGCACCAAAGTCAAGTCCAGCTGGGATGGAGGCATCAAATGTCATCCCAGACAAGACAAAACTGGTATTTCAAGGGAGAGCGTTTGTCTTAACCTCCCAAAAAGCGAGGAATTCGAACGAGGTGATCACGGGTAAGTTAATCATAAACTCTACCAAAGTCTATACCTTATTTGATACCGGTTCTACCAATTCTTTTATTTCTCTTACTTGCACTCAACGTTTAAACTCGACTCCAGAGAAATTAGACTTTGACTTATCTGTTGAAACTCCATTGGGAGAAACCTTTGTTACATCCATTGTTTATAAGTCTTGTTTGATTCAAATCGGCAACCGCACGTTACTTGTCGATCTTCTCTCTTTGAAAATACTTGCATTCGATTTAATTTTAAGAATTGATTGGTTGACTACTCATCATGCTTAAATTTATTATTTTTATAAGGTTGTTAGCTTTCATATTCCTAACCAACCTATTATGCGAAATCAAGAAACCAAACCATTAATGTTAATCAATGTCATCTCAAGCCATAAAGCTATTCATTTATTGAAAAATGGATGTCAATATTTCTTAGCCCATGTCACAGATTTAAACAAAAATACATCAGATTTGAATGATATTTCTATTGTTAATAAATTTCCTGACGTATATCCCGAAGAACTTCCTAGCCTGCCCCTAGAGCATGAAATCAAATTTTGTATCGACCTTGAATACGATACAAAAAACTAAAATATTCCTTCTCCTAAAATGAACATAACATGCGCCGAATACGTTGGTTCGAGCTGTTAAAGATTACGACCATACCATTCAATACCATCTTAAAAAAGTGAACGTAGTAGCTAACGCATTGAGTAGAAGATCATATGCGGGTATGAGTGCGATATTGTTAACGCAAAGGCCCATTTTGTATGACTTACAAAGGATGGAGATAGAGTTAAAGACTCCAGGGATCCATGTGATGATGGCGAATATACGAGTAGAACTGACTTTAATCGATAAAGTTAAAGTTACTCAAGGTACAGACCTAGAGCTGATGCGTATGAGGAAGAAAGTGCAAGAATGTGCTATTCCGGAAGCAAGAATCGATGAAGAAGGAATACTTCGAGTCAACTCCAGACTTTGTGTTCCTAACAATTCTAACTTGAAGTATAAAATCACGATGGAGGCGCACAACACACCGTTTGTAATCCATCCCGGGAGTAACAAAATGTATCGTGATTTTTGACTTACATTTTGGTGGAGAAATATGAAGAGAGAGATAGCGGGGTTTATCTCAAGGTGTTTAACTTGTCAACGAGTCAAGGCAGAGCATCAAGTGCCAAAAGGTCTATTGCAACCACTTGAAATTCCAGAATGGAAGTGGGAGCACATTACCATGGATTTTGTTACTGGTCTTCCCAAGGTTTCTCAAGGCATAGATGTAATTTGGGTCATTGTTGATAGATTAACTAACTCTGCTCATTTCTTACCAATACGAGAAACTTATACACTTGTACATCTTGCTCATATATACATAAACAAGATTGTAAGATTGCATGGTATGCCAGTATCCATAGTTTCTGATTAAGACTAAAGATTCACTTCAAGATTTTGGGTTAGTTTGCAAAAAGTATGGGCACGAATTTACGATTTAGTTTGGCGTATCATCCTCAAATGGATGGGCAGTCATAGAGGACTATTCAAACTCTTGAGGATTTATTAAGACTATGTGTCCTTGAATTCAAAGGAAGTTGGGACACGTTCTTACCATTGGTGGAGTTTTCCTACAACAACAGTTATCAAGCAAGTATTGGCATGGGCGTTGTATGGAAGAAAGTGTCGTTCTCCAGTGTGCTAGGATGAGGTGGGTGAAGGAACATTGTTGGGACCAGAGTTGGTACGTATGACTATGAAAAAGATACAAACGATCCGACAACGTATAAAAACCTCATAAGATCGGCAAAAGAGTTATGTTGATCTTCATCAAAAGGACGTGGAATTACATATTGGCGATCATGTGTTGTTACGTGTTGCTCCATGGAAAGGAGTTACGAGATTTGGAAAGAGAGGAAAGCTCTATCCTCGAATCATTGGCCCATTTATAATCCTCAATCGAGTAGGAACTGTGGCCTATAGACTCACCTTACCGCCAAGTATGTCTCGTGTTCATAACATTTTTCACATATCTATGTTACGTAAATATGTAAAAGACCTGAACCACATTATTGAATTAGAACCGGACGAGATAGCGAAAGATTTAACGTATGAAGAGGTACCTGTTAAAATTTTGGATAAGAAGGATAATATTCTACGCTCCAAAGTTATACCTCAAGTCAAAGTTTTGTGGAGAAACCACGATGTGGAGGAAATGATCTAGGAGTTAGAATTTGAAATGAAATAAAGGTATCCTCACCTCTTCGACATATCAGGTACGTACCATAATTTCGAGGATGAAATTTCATAAGAAAGGGAGATTGTAAGACCCCAACTTTTTTGAATAAAGAATAATTTTCTCAAAATATATTTTTGATTATTGTGGTGTGGATATGATATAATGTTATAGTTGTGGGTAATATTTGAAAATTTTGCAAAGTAAGCAAGTTGATATAAAATATTCTTTGTGTTGGGGAATATTCATTTTATCAGGGAATATTCGTACGACGGCACAATCATTAGTGGAACCCACAACGGAAGTATTGTCGTAGTTCGAAAACGACAAAATTATCTTTTTATAAACATAACGACGGAAGTTTTATCGTTAAACTGTTGAACTACCCGGCGGTAAAAGTACAATAATACGCGTGGTTGTATAGTAGCACACAGTATTGATTATTGATGCTTACATGAGAAGTCACTTAGTTATACCCAATTATTGCTACAGTAATTGATGCATAGTATCTCATGTTATTTGATTCAATTATTATCACACTATTAATATTTTTGTATTATTAAATCAATAATTGAGATGACAAAGTTATTCATATTATTATTTGCAATATTGATGATGTCTAGAAAGTTCTATCGAGGAGAGGTTTGGTCACCTAATTGCGCTCCAATAGGGAGAAATCCTTATCGGAAAGCTCCCTCTTTCCTAGGAATGATCTAGTTGTTAAATATTGTGAGTTATAATATTAATGATGAATAATTGTTGAAGTATTAAGAATGTGTTTATTGAAGATAAGTGAATTACAAAAGCTAAAGGGACATAATGCAAACTTGGAAAACTTTAGGGGTACTAAAGTGTAATAAGTTAAAACAATCTGGACCATTGATGGTGGTTGTAATAGTAAATCAATCTGGACCCTTGATGGTGGTTGTAATAGTAAATCAATCAGGACCATTGATGGTGGTTTTAATAGTAAATCAATCTGGATCATCGGTGGTGGTTTTAAAAGTAAATAAATCTGGACCGTCAGTGGTGATTTTAAAAGTAAATCAATTTGGACCGTCAAAGGTTTTTTTAAAAGTAAATCAATCCGGACCGTCGGTTGTGGTTTTAATTGTAATTAATATGAATCGTTCGTTCTAATAGTAAATCAATCTAGACCGTTCATGAATTAGTTACTATTTAGTCCATTCTCCTATAAATATAAGCTTAATTCTTCTTTCATTCTCACCAATTCACTGAGATTCACAAGAGAAGATATTAGAGAGAGAAACTATAGAGAGAAAGATGAAGAGTATTCTACTACTTCACTATTACAGTATCCAGTTTTCTACTAAGGGAAAGGATGTTATTTTCATTTGCTAAGGGGTATTATTTCTTTCGTATTCATAAGGAATACTATTTTTCGTATTCATCCTATAATATGTCGAAATAACCTGTCTACGCGGATTACGTACTATATAACAGGTGAAAATCCATTTGCAGTTTTGTATGTTATTTCTTTTCATATTCTTAAATCCAAACTTAATATGGTAAGTATTGCTTCTATAATCCTTGAAATTAGTGGAGTATCCTTGAGTTTTGCGCTTCATCCAGTATCATTTTATTGGAATATTGATCTAAAATTTCTTATTAAACATCAATATTTTCACCCGGGGTACTATTTATGGGTTACTATTCACCTGGTTACTATTCACTATAATATTATTCACTCGGGTATTCGGGGCACTTTTCATGTCAGAGTACTATTCATGAGGTACTATTCATGGGTTACTATTCACTATAATATTATTCACTCGGGTATTCGGGACACTTTTCATGCCGGGGTACTATTCCCGAAGTACTATTCATGGGGTACTATTCACCAAAAAATTTATTTCTTTTTCTGTCCAAATTATTTTTTATACATGGATATTATTCTTGAATTTTACTCCACAAAGTAGTATCATGTTAAGAATTTGGATATTATTAAATTTTGGATAAATTAAGTTATAAATCTTTAAAAATTTATCATTAGCTTTCTTTTAATTAAATTCTTATATCATTGTCATCATCCCCATGCTTATATTGTGATGAAAGTCATCTTTGGCTTACGTTTATAGATGGACTGTTAATTGGTATGATTATGACAAGGGATAATTCTGTATGATCATGACCATTGATGATTACACGAATATTCTTGGCCCATAGTGCAAGAATAATTTTTAGACGTGATACTAATGAATATCCTTGGCCCGTAGTGTAGGGATGATTCGATAATGTGATTTATTTATTAAGCTGAGTCCCAGCGATAAAGTTAATGACAAACTTTTTAAATCATAGAAGATAGTAGATATCATGCTCTACTTGACTCATCTAATATATTGCTTGTTCCGCTGTAGTTAAACTTGTTGTCTATTATATTCTATCAATTTAACATTGTTGAAGGCTAATGATAACTTATTCTGCATTATCTTAGTCATAATATTTCTTACTGGGCTAGTTGAGCTCACCCTTTTACTTACATTGTTTTTTTCAGAAAATGAGAACGTAGCCGGAACTAGTCAGGGAACGGAGTGATGGTTCGAGATGGTGTTATAGTAGTCCTCACTATTCTATAAAATAGTGTGACAATAAATGTAATGAGGATTCCATTTGAGTTTGGATATTGTCTAGAAGATAATATTCGTGTAAAAACTCTCAGCACATGTTGTATAATTATGTTTGTATTTGTATTTGTATTCAGTACCGTGTATTTGGCGACCCAAGATGGGTGATGTATACCTATTTTTGGGGCGTCACATACATACAACTATACTAGTCTATTACAAGATATTTAACTATCCATCTTAGCCTTGCCTTTATCTCCCTTAGAACTCTTAGTACGTTCGCCCTTAGCTGCAATCATATAATTCAAGCAAGAAGTGAGCATAACTAGCTCAACAAGTCTAACAAAGGATAATATCAATACCACATTCGATAATTATATGATTATCTTCCATAACTGAACTAATAGTTATGAAGTACTACGAAACATTGACTAACACTTCTCAATTCATAACATCAATTCCAAAGTAAATAATAGCTTAGGAATTCTGAACCGGTCGAAAGACCATGAACATACTCTTTCCGTTTTCATAAAAAGGACATTCCGGCACTAAGGCCATACATACGACATTTCTTACGAGCACTTCTAGGTGATCAGCGTATAATACTCTATGTTGATCAACATTCATCCGTTAAAAGTATTTACATTTAAGATTTGGCAAACTCGCGTGCCCATCGAATAAACGAAGAAAAATACTTTTATTTTTTCATAGACAAACTTACCTTTGAATCCGTACCAAATACTTGGCATAGGATAGCGTAATCATTTCTATATAGAAAGACTTGTACACAAAAATCAATCTAAGTCTTAAGAATAGTCTAGTTGAGTTAAAACTGGCATTGACCCTTTCTTTAAAACCATTCATGCATCTCACAACATGAATCACAGAAAACTTGACAAACACGAAGGTTAGACAAGCGCTAAGAAAACTTACCTTCAAGCATCTTCAAATAAAATATTCAACGGTTCTCAGTCCTTACAGTATCTACATGATATATTCACATAGCACACTTTAATTAGCTACTAGACAATCTCATCACATTGTTATTACCAACTTTTTTCTCTTCTATGTCTTAATTGAAATTATTTCATTAATAACATCAATCCGACTTACTACCCCTTTATCACGGCTTGTTAACTTTCTTACGTGATTAACCGAGACTCGATCACTATTGGTGAAATACCAACATTGAATACCGCTTACGGTTTACTTATTTTCACTTCGCGTTCTTTGTTTAATTCCTATTAAACCATACTTAATTTTCTAACGTTATCACTATATAAGTTATTTAAGACTGAGCTTTTACATGTATATTAAGTACATATACATTCTACTATTCATTCCCAATAAATTGGAGTTATAAAACCAAACTTGGTCAACCAATTCCTACTGTCGGCGTTGCGGCGCGGACATCCTTTGCAACAGTGGCGCTGCGGCGCCAGTTTGTAGTGACAAATCCCTCGTCTTAGCGCTGCGGCGTGAGACTCCTATGTATGAGTGGCGCTGCGACGCCACTCTTCAGTGACTACCCTTAGTGTACATGGCGCTGCAGCGCGGGGTTTAAGCCTAGCAGTGACACTGCAACGCCACTCTTCCGTAAGTCATTCCCCTATTCATGGCGTTGTGACGTGACATTTATAACTCTGTCTGGCTCTGCGGCGCCAGACCTCAGTCCCAGAAAACTTTTGACAGTAAAATTTTCCATGAACTTCTCGAGCTCAAAACTTCTTTTTTATAAGTCTGAATTGGTTCGTTCAAAAGCCCTCTGCTCCGAATTTACATACTCTAAGTGTTCATACAACAATTTTACATTTCTAAATCTGTTAACTCAGAATTCACATTTAAGTTCATTATCGAGAGTTTGTTTATCGTTCATGAGCGTTCAATACTCGTTTTCTTCGTTCTAAGTCAAAATTCGACGATTCTTGAGTCCACAACTCTTGAATACATTATCTCACATGTTGACATTGAAAACAAACATTTCCAAGTCACACGACAAATTTTAACTACTAATCCGAGATTTCAATATTTTCGATGTTTAACGTCTAATTCCGTAAAACTCGTCATAACTTCGTTACTTGTGTTCTATATGCCAAATCAAATGGAACAACTCTATTAATTCCTTATCTACATCCTTACCAAGCAAGATTCACATACCCTATCAATGATGGTTTTCAATTTGTCCATCAACAACCAAGTTAACATTCAAAAATTTCTACGATTTAAATTTACGTAAACCCTTATGATTTCTACTTAAACATGACTTATCAATGTTTCAATCATTATAAGCCATCCTTATCCCTTCATAAGAGACATGATCCACCAATCTATGATTCTCTACGAAAAAGAAATCGAAAATATTGAAAGCTAACGTTTATGAAATTTTACCTTCTAGTTCTTCACGTTCTTGATAAAACTCCTAATGTTTTGCTTCAAAGTAGGATGATTACTTGTTTCTAGATCTTTCTCTTTGTCAATATAAGTTGGTTAATATTTGTAAAACCTCAAATGAACTAACCAAGCTTGTATTTATAGGAAAATTAAATAGAGGGCATAATGGTCATCCTCCCTAACCTCCTTACTATTCATGTCTTAGCCACCAAGTAATCACTTTATTTGGTGGCCAAGTGGCCGGCCCACAAGGTCCATGGGTCATCCCCATGGGTTGCCCCATGGGTTTTACCCATTCGGTGACCCATTGGTTCGATTTGCAGTTCAGTTTCTTGGATCGGGCTTAATTAAACTAAACATCGGGCCTTTATAATACCCAAGAATTCCGCGTATTAATAAATAAATGTGTTAATAGAAATAAATATTTATTTGAATACGAACAGGTTCGTGTTAAGAAATGAGACGACTCAATTATATAAAATAAATGAATAATTGAGAATATGTGGAGTTTGTGGTAAACTCGTTGAAAGCCTTGTGTGGCATAGTGATGGGAAATACTAATAGTAATGTTAATCGGTGAAGAGATTATAAAAGGAGAAATTACGTAATATTAATTATCAATTGTTGTTGTAGTATGCTATTAGTTATTAATTGATGATGGTTGTGGTAGAATATGGAATTTTAGTAATTAACTAATAATGTGTGATTACTATTTTTTGCGATATATTACAAAGATGAATAATGATTATGGAAACCCATAAATGCATTAATCAATGGGTGGATTAATTAATATTGATATTAATTAATTAAGGAAGTGCATGATTTAGTTATAAAATGAGTAAGTTAGGAATATAATAATATTATATTGATGATTATGTGCATATGAGCAATAATACAACTATACTATATAGGCAATGCGACGTTGTGTGATGATATATTAAGTTATATGATCTATATTATATTAAGTGGTAGTTAATCAAGGGAAGGAATAAATTTATTTATTTAACATAAATAAATAAATTTTTATTATAATAAGGTTATAATATGGTTATATGAGTAGTAGGGTTAATTATGGAACTACTTGGATAATAATATCTGACTGTATTATTTTATTGCGTATATTTAATGTACATGGACTATATGATGTGAGTGTATAATTAATCCCTAAATTCCTAATATGGTAACAATTGTGCATTAAGATTACATTGTGGGAATTGAGTAGACCAAACCAAGCCTAGATAACAAGCATACTGAGTTAATTTAATTATCCCAAAATGAGTGTCTAATTGCCTCATTTCTCAATCACGTGAGTTTCATAAAGGCTAAGGCCTATAATCTTTTCTTCCTTTCAAGCTTGCTAGACTATGATCATGGTAGAAAGTGGTGGTTATGATGAGTTTCAACCACCATCCAACCACTCCTCCATAACCTTCATGCAATCCTAAAATCTCTTGGTTTAATTTCTTGGATAATGGCTTGGCATGGTTAGTAAGTTTTCTATAAATTGAGCACTCTACTTCTTCATTTCTTGTTGCTGAGAATTATCTGTAAAGTCCAAGTTGAGAGGGAGAATTTCTAGTCAGTTAAGAGAGGTTCTAAGATTTGTAAGCAGTTCAATTGAGCTTCAAGAGGTATAAAATTCTACTTCTATGTTCTCAATTCTTAAGTTTGTCAAATTCTAGAATTTGTTGATTGATGTAGAACAGCATGCTATTGTGTTATTTGAGTTGATACACATGTTTTGAAAACTGGTAGCTGGTCTAATAGTAGGTGTAGCGTCTCTTGTGTTAAGGCTCTGCTTCTGCAGAAGCCATTTTTTTCAAGCTGCTTTCGAGTGGCGGCAATGGCGCCCTTCCATAAACTAATCTGCGTGGCCGCTGCGTGGTCTTTGTTCTTAGATATTGAGTTAATGTTTTTAACTTGTTTTGAGCATGCTATAGTAGTTAGGTTAAGCCTATAAATGACCCTATCTTGTGGTTAGATATTGTTTTGAACTTGTTATGTTGTTTTAGCATGAAATGAGCCAAGTTTTCAAAAAAAAACTTCATGTTTTGGAAAAGCTAGAAATGGTAAAGTTGAATAATTCATATTCTGATCTTACAAGCATGTTAGTATGGTTTTGAAATGCATGTCAGACATACTAACTTATGTATATGGATTTTGTAATTAAAAGCATGATCATGTTAGGCTTTTAAGTAAGCTTTCCTAATGAAAATGCAAACTTTGAACATGAATGTTGATTTACTACCTTGAAAGTTAAAATCTGATGATTGTGAGCATGTTAGATGATACCTTTAGATGCACTCATGTATCATAAAAGTATATATACCATGCTTAGTTATCGTAGTTCAAGGAAATCATAAACGAAGTATATTTCAAAACAAAACGATGTTAAATACACATATGTGATATGAATACTCATAAGCATATCTAATATGAGTTATATGATGACTTTATATGTTTAACAATCAAGCATGTTGGACTTTGTGATTTCATAACCTTAAATGTCCTTGATTTGTTAAGATGTCTAACTTAAGACCATATCATGCGAAACGGAACCTAGATTAAACTAGGAAAATTCAAAAGGACCCATAACATGTTAATATATATTATGTATGTAAGGATGTGCAAGCGAGGCCAAGAAAATAGTCGCTCGATCTGGTTTGAGTATCGAGTCGCATGCAGTAGCGCGTCTCCTTAAATACAAAACTAAATGCGACCGCCTTTATTCTTTGTAGGATCGATTTTTTGCTATTAATTTGTAGAAGTTGCATACATGTATTATTACTCTAGCATGTATTATATGATCAGTACATGTCCAATGTGTTAAGAAGCAAGCTAGAGAATATGAGTGAATGTTTAATGGTGTGATTATAGACTTTCAAGTTATAAGTCCAAAAGTGTTTACAAATTATAAAGCAACAATTAAAGACTATGTTAATTGATTTTCATGGTGACTTACAAACCGATTTTTGTTATAAATCGTAAGGTATGAAATGAAGTATGTGAAGAGTATATAACTAAGTTAGATGTTTAAGTATGCATTTAAACTTACATATTAAGCATGAGTACATTTAACTAATGAATATCATATATACATATTACATTATGTTAGGATTTTAAAGAGTATTGTTAAGCGATATTTTGGTAAACTGTGCTTGAGGCAAGTATCCTAAACCTTTGCATTACTTTATTCGACAAATACCATAAGCTTATCCCTTTTGAATATAAGTTACCTTACTTTCTCGTTTAAATGAGCTAGTATGTTAAACCCTTGTGAAAGCTATTATTCATGTTAAACTTAGTATTGATCTTGAATATTGTGAAAGAGTTAATGCCATTTGATTCGGCTAGACTATATGCATGTTTATAAAATCTGTCCAAACCAATTGATTGGTGAAAAAATCTTTAAAAAAAAACTTAGTTGGACAACCCTTTTGCTAAGGGGAATGTATGTTGTTGGAAACCCCAACAGATGAATAAATATTATTGTGGTATTATGCATAACGTAAAGTATTATAGACTGATCATCTATAGTACTTGATATTTTTAATTATCAGTTTAATATTGGTAACTCTACTGAAAGTTCCAAAGTCCTTAGTGACTGCTCGGTATAAATTGCTTATCCAGTTGGATACATTGTTAGTCGTTGAATTCATATATATATATATATATATATGTTGATTTATATTGAATTTCCATATCCCTTATTCAAGATATTATTCGGACACTTTGAACTATCCTATAAATAACCCTTCGATATTTCAAACCTTGTGATATTATATCCTACACCCTTGTTGTATATTACTTGCTGGGCAATTTGTGCTCATCCTTACTTATTAAAAACCTTTAGTTAAGGAAGAAAAGGGAGGTGTCTCTGGAACAGACAAGGGCAAGGGCAAGGCTACCGACTAGCTTGTCCTTTTTATGTTTAAAGTCTATTATGATGTATTAAGACTATTTCAGACTATGTTTAAGCTTAAGTAAGATCATGTAATAAGTCTTTATTAGATATTATTATGTAATCTATTAAGCACTATAGGTTATGAGACTTGGGGGAATAATTATTATAAATCATTGTAAATTATTATAAAGTAGATTTTTCATTGTGTATGTGTTATTTAGTTATTATGGTTTTACCATGAGAACGTGATGAACCGAATTCGAGTGACCAAGTGGAGGTCATGAATTTAGGGGCGTCACTGCCTTAACTTGGGCTTGATTACATAATTCATTGGGCTTGATATAATCCAAGTCCAATTGGATTATATAAAGTCCTTAAACTCTAAGTCCATTAATAACCAATCGTATTCTATGCGTATAATTCACATTCTATTCGCATAGTATTTGAACAACATTCGTATTGTACGTCATATTAAATCTTCGTACTATACTCGTATACTAAATAGTATAATACTCGTATATCGTACATATAATAATCTTAATCATTATACGTATTTCATTTCCTTCTCGAAAATCATTTTTCCTAACCCTTAGGTTTTAAGTCCACAGGCAAAAACTTCATTTGCCATAACTGAAATATTATTGTATATTCCATCTCATCTTCGTATTCTATCATTACGTATTTCTCAGAATTTTCAAACTTAATTCCCGAGTAGAAATGGATGAATAGTGTTTTTACAGAAATTTCTCGGAAAACCTTTATTTTCATCTTGGAACTTCAAAACAATTAATTCTAGCACATAGCAAGAATCCTAACCACATCCGCACATTCTAGGTCATAAAACGACCTTCACATAGCTTACTCACATAAATAACCAATTAAATTTATTTAATTCACATAATCAAATAAAAATTTAATTCTCATAGAAATCCAATTTTCTCGGACGTTACATTCTCCCCTCCGTATAAGGATTCTGTCCCCAGAATCTCGCTATAATTACATAAACAAATGACGAAAATTTTTCCTCATTTTACTTTCGAGTTCCCACGTTACTTCTTCTGCATTGTGGTTCCTCCAAATCACCTTCACCGAAGGTATTATCTTATTTCTCAAAACTTGTTCCTTCTTATCAATAATTTGAACTGGAAGTTCTTCATACGTTAAATCTTTCTCTATCTGAATAGATTCGTACTCTATTACATGTTTATAGTCAGGTTTATAGGGACGCAACACAGACACGTGAAACACATTTTGTATATGTTCCATTTTTGGAGGTAAAGCCACTTCATAAGCTACCTCTCCTACTTTTCTTAAAATTTTAAAAGGTCCTATAAACCTTGGACTTAACTTCCCTTTCTTTCCAAAACGTATCTTCCCTTTCCAAGGCGATACTTTCAAAAAAACATAAGACCCTACTTTAAATTCCCTCTTCTCTCGGTGAGGATCAACATACTTCTTCTGCCTATCTTGAGCCACTACTAATCATGTACGTATTAGCTTTACCATGTCCGCAGTCTGTTATACCATCTCAAGTCCCAACATCTGACGTTCACCTACTTCATCCCAACACAGTGGTGTTCTGCACTTTCTCCCAAACTCAGTGCATTACGATACCATTTCTATGAGCGGAAATAATAATATTATTATAAATATCAAACTTAATTTACATATCAGAGTGTTCTAAATCCCAGGTACGCGACCTGAAAACATTTAATTACATGATAGATAATTAATATAATCATCTTATTTACGTCTAGCTATTACATAAGATAACACAACCTTATTCTGATAGCTTTCCTTTCCCTTTGTTCTTGGTAGAGCCCTCTGGCTTATCATACATAACTGAAAACATTTAAATTAAGCAAGGATGAGCATTTAAGTGCCCAACAAGTAATAACAATTATAAATATTAGCTGAAAGGATTAAATGTTTTCTTTGTACTACCCTTCTACAACAAATCAAAAGTTGTGAAGTAATCTGAACAGAACATATCAACTCTCTATCAAATTTTTGAAACTGCGTACTGACTATAAATAGGGTTAAGGTGACATACTACGAACATTATTTATCATTTTTGCTAAGGTTTAGCAGAACTTCATCTGCAAACCGTCATAACTTACGGGCACAAGGATGTATATCCCATGGGCCCTGTATTTATCAATAATACATGCAAGAATGATATTATCGTTCACTCTGACCGCCTTGGGCGTATAAATGTTTTCCCAAGTTCGGGATGTTCATACATAGTCGGGAATCCAAATCAAAACAATTTGATTGGATACAAAAAGGTTTTATCATATTCAACGATACTTCATCCTAACACAGTGGCGTTCTGCACTTTCTCCCGAACTCAATGCATTACGATACCATTTCTATGAGTGGAAATAATAATATTATTATAAATATCAAACTTAATTTATATATCAGAGTTTTCTAAATCCCAGGTACGCGACCTTAAAACATTTCATTACATGATAGATAACAAATATAATAATCTTATTTACGTCTAGCTATTACATAAGATAACACAAACTTATTCTGAAAGCTTTCCTTTCCATTTGTTCTTGGCAGAGCCCTCTGACTGATCATACTTAACTGAAAATATTTAAATTAAGCAAGGATGAGCATTTGAGTGCCCAACAAGTAATAACAATTATAAATATTAGCTGAAATGATTAAATGTTTTTTTTGTACTACCCTTCTACAACAAATCAAAAGTTGTGAAGTAATCTGAACAGAACATATCAACTCACTATCAAATTTCTAAAACTGCGTACTGACTATAAATAGGGTTAAGGTGACATACTACAAATATTGTTTTTCATTTTTGCTAAGGTTTAGCAGAACTTCATCCGCAACCCGTCATAACTTACGGGCACGAGAGTGTACATCCCATGGGCCCTGTATTGATCAATACTACATGCAAGAATGATATTATCGTTCACTCTGACCGCCTTGGGCGCATAAAAGTTTTCCCATGTTCGGGATGTTCATACATAGTCGGGAATCCAAATCAAAACAATTTGATTGGATACAAAAAGGTTTTATCATATTCAACGATATTTTTGAATCTATGTCTAGCTTGGTCAAATAGCTTAGACCTATATGTATATATATATATATATCAACATGTGATTAAATATAATGATTATCCAAGTGGGGACACTTGTATAACCATATTTAGGAAATAACGAACAGAAAATATATATGAATTACCATATACTAACATGTTGATAAACAATGATCGGATATAGAATATATCACAATATGGTTAATAATCTAGCATAATAATAATATAATTCTGAAACTTCTTACTCATGTCCATTGCATAAAGAAAATGCAAAGGTAGGATACTTGCTCAATAATAATTGGAGTAAGTATAAGAAACTTGCTTGGTCTACTGCTTACTGTTACGAAAACTTAGTTTTATCTTTTATATCGCGACCTATCATTAATAAGATCATTCGTTCGATTAGAATAACATACTATAACACATAACACTGCTTATTGCAGTCAGTACATGACCTAATCACATTGTCACACATATCTAACAGTCATTAAATCATAAATAAACATTAATACGGTCAAAATATCTAAGTCTAGATCAATATCTGAAATATGTCGGTGTACCAACAGCTTTATCGGGTAATTATCGAGTCTAAGACTCTACACTGAAGTTCTAAATAACTTAAACATTGGTCAAATTATTTTTAAACGACTTATAAAAATGTTTAAACAAATAAAATAATTTCTCATGATTTTTCAAACATTGGAATCATTATAAAATGATTTAAATATCAAATAATTCTATCATCAATAATATTTAAATAATATTAAACTATTAATGAAACCATTGCCAAATATTAAAGTTATTTATACTAACTCAAAATATTTTTAAAATATTTATATTACCCTTAAATGATTTTTAAAACATTTAAAATCATTATTAAATAATTGCCATTAATATTAAAATATTAAATTAATATCATTAATATTAATTAAATTAATGAAAATCATCACAAAATAACTTAAAGTATTTTCTTATAACATAATATAATTTTAAATGATTTTGTAAGTATACAACTAAGTTAGATGTTTAAGTATGCATTTAAACTTACATATCAAGCATGAGCACATTTAACTAATGAATATCTTATATACATATTACATTATGTTAGCATTTGAAAGAGTATTGTTAAGCGATATTTTGATAAACTGCGCTTGAGGCAAGTATCCTAAACCTTTGCATTACTTTATTCGACGAATACCGTAAGCTTATCCCTTTTAAATATAAGTTACCTTACTTTCTCGTTTAAATGAGCTAGTATGTTAAACCCTTGTGAAAGCTATTATTCATGTTAAACTTAGTATTGATCTTGAATATTGTGAAAGAGTCGATGCCATTTGATTCGGCTAGACTATATGTGCGAGACCCCGAATTTTATGAAATAAAAGTATTCAATTTTCTATTTTGGTGAATAGTTAAATTGATAAAAGGTTAAAGTTAAGGGTGACATTTGAAATTTTCAAAGTAAACAAGTTGTCATAAAATAATCGGTGGTAAAATACGCGTGGTTGCATAGTAGCACACAGTATTGATTATTAATGCTTACGTAAGAAGTCACTCAGTTTGATTAAATTATTGTCGATATTTTATATATTATTAAATCAATAATTGAGATAATAAAGTTATTAATATTATTATTTGCAATATTAACGATGTCTAGAAGTTCTACCAAGGAGAGGTTTGGTCACCTAATTGCGGCGCTGATAGGAGAAATCCTTATTGAAAGCTCCTCTCTTTCCGGAACGATCTCCATCCATTAATAGTGTGAATTATAATAATGATGATGAAGTTTTGCTTTATTAGTATTATTAATGTTATAAAACGAAAAAGCTTTTTATATAAAATGTAATACTTTTATAAAGTTATTCGTTTTATTAGACTATAAATAGAATATATTATATTCTATTATGCATAGTGTTTTGCATAGTAAAATCTTTTTATATAAAATGTAATACTTTTATAAAGTTATTTGTTTTATTAGACAATAATTAGAATATATTATATTTTATTATGCATAGTGTTTGCATAGTGCACTGATATAGTATTTGCATAGTAAAATCTTTTATATAAAGCAGAAAATTTTTATAAAGTTATTCATTTTATTAGATTATAAATAGAATATATTATATTTTATTTAAAAAGATTTTGTTTTATTAGAATATTTTATTAAATCAATCTGGACCATCCATTTAAAAGTGAATTAATCTGGACCGTTCATGAATTAGTTACTATTTAATCCATTCTTCTATAAATAGAAGCTCATTCCTTCATTATTTCTTACGAATTCACTGAAACTCTAGAGAGAGAAACTGAAGAGAGAATTTTTCTTCTATAATCTTGAGCGTATTTCTTTAGAGTTTAAGAAAGCTTTGAGCGTAGTCTGAAGTTTTCTTCAAGTATATCCCCGCCTACTAGTTTGAGTACTCTTCTTTATAAGGTAAGGGATATTATTTATTGTACTCGTAATGGGTATTATTTTTTCAGTATTCATGAAGAGAACTTACATTATTCCATTCTTTATTATTATGTTGGAATAACCTATCTATCTGAGCACCGCATACATGGTGAAATTCTTACATTATTCAATTCTTTATTATTACATTTGGAATATCGTTAGCCGGTTGCGTATTACGCTTTAACTTTGTTCTATTAATTATTATTACATTGGAATAACTTTTATGCTGCAATGCGATCTATCACATGCATGGTGATTTCTGTTGTTATTCCATTCTTTATTATTCTATTGGAATATCTTGTCGGTGTGAATTTCACCTGACCTGGTTCCGTTCTTTATTATTTTGTGGGAATATCTTGTCTGTGCGTTTACGCATGACCTGGTTCCATTCTTTATTATTCTGTTGGGAATAACCTATCTGTGCACTATATTGCACGCATGGTGAATCCTTCTGTTATTCCATTTTTTATTATTTTGTTGGAATAACATGTCTATGTGGATTACCACATGCATGGTGAATGATCCTTTGATTTCATTCCTTATTAAATTGTGGAACTGATCTATTTACGTGAATTATGATGAAAGTCATAATAAAAGCATTGTACTGATGAAAATCATGGATGTAGGTAGTATTAGTAAGTGTTATGATAAGTTATGTTGGTTATTATGTGAAGACATGAAAGTTTCTTAGAAATTACAAAGGGTTGAAAATCAGATTTTGGTGAAAATGAAACATGAAATTCAATTGACCATATCTCCTATTATATTTCGAAATTTTTGAGTGTGGTCAAGTTTTAGAGTTAGATCTATGAGTTTTTTAACTTATCCAAGTGGAATCACTGGAAAAAGTGTTATAGATTTTCGTGTGGACTGATTTTAGTAAAGGATGAAAAATCTAGAAATACTTAAAAAGCTACTGTCCAAAATTTAAAGGGGCTATTTCAACCACTTAATTTGTGAGGAAAATTCTGGCCTTTTGGGACATGAAAGTATATGGTATAAAGTACATCCTGTCCAAAAATGAGCTCATTCCGACTTAAAATGAGCATGTTATGACCATTTCAATATTTAGGTTTTTCCGACGAAAAACGCTATAACTGGAGTTCTATAACTCTGATGACCATGAAATTTAAACTGGAAGATCACGTTAACATGTGTAAGATCCTACCAAGATTTGGGAATTTTTGGAGTTAAACTTGAGGTAGCTAATTTCTTAAGGAATTAATTAGAAATTAATTTTTGAAAAATAGTAAATGAATTTTAAAAATTCCGAGAAAAATATATGTTCAATATGGGACTATATTCTGCTAAATCCCAGAAAAAAAATATTTTTGGGACTGATTTGGTATTTTTCATGAAAATGCACTAGTTATGAGTATATGAGTTAAATATGTTATGTGAAGTTGAAAATTAGTAAATAGGATTTTATGACTTGGGAATCCTATATAGGGCATATGTAGATTTTTGATAAGGGATTTGATCATTGGTGATGAAATCTTATGAGTATGGCATTTTTGAATGATTGAATGCATTATTTGGTAAAGTATAAACAATTAAAATAAATTGTTTATAAGTTTAAGAAATAATTAAAATATTGTTATAATATTAATGATATTAGATTATGAAATTATTAAGTGATTGATAACATTTTGTTATTATTGAACGCTGGATAAACTATGAGACCCCGAATTTATGAAATAAAAGTATTCAATTTTTCTATTTTGGTAAATAGTTAAATTGATAAAAGTTTAAAGTTAAGGGTGATATTTGAATTTTTTTTCAAAGTAAGCAAGTTGTTATAAAATAATCGGTAAAAAGTTATTCAGTATATATATAATGGTACCCACTACGATGGTGACATGTTGGTGGGAGGGGAACATGTGGGGCCCATATGTTGGAAGAAGACCAGTTACCTTCATGGGAGGGCACTCCCTTATTGGTTGTCTCAGTTTTTATTTTATTATTAGTAATAAAAGCAGAAAAAACTTTTTATATAAAAATGCAATACTTTTATAAAGTTATTCGCTTTATTAAGCAATAATTATAATATATTATATTCTATTATCATAGTGTTTTGCATAGTAAAATCCTTTTATATAAAAAGAATACTTTTATAAAGTTATTTGTTTTATTGGACAATAATTAGAATATATTATATTCTATTATGCATAGTATTGTATAGTGCCTGCATAGTATTTTGCATAGTAAAATCTTTTTATATAAAACAGAATACTTTTATAAAGTTATTTATTTTATTAGACAATAAATAGAATATATTATATTTTATTTAAAAGATTTTTATTTTATTAGAATATTTTATTAAATCAATCTAGACCGTCCGTTTAAAATTAAATCAATCTGGACCATTCATGGATTAGTTACAATTCAATCCATTCTTCTATAAATAGAAGTTCATTCCTTCATTATTTCTTATGAATTCACTGAAACTCTAGAGAGAGAAATTATAGAGAGAAAAAAGAAAAGTATTCTGCTACTTCACTTTTCCAATATCCAGTTCTTCTAAGGTAAGGGGTATTTTTTTTTTCATATTCATGAAGAGAACTTCTGTTATTCCATTCTTTATTATTCTGTTGGAATAACTTGTATACGCGGTCAACCCTATACTTGGTGAAATTCTTCTGTTATTCCATTATTTATTATTCTGCTGGAATAACCTTTACATCTGATCATCTAGAATACATGGTGAAATTACATTGTTATTCCATTCTTTATTATTCTCATTGTAATATCATATACATGCGTTTTCTGTGGGACCTAGTTCCGTCTTTATTATAATGTTGGAATATACCGTACATGTGTTTCTACGTTGAACTTGGTTCCGTTATTTATTATTACATTGGAATAACTTTTATCTGTCAAGTACCGCATGCATGGTGATCTCTGTTGTTATTCCATTCTTTATTATTACATTGAAATATCACAGCCGGTCGTATTACGCTTTGACTGTTCCATTATTTATTATTACATTGGAATAACTTTATACATCGCGAAGTACCGCATGCATGGTGATTTCTTTTGTTATTCCATTCTTTATTATACTCAGTTGGTTAAAGTTTTGACTTCTATACTCCATGAAACTAGTGGAATATCCTTGATATTTGCGCTTCATCTAGTATCTTTTCATGGAAATATTCTTTTGAGCATTCTTGAATTTTACTCTACAAAGCAGTATCATGTTGACAATTTGGATATTATTGGTTCTTGGATAAATTAATTCTTGAACTTGTTTTATTGAATTATTATGTCATTGTCATCATCCTCATGTTTATATTATGTTGAAAGTCATATGTGGCCTGTATTGCATAGATAGACTTGGTATGATTATGATCAGGGATTATTGGGTATAATCATGACCGTAATGTTACAAATGATGTGGAAAAAGTCCTCATTGGCCCGTAGTGCATTGATGGACAGTTTTTGGTATGATTATGGGTATAGATTCTCTTCGGCCAAGGGAACAAAGATGAATTGTTTTATGGCATGATCAGGACCGTTGATGAAAACACGATTATCTTTGGCCCGTAGTGCATGGATAATTAAATGGTAGTGATCTTAAATAATATCCTTGGCACAGTAGTGCGTGATGATTTGATGATGTGGATTATTTATTAAGCTGAGTCTCAGCGATAAAAGTGATGAAAAACTTTTAAAATCATAAAAGATAGTCGACTTTATTCTCTACTTGACTCTTTTAATGGATTGTTTGTTCCGCTGCAGTTAAACTTGATGTCTATTGTATTTTAGCAGTTTAAAATGGTTGAAGGCTAATGATAATTTATTCTGCACTATCTTAGTCATAATATTTCTTACTGGGCTAGTTGAGCTCACCCTTTCTTTCACTGTTCTCTTCAAGAAATGAGAATGTAGCCGGGACTAGTCGGGGAACGGAGTGACGGTCCAGATGATAGTATTAGTAGTCCTCACTATTCTGTTAAATAGCGTGACAATAAATATATTGAGGACCCCTTTGAGTGTGGATATTGTCTAGATGACAATATTCTTATTAAAACTCTCAGTTTATGTTTTATCGTATTTTACACGACAGTTGTATTATTAAGTTGTATTTGAATTTTGCACCATGTATTTGGCGACTCAAGATGGGTGATGTATACCTATTTTGGGGGCATCACAGTTGGTATCAAAGCTTAGGGATATGATCCCTGGCTGAGATGTGAGATAAGAACTAGGAGGGGAGAGACGGAGAATTCCTTCGCTAGTATGACCTACCTAAATTTACTTGTTATTTAATTGGTCGGTCAGAGTATAGGGATAATATGTGATATGTTAGTTAACCCTTATTTTGAAACTATGTTTAGAATGATATTTGAAATACAGGAGATGAGAATTGGGAAAATCATGATAGAGTAAAAATAACCGGGAAGGTACAATCCGAAAAGAAAGCAAGGTATTCTAATCTCTTCGAATATTAGGTACGTACGTAAATTTCGAGGACAAAATTTCATAAGGAGGGGAGATTGTGAGACCCCGAATTTTATGAAATAAAAGTATTCAATTTTTCTATTTTGGTAAATAGTTAAATTGATAAAAATTTAAAGTTAAGGGTGATATTTGAATTTTTTTTCAAAGTAAGCAAGTTGTTATAAAATAATCGATAAAAAGTTATTCAGTATATATATAATGGTACACATTGTGATGGTGACATGTTGGTGGGAGTGGAACATGTGGGGCCTATATGTTGGAAGAAGACCAGTTACCTTCACGGGAGGGCACTCCCTTATTGGTTGTCTCAGTTTTTATTTTATTATTAGTAATAAAACAGAAAAGCTTTTTATATAAAACAGAATACTTTTATAAAGTTATTCGTTTTATTAGGAAATAATTATAATATATTATATTCAATTATGCATAGTGTTTTGCATAGTAAAATCTTTTTATATAAAATAAAATATTTTTATAAAGTTATTTGTTTTATTAGACAATAATTAGAATATATTATATTTTGTTATGCATAGTATTGAATAATGCCTGCATAGTGTTTTGCATAGTAAAATCTTTTTATATAAAACAAAATACTTTTATAAAGTTATTTGTTTTATTAGACAATATATAGAATATATTATATTTTATTTAAAAGATTTTTGTTTTATTAGAATATTTTATTAAATCAATTTGGACCGTCCGTTTAAAAGTAAATCAATCTGGACCGTTCATGGATTAGTTACTATTCAGCCCATTCTTCTATAAATAGAAGTTCATTCCTTCATTATTTCTTACGAATTCACTGAAACTCTAGAGAGAGAAATTATAGAGAAAAAGAAGAAAATTATTCTGCTACTTCACTTTTCCAATATCTAGTTCTTCTAAGGTAAGGGATATTTTTTTTTTTCATATTCATGAAGAGAACTTCTGTTATTCTATTCTTTATTATTCTGTTGGA
Source organism: Panax quinquefolius (assembly GCA_020205615.1). NCBI lineage: Eukaryota > Viridiplantae > Streptophyta > Magnoliopsida > Apiales > Araliaceae > Panax > Panax quinquefolius. The sequence continues at coordinate 76,652,161 of CM035157.1, forward strand.
ATAACCTGTATACGCGGTCTACCCTATACTTGGTGAAATTCTTACATTTATTCCATTATTTATTATTCTGCTTTGAATAACCTTTCTATCTGATCCGCATACATGGTGAAATTCTGTTGTTATTTCATTCTTTATTATTACATTGTAATATCCTGTTTTGTGCGTTTCTGGCGGGACCTAGTTCTGTCTTTTTATTATTCTTTTGGAATATCACATCTACATGTGTTTCTGGTTGAACTGGTTTTGTTATTTATTATTACATTGGAATAACTTTGCCATCACAATCACCGCATGCATGGTGATCTCTGTTGTTATTCCATTCTTTATTATTACATTTGGAATATCACAGCCGGTCATATTACGCTTTGACTGGTTCCGATTATTTATTATTCTATTGGAATAACTTTGTCTATGCATCTGGGAATCGCATGCATGGTGATTTCTTTTATTATTCCATTCTTTATTATACTCAATTGGTTAAAGTTTTGACTTCTATACTCCATGAAATTAGTGGAATATCCTTGATATTTGCGCTTCATCCAGTATCTTTTCATGGAAATATTCTTCTGAGCATTCTTGAATTTTACTATACAAAGCAGTAAATTGTTGACAATTTGGACATTATTGGTTCTTGGATAAATTAATTCTTGAACTTATTTTATTGAATTATTATGTCATTGTCATCATCCTCATGTTTATATTATGTTGAAAGTCATCTGTGGCCTGTATTGCATAGATGGACTTGGTATGATTATGATCAGGGATTATTCGGTATAATCATGACCGTAATGTTACAAATGATGTGGAAAAAGTTCTCATTAGCCCGTAGTGCATTGATGGACAGTTTTTGGTATGATTATGGCTATGGATTCTCTTGACGAGGAACAAAGATGAATTGTTTTATGGCATGATCGGGGACAGATTGATGAAAATACGATTATCTTTGGCACGTAGTGCATGGATAATTCGTGGTCATGATACTAAATAATATCATTGGCTTGTAGTGCAGGGATGATTTGATGATGTGAATTATTTATTAAGTTGAGTCTCAATGATAAAAGTGATGAAAAACCTTTTAAATCATAAAAGATAGTAGACTTTATTCTCTACTTGACTCTTTTAATGGATTATTTGTTCCGCTACAGTTAAACTTGATGTCTATTGTATTTTATTAGTTTAGCTTGGTTGAAGGCTAATGATAATTTATTCTGCATTATCTTAGTCATAATATTTCTTCTTCCAGGCTAGTTGAGCTCACCCTTTCTTTCCTTTGTTCTCTTCTTCAGAAATGAGAAAGTAGCCGGGACTAGTCGGGGAATGGAGTGACGGTCCAGATGATAGTACTAGTAGTCCTCACTATTCTGTTAAATAGTGTGACAATAAATATATTGAGGACTCCTTTGAGTGTGGATATTATCTAGATGACAATATTCTTATTAAAACTCTCAGTTTATGTTTTGTCGTATTTTACACGACAGCTGTATTACTAAGTTGTATTTGAATTTTGCATCATGTAGTTGGCGAATCAAGATGGGTGATGTATACCTATTTTGGGGGCGTCACAGTTGGTATCAAAGCTTAGGGATATGATCCCTGGCTGAGATGTGAGACAAGAACTAGGAGGGGAGAGACGAGGAATTCCTTTGCTAGTATGACCTACCTAAGTTTACTTGTTATTTAATTGGTCGGTCAGAGTATAGGGATAATATGTGATATATTAATTAACCCTTATTTTGAAACTATGTTCTAGAATGATATTTGAAATATAGGCGATGAGAAATGGGAAAATCATGATAGAGCGGAAATAACCGGGAAGGTACAATTCGAAAAGAAAGCAAGGTATTCTCATCTCTTCGAATATCAGGTACGTACGTAAATTTCGAGGGCGAAATTTTATAAGGAGGGGAGATTGTGAGACCCCGAATTTTATGAAATAAAAGTATTCAATTTTTCTATTTTGGTAAATAGTTAAATTGATAAAAGTTTAAAGTTAAGGGTGATATTTGAAATTTTTTTCAAAGTAAGCAAGTTTTTATAAAATAATCGGTAAAAAGTTATTCAGTATATATATAATGGTACCCACTATGATGGTGACATGTTGGTGGGAGGGGAACATGTGGGGCCCATATGTTGGAAGAAGACCAGTTACCTTCATGGGAGGGCACTCCCTTATTGGTTGTCTCAGTTTTTATTTTATTATTAGTAATAAAACAGAAAAGCTTTTTATATAAAACAAAATACTTTTATAAAGTTATTCGTTTTATTAGGCAATAATTATAATATATTATATTCTATTATGCATAGTATTTTGCATAGTAAAATCCTTTTATATAAAACAGAATACTTTTATAAAGTTATTTGTTTTATTGGACAATAATTAGAATATATTATATTCTATTATGCATAGTATTGTATAGTGCCTGCATAGTATTTTGCATAGTAAATCTTTTTATATAAAATAGAATACTTTTATAAAGTTATTTATTTTATTAGACAATAAATAGAATATATTATATTTTATTTAAAACATTTTTATTTTATTAGAATATTTTATTAAATCAATCTAGACCGTCCGTTTAAAATTAAATCAATCTGGACCATTCATGGATTAGTTACAATTCAGTCCATTCTTCTATAAATAGAAGTTCATTCCTTCATTATTTCTTACGAATTCACTGAAACTCCAGAGAGAGAAATTATAGAGAGAAAGAAGAAAAGTATTCTGGTACTTCACTTTTCCAATATCCAGTTCTTCTAAGGTAAGGGGTATTATTTTTTTTCATATTCATGAAGAGAACTTCTGTTATTCCATTCTTTATTATTCTATTGGAATAAACTGTATACGCGATCTACCCTATACTTGGTGAAATTTTTCTGTTATTCCATTATTTATTATTCTGCTGGAATAACCTTTATATGCGAAGTACCGCATACATGGTGAAATTCCGTTGTTAATCTATTCTTTATTATTACATTGTAATATCCCGTCATGCATGCGTTTCTGGCAGGGACCTAGAATTCTGTCTTCATTATTACATTTGGAATATCCCGCATGCATGTGTTTCTGTGGGACTGGTTTCGTTATTTATTATTACATTGGAATAACTTTGCATCTGAAAGCAACGCATGCATGGTGATCTCTCGTTGTTATTCCATTCTTTATTATTCATTTGGAATATCCTGCCGGTGTGTATTACGCTTTGACCGGTTCCGTTATTTATTATTCTGTTGGAATAACTTTTATCTATCTGATACCGCATGCATGGTGATTTCTTTTGTTATTCCATTCTTTATTATACTCAGTTGGTAAAAGTTTTGACTTCTATACTCCATGAAATTAGTGGAATATCCTTGATATTTGCGTTTCATCCAGTATCTTTTCATGGAAATATTCTTCTGAGCATTCTTGAATTTTACTATACAAAGCAGTATCATGTTGACAATTTGGACATTATTGGTTCTTGGATAAATTAATTCTTGAACTTGTTTTATTGAATTATTATGTCATTGTCATCATCCTGATGTTTATATTATGTTGAAAGTCATCTGTGGCCTGTATTGCATAGATGGACTTTGTATAATTATGATCTGGGATTATTCGGTATAATAATGACCGTAATGTTACAAATGATGTGGAAAAAGTTCTCATTGGCTCGTAGTGCATTGATGGACAGTTTTTGGAATGATTATGGCTATGGATTCTCTTCGGCCAAGGGTTTAAAGATGAATTGTTTTATGGTATGATCATGACCGTAATGTTACAAATGATGTGGTAAAAGTCATCTTTGGCCCATAGTGCATAGATAGACTTGGTATGATTATGACTAGGGATTATTCGGTATAATCATGACCGTAATTGAAAACACGAATATCATTGGCTCGTAGTGCATGGATAATTCATGGTCGTGATACTATTAAGCTGAGTCTCAGCATTATTGGTTTTACAGTTGTATATCTTTGGCCTGTAGTGTAAAGATGAACTGTTGGTTATTGGTTATACAGTTGTATATCTTTGGCCATAGTGCAAAGATGAATTTATTAGTATGATTATGGCGGGGAATTGTGATTTGGTATAACTATGATTTTTGATGTTTCGTGTGAAGATAGGTGATGAAAATTTTCTTCATCACGGTGCGAAAAGGAATTGAGAATCACAATTATGATTATGAGTTATTCATATGATTGTGGGCGGAAATTGTTGATTGATGTTACTGAGGATAAAACATTATTGGTGGACTTTTAACATGGAGAAGATAATAGACCTGATGGTCTATTTGACTCTTTTAATGGATTGCTCGTTCCACTACAACTATGGTTGAAAAGTTTTATCATCTACCATATGTTCTAAATCTCTGATTTATTATTGACGAAAGCTATTGATAATTTAATTATCTTTAGTTATGATATTCCTTACTGGGCTAGTTGTGCTCACCCTTTTGCTTCACAATTCCTTTCAGGTAATAAGAGTGTTGCCGAGTTGAGCGGGGATAACAGGGGAATAGAATGGTGGTTTATAGTTGTTGAGGTTCTCCCTAAATAGTATGGAAATAATTTTATTGAGAACTTTAGATAAGTGTGTCGTATTGTATACGTCATTTGATATTTAATTTTGGTGAACCGAATAGGGTGAGGTGAACCCAACTTTGGAAGTGTGTATTGCCACTATCATACAAGATGTCTAATGACATACAACCTCATGTTATCGTAAGACAGGGTTGTGCACATCCACTTTCTGAGTATATCTACGAGCACTACTGTGACGCCCCCAAAATAGGTATACATCACCTATTCTGAGTTGTCAATACATGGTACAGAAACAACTACAACTTTATTATTACAACAGTAAAACTGTGAGTTTGAATACAAATATTATCTTCTAGACAATATCTATACTCAAATAAATCCTCATCACATTTATTGATACATTATTTTACAAAAATGGTGAGGACTACTAAACAATCCTTTCTAAAACCTTCATTCCATACCCCGGCTTCGTACTCGCTATATTCTCGCCTCCGAGAAAAATGGAACAAAAGGAAAAGGGTGAGCTCAACTAGCTCGAGAAAGAATATTATGACTAAGATAATATACAACAAATTATCGTTAGTCTTCAACAGGGAAAAAATATAATAGAATACAATAGACAACAAATTTTAAATCAATATTCGCAGCGGAAATAATAATTCATTAGAAGAGTTAAGTAGAGAATGCAAACTACTATCTTCTATGTATGAATTTAAAAGTTCATCGTCTATCTTTTATCCCTGTAACATCAATCAATATACATCTGGAATCAAATATTCATCTTTGCACTACTGAGCCAAAGATATTCATCGATTAATCATATTCATTTAAACACTGCTTCATCTTTACACTACGGGCCAAAGATATTCTTCAGAAATCATTCATCTTTGCACTACATGTGCCAAAGATATTCTTAAGAAATCATTCATCTTTGCACTACTGAGCCAAAGATATTCCATAATATCATCATTTAAGGCGAGGATGATAAAAATATTTTTTTAAAGAAACGAATCCGAAGAAACAAAATGACAAAGATTAAGGATTAAGGATTCGTACTTGGTTTTATCCACGTCCAAAAATACCTCAAAAAATAATCATAGTGGTGTAAAATTCAAGAATGATCAAAACATGGATACAATCGAGTTAGTATCCGAATAGATGTTTTAGACGAAAAGAAGAAATTTTATTTTTGGTGAATAATCTGGATATCGTGAATAGTCTCAGATATCGTGAATAATCCGATATCGTGAATAGAAACTCCGACACCAAAAGATAGAAATTCCACAAAAACATCTTCATGCTTCATGAATAGTACTCGTGAATAGTAACTCGTGAATAGTAACTCATGAATAGTAATTAAATGAATAGTAACTCATGAATAGTAACCCATGAATAGTAACCCCGACATGAAAAAGTTCCAAATTTGATAAAAACTTGGATCAACATTTCAATATAATGATATTGAAGAAATAATATCATTACTGAAAAAATAATATCCCTTACCTCGAAAGATCGATTACTTCTAGCTAGAATCTACCGATTATAGTCTTTGAAGGAACTTGCACTGCCTAACAATACTCAAAGTATACTCAAAATACTCACAAGAATACGCTCGATAATATAGAGAGAAAACTTGGGTTTACGGTGTGATTTTCAATTCTAACCTAAGCACCTATTTATAGGAAAATGCTTAGAACACCAAAGCGAAAAATTTAATAAAATATATTATTATTAATAAATTTCCTACGCCTCTTTGGAAATCAGATCCCAACATTTCCCACATGCCAACCTTCTAGAAAGAAATGATAAAAAACGTTTTTCATAAAATAAATAATTAAAACTTACAAAAATCAATTATTTCGGAGCTTCAGAACTTCAATAATTCATAATAAATAGCCCTTTCATCAAAAAATTCAAATCTCGCGTTTTTTGTAGGAATTTCAATTCTCTACAACTTTGCAAAAGAAAGTTTTTCCAAATTCCAAATAGAAATTGACCGAAATCCACAAGCAGGCGATTTTACAAAAGTTATAATCAAATTTCATCAATAAATGGGGTCCACCGATGTGTTTTAACATGTTTTAAACATTTATTGCAACAAAAATACTCTTCCTCCTCGTATACTCATATATCCCACATTCGTTGTAAAAATATCACAGATTAATATATTATTAAAATAATATATTTAAATGAATTATTTTATCGAAAAAGATAAAATATTAATTTTCAACAATTGTCATTTTAAAATTTTCTCCATCTATATCCACATAAAATCAATATTTTCCTCATCATATAAATCAATAATTAATTATTCACAAATAATATTACGAGAATCACAATATTGACAACCGTGCGGTTCAGAAAGAGGGGCTTTCAATAAGAATTTCTTCTTCTTGGCGCCTTGATTAGGTGACCAAACCTCTCCTTAGATGTAACTTTCTAGACATTGCCAATAATGTTATCTAATAATATTATTCAGATAATATGAATTATTGCTTCGATAATGAAAATCTTGTGTGTAATGACAATTATTGAAACAACAATGAATATAAAATATCAACGCAAAGAAATTATTGAATCAATAAAATAAAATCTTTGATAAAGATAATTACCGTAACCATTATTGAGTAGTGCCTTCTTACGTAAGAATCAATAATTGGTGCAATACTGCAGTGTATTTGCTTTCAACAACGCGTATTAGTGTGTTTTAACCACCGGGTATTCCAACAAGATAATTGGCAACAACTCACGCCGTTATTAAAAAAACAACTTATATTTGTCGTTTTCTTCATCCAATTGCTTTCCAGTTATGGGGCCCACACATGGTCAGGTTGTCATTGTCGTTTAATATTCCCAAGCGATCTGAATATTCCACGACCAAACGAATATTCCCAAGCGATAATGAATATTTTATAACCACTTGCTTATTTTGAAATATTTATGTATTTAACCCTTAACTATCCACATTAATCAAATCAACCCTTACTATTTCAAAATAATAAATATAGGAAATTCCTTTTATTTAAAAATTTGAGGTCTTACAACCTCCCTCCTTATGAAATTTAGTCCTCGAAATTGGCGTGCGTACTGTGTTTGAAAAGGTGAGGATACCTCGCTTTCATTTCGTTTCCAATTCCCGTGTCATTTCCTCTATAGCATGATTCCTCCACAAAACTTTAACTTGTGGTATGACCTTTTCTTGTAGGGATATGCTCCTTCTTATCCAAGATCTTGACAGTACCTCCTCATACGTTAAGTCTTGGCTATCTCGTCCGGTTCTAACTTCAATAACGTGGTTCGGTCTTTCACATATTTACGAAGTACGGATATGTGAAACACATTATAAACACGAGACATACTTGGAGGTAACGTGAGTCTATAGGCTACATTTCCTACTCGGTCAAGAATTTGAAATGGACCAATAAATCGTGGATTGAGTTTTCCTCTCTTCCCAAATCTTGTAACTCCCTTCCATGGATCAACTCGCAACAATACATGATCCCCTACACTAAATTCCACGTCCTTTCGATGAAGATCCGCATAACTCTTTTATCGATCTTGTGCTTGCTTTGTATCGTTAATCGAATCATTTGGATCTTTTCGGTAGTCATATCGTATTAACTTTCGGGTCCCAACAATGTTTCTTCACCCACCTCATCCCAACATATTGGAGAACGACATTTTCGTCCATATAATGCTTCAAATGGAGCCACACCTATACTTGCACGATAACTGTTGTGTTGTAGGAGAATTCCACCAATGGTAAATACTTATCCCAACCGCCTTGAAGTCTAGGACACGAGTCTTAATAAATCTTCAAGAGTTTGAATAGTCCTCTCGATTGTCCGTCCGGTTTGGGGATGGTATGCTAGAACTAAATCGCAAATCCGTGCCCATAGCTTTTTGCAAGCTAACCCAAAATCTTGAAGTGAATCTTGGGTCACGATCCAAAACTATGGATACAGGCATGCCATGCAACCTCACAATCTCATTCACGTACATATACTAGCAAGACGTTCAAGAATAAGTCTCCGTGATCGGCAAGAAATGAAGCGGACTTGGTTAATCTATCAACAATAACCCAAATAGCATTGATGCCTTGAGAAACCGTCATCGAAGACCCGTGAATGAAATCCATGGTAATGTGTTCCCACTTCCATTCCTAATCTCAAGTGGTTGCAACGGACCCTTAGGTACTAGATGCTCCGCCTTTACACGTTGACAAGTTAAACACATTGAGATAAACTTTGCAATCTCTCTCTTCATATTGTTCCACCAAAATGTATGTCGAAGATCACGATACATTTTAGTACTTCCGGATGGATTGCAAATGGTGTATTGTGTGCCTCCATCATAATCTTGTACTTCAAATCGAGTCGTTAGGAACACAAAGTCTAGAGTGGACTCAAGTATTCCTTCTTCATCAATTCTCGCTTAGGAATAGCTCCTTCTTGTACTTTCTTCTTCATACGCATCGGCTCGATTGGGGTGGCTTGAGCAACCTTAACTTTTTCTATTAAAGTTGGCTCTGTCGTATACTTGACATCATCGCACTTTTCGTTCCTCGCATATGATCTTCTACTCGATAAATCCACTACCACGTTACTTTACCGGGATGGTATTGAATAGTGTGGTCGTAGTCTTTCAATAGCTCGAGCCAACGTCATTGCCCGCATGTTGAGTTCTTTTTGAGTGAAGAAATATTTAAGGCTTTTATGGTGCGAATATATCTCCACTTTCTCCCCGTATAGATAGTGCCTCCATATCTTTAGCGCTGAAACGCTTATTGCCAAACTCTAGATCATGAGTAGGATAATTCCTCTCATACTCTTTAAGTTGTCGCGAGGCATAGGCTATGACTTTCCCACGTTGCATGAGAACACATCCTAACCCTTTGCAAAGCATCGGCATAGATAACAAATCCATCCGAACCGGATGGTATTGTTAGAACAGTCTTAAATAAGTCTCCTCTTAAGCTCTTGGAAACTTTTCTCGCATTCTTCGCTCCAAACGAATTTTGTATCCTTCCGAGTTAGCCGAGTTAATGGAGTAGCAATTAGAAAACCCTTCCACGAATCTCCGATAATAACCAAATTAAGCCCAAAAAGCTACGTACTTGATCATGACTTGGTTGCTCCCAACTTTATATTGCTTCAATCTTGGCGGATCAACGGATACTCTATGTTTCAACACCACGTGCCCAAGGAATGCTACTTCCTCGGCCGAACTCGCATTTCTTCAATTTGGCATATAGTCCATTTTTCACGAAGCCTTTGGAGTACCGACTTCAAATGGTGCTCATGATCTTCACGGCTTTTGGAATATATGAGGATGTCATCAATAAAGACAACAACGAATTGATCCAAATATTCCTTGAATACTCGGTTCATCATATCCATGAAAGCCATGAGGAGCATTAGTCAATCCGAAAGACATGACTAAGAATTCATAATGCCCATCTGGAAGTTCTCAAGGCGGTCTTTGGAATATCCTCGATTCTAATCTTGGTGATGATATCCGAATCGAAGATCGATTTTTGAAAAAATTGTGCCCTTACAATTTGGTCAAACAAGTCATCAATACGAGGTGAGGATACCTATTCTTGATGGTGACATGGTTCAATTCCGATAGTCAATACAAAGTCGCATACTCCCGTCTTTCTTCTTTACAAATAAAAACAGGAGCACCCCAGGAGATATACTTGGGGCCGAATGAAACCGATGTCCAACAATTCCTCGTAGTTGGACCTTTAACTCTGAAGTTCAATAGGAGCCATTCGATATGGGGTTTTAGAAATGGGCTTTGTACCGGGTTCAAGATCAATAAAGAATTCAACTTCACGTTACGGGGGTAGGCCGGAAGTTCTTCGAAATCGTCGGAAAGTCAATAACAACAGAAATATTATTCAAATTTGACGTGTCTTTATTCAAATCCATAACATGGGCTAAGAAAGCTTGACATCCGTTTTTTAATAAGCGAATAGTTTTATGATTAGATATGACAATGATCGATTTTAATGGTTTAGTTGCTTGAATTACGTACAACAGGGTTGGTTAGGAATATGAAAACTAACAACCTTACGAAAACAATCAATTTTGGCATGATGAGTAGTTAACCAATCAATCCCTAAAATCACATCAAAAGCAAGTATCTTTAAAGAGATAAGGTCAATGTGTAAGGTAATGGTGCCAACTTGAATCAAACAAGATTTATAAACAATTGGGATGTGATGAAAGTTTCTCTAATGGAGTTTCCACAGATAGGTCAAAGTCTAATTTCTCCTGAGTCAAGTTTAAACGTTGAGCACATGCGGGGAGAGATAAATGAATGGGTAGCACCGTAGATCAAGTAAGGTATAAACTTAGCAAGAATTTATAAATAGCTTACCCGTGATCACCTCGTTTGGGTTCCTCGCATTATGACCATCACAACAAACGCTCTTCTCGGAATCGTTGACTTTGACTTTTCTCGGGATGATCTTTTGAGTCACCGTCCCATTGAACTAGGTTTCGCTCTTCGTACAATCTCGAAAGCGATATGTCCTTCCTTTCCACAATTATAGCATACCTTGAATCTGTGTGGGCGGTTTGACCGATATGTCCCTCTTTTCCGCATTTGTAGCATATGACCGGTGGTCGTTCTCCTCCTTAGAACCGATTCTTCAAGACCTTTATCATCTTCACATGGTCGTTGTTAAATCTCCTCTTTTAAAATCTCCTCCCGACTCGCTTCTTCTATTTTTATGGCCATGATTACCACCAGTGGGTTACCATTTCTGTCCCGTCTGCTTCTTTCTCATGAGTTATCATTATTCATTGTGACCGCTATCTCTCGATACGATCCTGGTTGTGGTCCTTCAGTTGACCGTACTCGTTATCTCGCTCTAATAATTGAGCCACATGCTTACAACATCTCTAATAAAGAGAAAATTTATGAGAAATGAGATATCGGCGTATGCCGGGTTTCAAACCTCTAAGAAACATCCGCGTCATACGTTCCTCATTCTCCACCAAATGAGGTGCAAACCGGATAACTCGCAAACTTTGCCTCGTCTTTGAGACACCGTCGTATTTGTTTTGTTCCAATCGATGAACTCCACTTCCTTCATATAGCGAACACTTTCGGAAAGTATTTGTCATTAAATAGCTTCAAACGCGTCTCCCAAGACATCTTTGAGTGCGGTACCGGATGGATGCGCTTCACGAGACTCCCACCAAAGAGTCCGCCTCACCACGGAACATAAAGGTGGCGAATGGAACCTTCATTCTCCGTGCATCCCAAGACATCGAATATCTTGGTAATTTGTTTGACCCATGTTTCCGCCATGATCGGATCGGCTTTCCCTTAAATTCGTGGTCCCAACTCTTTGAATCGCTTGGTCAGTGTGACAACCCGTGAATTGCTATCATTTCCTCCTGTATTTTGAACACGAGTTTCCTCGTCGATTTTGCATGAACTGCAAAAACTTCTAAACATCCCTCGTTCATCATCTCGCTTTCAATGGTGTTGTTCACAGGAGGAACATTGCCCGACTGTTGCACGTTCTCCTCGTTGGTGAGTACAGAGCATCTCCACTGGTCTCATTTCCATTGTTAATATTCTCGATTCGACATTCTCAAATCTTCCGTAATAAAACAAGGGTTAATTAAGGAAATCAATATATCACATAATATCCCTATATACGACCAACTAACAAATAAGCTTAGGTAGGACACACTAGCGAAGGATTTACTCGTCTCTCCCTCCTAGTTCTATTCCCGATCTCCGCCAGAGATCATATCCCTAAGCTCGATACCAACCGTGGCGCCCCCAAAATAGGTATACATCACCTATTCCGAGTTGTCAATACATGGTACGTAAACAACTACAACTTTATTATTACAACAAGAAAAGCTGTGAGTTTGAATACAAATATTATCTTCTAGACAATATCTATACTCAAATAAATCCTCATCACATTTATTGATACATTATTTTACAAAAATGGTGAGGACTACTAAACAATCCTTTCTAAAACCTTCATTCCATACCCCGACTAAGTACTCGCTATATTCTCGCCTCCCCGAGAAAAATGGAACAAAAGGAAAAGGGTGAGCTCAACTAGCTCAATAAAGAATATTATGACTAAGATAATATACAACAAATTATCGTTAGTCTTCAACAGGAAAAATATAATAGAATACAATAGACAACAAATTTTAAATCAATATTCGCAATGAAATAATAATTCATTAGAAGAGTTAAGTAGAGAATGCAAACTACTATCTTCATGTATGAATTTAAAAGTTCATCGCCTATCTTTTATCCTGTAACATCAATCAATATACATCCGGAATCAAATATTCATCTTTTACACTCTGGGCCAAAGATATTCATCACCGTCATGTTCATTTAAACACTGTTCATCTTTGCACTACGGGCCAAAGATATTCTTGAAAATCATTCATCTTTGCACTACAGGCCAAAGATATTCTTAAGAAATCATTCATCTTTTACTACGGGCCAAAGATATTCCATAATATCATCATTTAAGACCGAGGATGATAAAAAATATTTTTTTAAAGAAACGAATCGATGAAAACAAAATGACAAGGATTAAGGATTAAGGATTAAGTACTTGGTTTTATCCACGTCCAAAAATACCTCAAAAAATAATCATAGTGGTGTAAAATTCAAGAATGATCAAAACATGGATACAATCGAGTTAGTATCCGAATAGATGTTTTTGAGACGAAAAGAAGAAATTTTATTTTTGGTGAATAATACTAGATATCGTGAATAGTCTGAGTATCGTGAATAGTGCCGTATATCGTGAATAGTAACTCGACACCAAAAGATAGAAATTCCACAAAAACATCTTCATGCTTCATGAATAGTACTCGTGAATAGTAACTCGTGAATAAGAACTCATGAATAGTAACTCGTGAATAGTAACTCATGAATAAGTAACCCATGAATAGTAACCCGACATGAAAAGTTCCAAATTTGATAAAACTTCGGATCAACATTTCAAAGATAATGATATTGAAGAAATAATATCATTACGAAAAAATAATATCCCTTACCTCGAAAGATCGGTGATTTAGCTAGAATACTGTTTATAGTGCTTAAGGAACTTGCACCGCCTAACAATACTCAAAGTATACTCAAAATACTCACAAGAATACGCTCGATAATATAGAGAGAAAAACTTGGATTTACGGTGTGATTTTCAATTCTAACCTAAGCACCTATTTATAGGAAAATGCTTAGAACACAAAAGCGTAAAATTTAATAAAATATATTATTATTAATAAATTTCCTACGCCTCTTTGGAAATCAGATCCCAACATTTCCCACATGCCAACCTTCTAGAAAGAAATGATAAAAACGTTTTTCATAAAATAAATAATTAAAACTTACAAAAATCAATTATTTGAGACTTGAACTTCAATAATTCATAATAAATAGCCCTTTCATCAGAAAATTCGAATCTCGCGAGTTTTTATAGGAATTTCAATTCTCTACAACTTTGCAGAAGAAAGTTTTCCAAATTCCAAATAAAATTGACCGAAATCCACAAACAGGCGATTTTACGGCTATAATCAAATTTCATCAATAAATGGGGTCCACCGACATGTTTAACATGTTTTAAACATTTATTGCAACAAAATACTCTTCCTCCTCGTATACTCATATATCCCACATTCGTTTGTAAAAATATCACCGTTAATATATTATTAAAATAATATATTTAAATGAATTATTTTATCGGAAAAAAGATAAAATATTAATTTTCAACAATTGTCATTTTAAAAATTTTCTCCATCTATATCCACATAAAATCAATATTTTCCTCATCATATAAATCAATAATTAATTATTCACAAATAATATTACGAATCACAATATTGACAACCGTGCGGCGGTTCAGGAAAGAGGGGCTTTCCAATAAGAATTTCTTCTTCTTGGCGCATTAATTAGGTGACCAAACCTCTCCTTAGACGTAACTTTCTAGACATTGCCAATAATGTTATCTAATAATATTATTCGGATAATATGAATTATTGCTTCGATAATGAAAATACTTGTGTAATGACAATTATTGAAACAACAAACAATATAAAATATCAACGCAATGAATTATTGAATCAATAAAATAAAATACTGAACAGTAATTACTGTAACCATTATTGAGTAGTGCCTTCTTACGTAAGAATCAATAATTGGTGCAATACTGTGTGCAACTGCTCAACAACGCGTATTAGTGTGTTTTAACCACCGGGTATTCCAACAATGATTAATCAAATGACAACTACGCCGTTATTAAAAAAACAACTTATATTTGTCGTTTTCTTCATCCAATCGCTTTCCGTTATGGGGCCCACACATGGCTGCGCTGTCGTACGAATATTCCCCGACAGTACGAATATTCCACGACCAAACGAATATTCCCCGACGATAATGAATATTTTATAACCACTTGCTTATTTTGAAATATTTGCGTATTTAACCCTTAACTATCCACATTAATCAAATCAACCATTACTATTTCAAAATAATAAATAAAGGAAATTCCTTTTTATTTAAAAATTTCGGGGTCTTACAACTACCAATATGATCTTGGAGTTTATTTGAAATATAATTTTCACTTGGAGACAGTGGAGATAGTTATATGTTAAGAGAAGACTCACCATTAGAAAGATGATGATAGTAATCTTCTCGTTTTTCTTTGGGGTCTATTGGGTCAACCAAGGATAATTCTGTGGATATATGATATCTATCATAACTTAGATTCATGGCCTCCTATGTACGAAGGTTTCCTTGAGCACTTCCCAAAGATTTTAATTTCTAAAATAGTTTTTAACTGTACTTTTATGTAACGTACCATTGTAAGGTTGTGGTCGAGGCACCATGAGAGTTACATACATTTGTATTAAAACTCACGGTTTAACGTGGTCGTTTCACTTTACAACGGTTAACGATTGTATAAATGAAGTTGTCAGTAGTGTATTTTCTGGCAACTCAAGATGGGTGATGTATACCTATTTTGGGGGCGTCACAATATGCATGTTTATAAAAGTTGTCCAAACCAATTGATTGGTGCGGAAATCTTAAAAAAACTAAGTTGGATAACCCTTTTGGTAAGGGGAGTGTATGTTGTTGGAAACCCCAACATATGAATAAATATTATTGTGGTGTTATGCATAACGTAAAGTATTGTAGACTGATCATCAATGGTACTTTATATTTTAGGTTATCAGTTTAATATTGGTAACTCTACTGAAAGTTCCAAAGTCCTTAGTGACTGCTCAGTATAAATTGCTTATCTAGTTGGATACATTGTTAGCCGTTGAATTCATATATATCTGTTGATTTATATTGAATTGCCATATCCCTTATTCATGATATTATTCTAACACTTTGAACTATCCTAGAAATAACCCTTCGATATTTCAAACCTTGTGATATTATATCCTACACCCTTGTTGTATATTACTTGCTGGGCAATTTGTGCTCATCCATGCTTATTTAAAACCTTTCAGTTAAGGAAGAACAGGGAGGTGTCTCTGGAACAGACAAGGGCAAGGGCAAGGCTACCGACTAGCTTGTCCTTTTTATGTTTAAAGTCTATTATGATGTATTAAAACTATTTCAGACTATGTTTAAGCTTAAGTAAGATCATGTAATAAGTCTTTATTAGATATTATTATGTAATCTATTAAGCACTGTAGGTTGCGAGACTTGGGAGAATAATTATAATAAATCATTGTAAATTATTGTAAAGTAGATTTTCCATTGTGTATGCATTATTTAGTTATTATGGTTTTACCATGAAAACGTGATGAACTGAATTCGAGTGACCAAGTGGAGGTCATGAATTTGGGGGCGTCACAGGTTGGTATCAAAGCCTTAGTTATAAACCTTAGGAGCAAGTGTCCTTCGATTATAACTCGGGAGAACTTAGAAGTTAGGAAGGAGATAAAACTCATGTAGAGTTTTCCTTGAGAGACTTAGCTTGTTATGAAATATAACTTCATTCTATACAATGAACTTATGTTTGTTTAACATTCTAATGGAGTTGTTGTTTGTGTTGTCTTATGTTGGTGATTGTAGGATAACTGACATGGGAGGACCTAGCCGAGTAGTAGAAGAGGAGCCGCGTGATATCCATATAGTATTCGAGACACCCTTGATAGCTGAGCCTATTTCAGTAGTAGCCCCTTTGGATGATGATGAGGAAAAGGTGGAGTCTGACCCTGAAGAGGAGCCTTTGGAGGAGGAGCCCGAGCCTGTGGAGGACACCGACGAGGCTACTTTTGAGGATCGGATGTTAGGAGAGTATGAAGGACAGATTTTAGAGTTGGGATATAGAGTGGAGGAGCTAGAGGCTGAGGCAAGGGAAAGGGAGTTCACGTTCCAAAAGTTGAGGGACAAGGACCATCAGAGGCAACTAGTAATGCAGGAGATGGAGGTGGAGATTGCTCACCGTAAGGAAGCATGGATCCAAATGGGAGCCTTGTTTCACCGAGCGGTGGCGAGGAATGTTGAGGTGGCAGGAAAGCTGGAGGAATTAGAGCAGAAAGTGTTGAGTGAGAAGGCGGAGAAGGAGGCTCTCCGAACTCAGTTAGAAATGGAGGTGATGGATAGGATTCACTTTGAGGAGAAGTGGGAGGAAGCCAATGATAGGGCAGATGATCTAGAGGATGAAGTGCGGTGCAAGAGGAGGAAGATGAACAAGATGGGCTATACTCTTCGCGCGGCCATGGAGAGATTGATCGATGGGGTACATCATTACCCAGCTGAGCAACGACAGACCCGACATACCATAAGTCGGGACATGGTGGTGCACATCACACAGAAGGAATATCATAGCGCCGTTAAGTGTGGAATTTTAGATTGAGTCTAGAGGGAAAAAAATTCAGTAGTGTAGTATTTTTATTTATGTGTTATTAATATGTTGTTGTAATATCAGTCTTTTATGTAAGATGTGAGATAGTGGTAAACCTCCAAAATTTCTGAAAAGTGTTAGAGGGGTAGTAAGATAGTATGTCCCTCTCTTTTGTGATATTAGGGGATAGGTGTTATCATTTATAGCAGTATGCTAGAAAAGAACATGTAATGTAACCCTTTGGCATATGAATATAAATGATCTTATTTCAGAAACGTGTCAAAACATGTAGTTCTTTTCTATTGAGAAATGTCTAAGTATTATAACTAGATAATAGATTGAAAATTTTGTGATGCGAAAAATGCCGCCCAGACGTAGAATAACTGTCCCAGAAGAGTCAGTTAATGATGATAGAGGTCCTGTAGATCCGATACAGAGACTGGTAGATTAATTGGGAGAAGCCCTGAGGAGAAGAAACGAACCAGTACCACCCATTCCCCAAGCCGTCCCAGTAATGACCTTCAAAGATTTTAAGAGTGTAGAACCTCCAGAGTTCACGGGAACCACTGACCCGATAGTTGCGCAAACATGGATCAAGGAGATCGAGAAGGCATTTACTATAGCTCGCGTGGGTGAAGACCAGAAGACAGTATTCGCCACATACATGATGAGGGGCGAAGCGAACTATTGGTGGGAAATTCTTCGAGAAGGAACGATAACATGGGAACGGTTTACGACACTATTTTTCAAGAACTATTTCCCAAAGAGTATGAAGATTAGGATGGAAGTAAAATTCCTAGAATTAAAATAAAGTGATATAACGGTGGCGTAGTACGCAGCTATGTTCAACGAACTAGAGCGGTTTGTAGAACACCATGTAGTGGATGAGGAGAGGAAGGCGAGACATTTTGAACAAGGGTTAAAACCATGGTTATACAATAAGGTATCGGTCTTCTAGATTGATTCCTTTACGATGTTGTTAGAGAAGGCAATCATTGTGGAAGGTGGAAGTGAGGCCTTAAGTCTGTATCATAAGGAGAAGAAGAATAAGAACGCTGCTAGCAAACATCATGGAGGGAGCAGCAACGGAGGAAGTAACTCTAGAAAAAGGAAATGGGAAAACAATAACAACAACAGAAACAATAACCAAGGTGGGAGTCACTAGGGAAATTTCAAGAAGAGGGCCGAAGCTTGCAATAAATGTGGAAGAAACCATCAGGGAGAATGCTGGAGGAGGAAAAACACTTGCTATAATTGCGGCCAAGAGGGGGCACATATCGCCAAACTTCCCGAATCCGAAGAAAATCAGAGGATGTTTTGCTTGTGGATCAACAGAGCACCAGATAAAGGAATGCCCGAAGAAATGAAGCGGTGGAGCTGGCAAAAGCTAAGGAGGAGGAAGTAAGTTGATTATTGGTGGACCTACTCAACCCAACCGATCGACCGCTCGAACCTTTAACATGACCATCCAAGACGATGTAGCTGCAAAGGATGTGGTGTCAGGTATAATCCCAATCAATAATATAAGTGCTTATGTATTATTTGATTCGGGTGCCACCTGTTCATTTGTATCCGAAGAATTTGCTAATAAACTTAGTACACCCTAAGAACGTTTAAAAGATCCTTTGAACATAGAAGTTGCGAATAAGGAAATATTCCCTATAGAATACGTCTATCAAAATTGTCGCGCAAACATTAGAGAACATGAATTGAGCATAGATTTGATTCCTATTAGATTAGGAGAATTCGACGTAATACTGGGGATGGATTGGTTATATAACCATGCAGCAGTAATTGACTATCAGAACAAATGTGTGAACCTTCAGACTCCGAGTAAGTCTAAGGTAGTGTTTTATGGTAGCTCATCGCTTAAGCAATCGTGCTGCGTTACGATTATGCAGACCAAGAAGTTGTTAAATAAAGGATGTGTAGGTTATTTAGCTTACGTTGTGGATACTCAGAAAAAGGGAGTAGAGATTAAAGATATACTCGTAATGAGTGAATTTCAGGATGTGTTTCCAGACGATCTGCCTGGCCTTCTTGAAGCGGAGAAGAAATCGAATTCGTAATAGATTTAGCAGACCGAATGGCACCTATTTTCAAAACCTCCATATCGTATGGCGCCGGTAGAAATGAAGGAATTGATGATACAACTATAAGAGTTACTGGATAAAGGTTACATTCGACCGAGTGTGTCTCCTTGGGGAGCACCATTGTTATTCGTTAAGAAAAAGGATGGATCGATGAGGCTCTGTATCGATTATCGAGAATTGAACAGCGTAACAATCAAGAACAGATATCCATTACCAAGGATAGACGACTTATTTGATCAATTGAAGGGAGCGAAGTGTTTCTTGAAGATCGACATGCGGACGGGATACCACCAACTAAAAGTGCAGGATGAGGACATACCAAAGACTACGTTTAGAACCTGTTATGGACATTACGAGTTTTTGGTAATGTCATTCGGTTTAACTAATGCTTCGGAAACATTCATGGACTTAATGAATCGAGTTTTCAAGCCATATTTGGATAAATTCGTAGTAGTTTTCATTAACAATATTTTAATATACTCGAAGACGGAGGAAGAACACGCCGAACATCTGGAGATTATTTTGGAGGCACTACGAAAGGAGAATATGTATGCGAAGTTTTCTAAGTGCGAATTTTGGATGAAGAAGGTTCAATTCTTAGGCCACGTGGTGGATGAGAATGGAATCTCAGTATACCCCGAAAAGGTCGAAGCAGTGAGTAATTGGGAACAACTAAGAACTCCGACGGAGGTGAGAAGTTTCTTAGGGTTAGCTGGGTACTATCGAAGATTCATCCAAGATTTTTCTAAGATAGCAACCCCATTGACTAATTTGTCGAGGAAGGCGGTGAAATATTATCATTACCAGATGAAATGTGAAGAGGATTTCAAGTGGTGTATAGAGATTGATGAGACGCTGTCTAGATGATACGGGAGGATTTGTGGTGTATAGTGATGAGTCGCATAGAGGGATCTGTGTGCTTATGCACTACAAAAAGTCATTGCGTATGCATCATGACAATTGAAGGATTATGAAAAACGATACCCTACTCATGACTTAGAGTTAGCGGCAGTAGCTTTTGCATTAAAGATATGGAGACATTATTTATATGGTGAAAAATGTGAGATATACACGGACCACAAAAGTTTGAAATATAGATTCACACAGAAGGAGTTGATTATGCGTCAGAGAAAGGGAAAGAAAACATAGTTGCCATATGGTTAGAATTGATCAAAGATTATGACTGTGAAATTCTTTATCACCCGGGGAAGGCAAATATAGTTGCTGACGCTCTGAGCAGGAAGGGAAGGGAGAAATTGTTTCGACTGACAACTTAGGAGGAGTTAATAAGAGATATGGAAAAATTGGAAATAGAAGTGAAGGGACCCGAGAGGTCTTAAGAGAAGTTATTTGTAATGGAAGCTTGTCTGACATTGTTGGATAGAGTAAAGGAAGCCCAAGAGAAAGATGAAGAATGTGAGAAAATCAAAAGAAGGATCATGGGAAAAGAGGAAGAAAAATTTTGAATAGATAAAGACGGTATCTTGAGATTTGAAGGGAGAGTATGGGTAACGGCTGTGGCCAAGATAAGAGAGGAGATTTTTCACGAGGCTCATAATACGACGTATTCCATTCATCCGGGAGGCACAAAGATGTACCAGGACTTAAAGCGACATTTATGGTGGCCAAATCTGAAACGAGAAATTGCAGAGTACGTTAGTAGATGTCTTACATGTCAACGTGTAAAAGCAGAGCATCAGCAACCGAGTGGTTTACTCCAACCGTTGGAAATACCAAAGTGGAATTGGGAGCATATTACGATGGATTTCGTGGTAGGACTTCTAGAACCACAGTAAGGTTTGGATGCCATTTGGGTCATCGTGGATTGACTTACGAAGATTGCACATTTTCTACCTATCAAGATACGCTACAGTTTAAATCAATTAGCGAGTTTGTACGTAAAGGAAATTGTTTCATGACATGGAGTGCCGGTATCGATTGTTTTTAACCGAGACCTGCGTTTCACGTCAAAATTTTGGAAAAGCTTGCAAGAGAGGATGGGAACACAGTTAAGATTAAGTACTGCCTATCATCCTCAGACGGACGAACAAAGTGAGCGAACAATACAAACGCTAGAAGATATGCTTAGGACTTGCGTGATGGACTTCAAGGGAAATTGGGACGACCAACTACCCTTAGTTGAATTTGCGTATAATAATAGTTACCATGCGAGTATAGGCATGCCACCGTATGAAGCTCTTTATGGAAGGAAGTGCAGAACGCCATTATGTTGGGACAAAGTCAGAGAATGACGAATACTCATACTAGAGTTAGTACAACAAACCGCGGATGTGGTGAAAGTGATAAGGACCAGGCTTGTAGCAGCTCAAGATCGCCATAAGAAGTACTCAAACTTGCATCGGCAAGACCGAGATTTTGAAGTCGGCAGTTTTGTATTCTTGAAGGTATCTCCATGGAAGGGAAAGATCCGTTTCAGAAAGAAAGGAAAACGGAGTCCAAGATTCATAAGACCGTTCGAGATACTACAACGAGTGAGTGAAGTAGCGTACAAAGTTGCACTACCACCTGAGTTGGAGCACATGTATAACGTGTTTCACATATTTGTGTTGCGTTCGCACAAGCCTGACTACAAGCACGTGATTTCTTATGAACCCATACAAGTGGAGAAAAACTTAGCGTACGAAGAAATTCCTGTCCAAATTCTAGATAGGAAAGAGCAAACCTTGAGGAATAAAGTTATTTCTTCTATAAAAGTACGTTGGCATAACCACGATGTCGAGAAGGCAAAGTGGGAGTTAGAAGATAGGATGATGTGGGATTATCCCCATCTGTTTGTGTAACCTTGTAGCAATTCCGGGACGGAATTTTTATAAGGGGGGGGGGGGGGGAGGATGTAATACCCGAGAATTTCTGCGTATTAATAAATAAATGTGTTAATAGAAATAAGTATTTATTTGAATACAAATAAGTTCGTGTTAAGATATGAGACGACTAAATTATATTAAATAAATGAATAATTGAGAATATGTGGAGTTTGTGGTAAACTCGTTGAAAGCCTTGTGTGGCATAGTGATGGGAAATACTAATAGTAATGTTAATGGGAATACTAATAGTTAATGTTAATCGTTAATCTGTTGTAGATATTTATTATAAAATTGATGCAATTAAGTAATATTAATTATCAATTAATTGTTTAATAATGAGGCTTATTAGTTATTAATTGATTGTGGTTGTGGTAGAATATGGAATTTTATTAATTAACTAATAATGTGTGATTACTATTATATGCGATATATTACAAAGATGAATAATGATTATGGAAACCCATAAATACATTAACTAATGGGTGGATTAATTAATATTGATATTAATTAATTAAGGAAGTGCATGATTTAGTTATAAAATGAGTAAGTTAATAATATAATAATATTATATTGACAATTATGTGCATATGAGCAATAATACAACTATACTATATATAGGCAATGCGACGTTGTGTGACGATATATTAAGTTATATGATCTATATTATATTAAGTGGTAATTAATCAAGGGAAGGAATAAATTTATTTATTTAACATAAATAAATAAATTTTTATTATAATATGGTTATACGAGTAGTAGGGTTAATTATGGAACTACCCAGATAATAATATCTGACTGCATTATTTTATTGCGTATATTTAATGTACATTGACTATATGATGTGAGTGTATAATTAATCCCTAAATTCCTAATATGGTAACAATTATGCATTAAGATTACATTGTGGGAATTGAGTAGACCAAACCAAGCCTAGATAACAAGCATACTGAGTTAATTTAATTGTCCCAAAATGAGTGTCCAATTGCCTCATTTCTCAATCACGTGAGTTTCATAAAGGCTAAGGCGTATAATATTTTCTTCGTTCCAAGCTTGCTAGACTATGATCATGGTAGAGAGTGGTGGTTATGATGAGTTTCAACCACCATCCACCCACTCCTTCCTAACCTTCATGCAATCCTAAAATCTCTTGGTCTAATTTCTTGGATAATGGCTTGGCATGGTTAGTAGGTTTTCTATAAATTGAGCACTCTACCTCTTCATTTCTTGTTGCTGAGAATTATCTATAAAGTCCAAGTTGAGAGGGAGAATTGCTTGTCAGTTAAGAGAGGGTCTGAGATTTGTAAGGAGTTCAATTGAGCTTCAAGAGGTATAAAATTCTACTTCTGTGTTCTCAATTCTTAAATTTGTCAAATTCTAGAATTTGTTGATTGATGTAGAATAGCATGCTATTGTGTTATTTGAGTTGATACACATGTTTTGGAACCTGGTAGCTGGTTTAATAGCAGGTGTAGCATCTATTATGTTAAGGCTCTGCTTCTGCAGAAGCCATTTTTTTTCAAACTGCTCGAAGTGGCGCGACCGCGCCACTTCCATAGGCCAATACCGCGTGGCCGTGCATGGTGCTGTTCTTAGATATTGAGTTGATGTTTCTGACTTGTTTTTAGCATGCTATAGTAGTTAGGTTAAGCCATAAATGACCCTATCTTGTGGTTAGATATTGTTTTGAACTTGTTATGTTGTTTTAGCATGAAATGAGTCAAGTTTTCAAAGAAAACTTCAAGTTTTTGAAAAGCTAGAAATGGTAAACTTGAATAATTCATATTCTGATCTTACAAGCATGTTTGTATGGTTTTGAAATGCATGTCAGACATACTAACTTACGTATATGGATTTTGTAATGAAAAACATGATCATGTTAGGCTTATAAGTAAGCTTTGCTAATGAAAATGCGAACTTTGAACATGAATGTTGATGTACTACCTTGAAAGTTAAAATCAGATGATTGTGCATGTTAGATGATACCTTTAGATGCACTCATGTATCATAAAAGTATATATACCATGCTTAGTTATCGTAGTTCAAGGAAATCATAAACGAAGCATATTTCAAAACAAAACGATGTTAAATACACATATGTGATATGAATACTCATAAGCATTTCTAATAAGAGTTATATGACTACTTTATATGTTTAACAATCAAGCATGTTGGACTTTGTGATTTCATAACCTTAAATGTCCTTGATTTGTTAAGATGTCTAACTTAAGACCATATCATGCAAAATGGGACCTAGATTAAACTAGGAAAATTCAAAAGGACCCTTAACATGTTAATATGTATTATGTATGTAAGGATGTGCAAGCGAGGCCAAGAAAATAGTTGCTTAGTCCTGGTTTGAACTGGGAGTCGCGCGGCCGCACGTCTCCTTAGTACAAACTAGGCGCGACCGCGCCTGTCTGCTGTAGGATCAGTTTTCTGCTATTAATTTGTAGAAGTTGCATACATGTATTATTACTCTAGCATGTATTATATGATCAGTACATGTCCAATGTGTTAAGAAGCAAGCTAGAGAATATGAGTGAATGTTTAATGGTGTGATTATAGACTTTCAAGTTATAAGTCCAAAAAGTGTTTGCAAATTATAAAGCAACAATTAAAGACTATGTTAATTGATTTTCATGGTGACTTACAAACTGATTTTTTGTTATAAATACGTAAGGTATGAAATGAAGTATGTGAAGAGTATAAAACTAAGTTAGATGTTTAAGTATGCATTTAAACTTACATATTAAGCATGAGCACATTTAACTAATGAATATCTTATATACATATTACATTATGTTAGGATTTTAAAGAGTATTGTTAACCGATATTTTGGTAAACTGTGCTTGAGGCAAGTATCCTAAACCTTTGCATTACTTTATTCGACAAATACCATAAGCTTATCCCTTTTGAATATAAGTTACCTTACTTTCTCGTTTAAATGAGCTAGTATGTTAAACCCTTGTGAAAGCTATTATTCATGTTAAACTTAGTATTGATCTTGAATATTGTGAAAGAGTTAATGCCATTTGATTCTTTGAGACTATATGCATGTTTATAAAATTGTCCAAACCAATTGATTGGTGAAAAAATCTTTAAAAAAAAACTTAGTTGGACAACCCTTTTGCTAAGGGGAATGTATGTTGTTGGAAACCCCAACAGATGAATAAATATTATTGTGGTATTATGCATAACGTAAAGTATTATAGACTGATCATCTATAGTACTTGATATTTTTTGTTATCAATTTAATATTGGTAACTCTACTGAAAGTTCCAAAGTCTTTAGTGACTGCTCGGTATAAATTGCTTATCCAGTTGGATACATTGTTAGTCATTGAATTCATATATATATATATATATATATATATATCTGTTGATTTATATTGAATTGCCATATCCCTTATTCAAGATATTATTTTGACACTTTGATCTATCTTAGAAATAACCCTTCGATATTTCAAACCTTGTGATATTATATCCTACACCCTTGTTGTATATTACTTGCTGGGCAATTTGTGCTCATCTTTACTTATTTAAAACCTTTAGTTAAGGAAGAACAGGGAGGTGTCTTTGGAACAGACAAGGGAAAGGGCAAGGCTACCGACTAGTTTGTCCTTTTTATGTTTAAAGTCTATTATGATGTATTAAGACTATTTCAGACTATGTTTAAGCTTAAGTAAGATCATGTAATAAGTCTTTATTAGATATTATTATGTAATCTATTAAGCACTGTAGGTTATGAGACTTGGGGGAATAATTATAATAAATCATTGTAAATTATTCTAAAGTATATTTTTCGTTGTGTATGCGTTATTTAGTTATTATGGTTTTACCATGAGAACGTGATGAACCGAATTCGAGTGACTAAGTGGAGGTCATGAATTTAGGGGTGTCACAGCCTTAACTTGGGCTTGATTACATAATTCATTGGGCTTGATATAATCCAAGTCCAATTGGATTATATAAAGTCCTTAAACTCTAAGTCCATTAATAACCAATCGTATTCTACGCGTATAATTCACATTCTATTCACATAGTATTTGTACAACATTCGTATTGTACGTCGTATTAAATCTTTGTACTATACTCGTATACTAAATAGTATAATACTCGTATATCGTACATATAATAATCTTAATCATTATACGTATTTCATTTCCTTCTCGGAAATCATTTTTCCTAACCCTTAGGTTTTAAGTTTGCAGGCAAAAACTTCATTTGCCATAACTGAAATATTATTGTATATTCCATCTCATCTTCGTATTCTATCATTACGTGTTTCTCAGAATTTTCAAACTTAATTTCCGAGTAGAAATGGATGAATAGTGTTTTTACAAAAATTTCTCAAAAAACCTTTATTTTCATCTTGAAACTTTAAAACAATTAATTCTAGCACATAGCAAGAATCCTAACCACATCCGCACATTCTAGGTCATAAAACAACCTTCACATAGCTTACTCACATAAATAACCAATTAAATTTATTTAATTCACATAATCAAATAAAAATTTAATTCTCATAGAAATCCAATTTTCTCGGACGTTATATTCTCCCCTCCGTATAAGGATTCTGTCCCCAGAATCTCGCTATAATTACATAAACAAATGAGGAAAATTTTCCCTCATTTTACTTTCGAGTTCCCACGTCGCTTCTTCCGCATTGTGGTTCCTCCAAATCACCTTCATCGAAGGTATTATCTTATTTCTCAAAACTTGTTCCTTCTTATCAATAATTTGAACTGGAAGTTCTTCATACATTAAATCTTTCTCTATCTGAATAGATTTATACTCTATTACATGTTTATAGTCAGGTTTATAGGGACGCAACACAGACACGTGAAACATATTTTGTATATGTTCCATTTCTGGAGGTAAAGCCACTTCATAAGCTACCTCTCCTACTCTTCTTAAAATTTTAAAAGGTCCTATAAACCTTGGACTTAACTTCCCTTTCTTCCCAAAATGTATCTTCCCTTTCCAAGGCGATACTTTCAGAAAAACATAAGACCCTACTTTAAATTCCCTCTTCTCTCGGTGAGGATCAACATACTACTTCAGCCTATCTTGAGCAACTACTAATCGTGTACGTATTAGCTTTACCATGTCCGCCGTCTGTTGTACCATCTCAGGTCCCAACATCTGATGTTCACCTACTTCATCCCAACACAGTGGCGTTCTGCACTTTCTCCCAAACTCAGTGCATTACGATACCATTTCTATGAGCAGAAATAATAATATTATTATAAATATCCAACTTAATTTACATATCAAAGTTTTCTAAATCCCAGGTACGCGACCTTAAAACATTTCATTACATGATAGATAATAATAAATATAATCATCTTATTTACGTCTAGCTATTACATAAGATAACACAAACTTATTCTGATAGCTTTCCTTTCCATTTGTTCTTGGTAGAGCCCTCTGGCTGATCATATTTAACTGAAAACATTTAAATTAAGCAAGGATGAACATTTAAGTGCCCAGCAAGTAATAACAATTATAAATATTAGCTGAAAGGATTAAATATTTTCTTTGTACTACCCTTCTACAACAAATCAAAAGTTGTGAAGTAATCTGAACAGAACATATCAACTCTCTATCAAATTTCTGAAACTGCGTACTGACTATAGATAGGGTTAAGGTGACATACTACGAACATTATTTTTCATTTTCGCTAAGGTTTAGCAGAACTTCATCTGCAAAACGTCATAACTTACGTGCACGAGGATGTATATCCCATAGGCCCTGTATTGATCAATACTACATGCAAGATTGATATTATCGTTCACTCTGACCGCCTTGGGCGTATAAAAGTTTTCCCATGTTCGGGATGTTCATAGATAGTCGGGAATCTAAATCAAAACAATTTGATTGGATACAAAAAGGTTTTATCATATTCAACGATATTCAACGATACTTCATCCCAACACAGTGGTGTTCTGCACTTTCTCCCGAACTCAGTGCATTACGATACCATTTCTATGAGCGGAAATAATAATATTATTATAAATATCAAACTTAATTTACATATCAGAGTTTTCTAAATCCCAGGTACGCGACCTTAAAACATTTCATTACATGATAGATAATAAATATAATCATCTCATTTACGTCTAGCTATTACATAAGATAACACAAACTTATTCTGATAGCTTTCCTTTCCCTTTGTTCTTGGCAGAGCCCTCTAGCTGATCATACTTAACTGAAAACATTTAAATTAAGCAAGGGTGAGCATTTGAGTGCCCAGCAAGTAATAACAATTATAAATATTAGCTGAAAAGATTAAATGTTTTCTTTGTACTACCCTTCTACAACAAATCAAAAGTTGTGAAGTAATCAAAACGTAATAACATAACTACTCTCTATCAAATTTTGAAAACTATGTCTCGACTATAAATAGGGTTAAGGTGACATACTACAAACATTGTTTTTAATTTTTGCTAAGGTTTAGCAGAACTTCATCCACAAATCGTCATAACTTACGGGCACGAGAGTGTACATCCCATGGGCCCTGTATTGATCAATACTACATGCAAGAATGATATTATCGTTCACTCTGACCGCCTTGGGCGCATAAAAGTTTTCCCATGTTCGGGATGTTCATACATAGTCGGGAATCCAAATCAAAATAATTTGATTGGATACAAAAAAGTTTTATCATATTCAACGATATTTCTGAATCTATGTCTAGCTCGATCAAATAGCTTAGACGACTATATATATATATATATATATATATATATATATATATATATATATATATCAACATGTGATTAAATATAATGATTATCCAAGTGGGGACACTTGTATAACCATATTTAGAAATTAACGAACATAATATATATATATATGAATTACCATATACTAACATGTTGATAAACAATGATCTGGATATAACATATATCACAATAGGGTTAATAATCTAGCATAATAATAATATAATTCTGAAACTTCTTACTCATGTCCATTGCATAAAGAAAATGCAAAGGTAGGATACTTGCTCAATAATAATTGGAGTAAGTATAGGAAACATGCCTGGTCTACTACTTACTATTACGAAAACTTAGTTTTATCTTTTATATCGCGACCTATCATTAATAAGATCATTCGTTCGATTAGAATAACATACTATAACACATAACACTGCTTATTGCAGTCAGTACATGACCTAATCACATTGTCACACATATCCAACAGTCATTAAATCATAAACAAACATTAATACAGTCAAAATATCTAAGTCTAAATCAATTTCTGAAACATGTCGGTGTACCGACGGCTTTATCGGATAATTATCGAGTCTAAGACTCTACACTGAAGTTCTAAATAACTTAAACATTGGTCAAATTATTTTTAAACGACTTATAAAAATGTTTAAACAATTAAAATAATTTCTCATGATTTTTCAAACATCGGAATCATTATAAAATGATTTAAATATCAAATAATTCTATCATCAATAATATTTAAATAATATTAAACTATTAATGAAACCATTGCCAAATATTAAAGTTATTTATAATAACTCAAAATATTTTTAAAACATTTATATTACCCTTAAATGATTTTTAAAACATTTAAAATCATTATTAAATAATTACCATTAATATTAAAAATTAAATTAATATCATTAATATTAATTAAATTAATGAAAATCATCACAAAATAAAAAATAACTTAAAATATTTTCTTATAACATAATATAATTTTAAATGATTTTTCAAGTATTAAAATTATTTTTAAGTAATTTATTTAATATTATAATTAAATAAATTAAATACCATTAATATTCCTAAAATAATAAATATTAATGAAATATATTCAAAATAATTAAAAACCTATTTTTAGACCTTAAAAGAATTTTTAGGAATTTATTTTGTATTTTTAATAATTAAAAACCATTTTTCTCTATTTATAGATAAAAATAATAATTTCCATAAATAAAATGACGCTAAAAGGCCCTATAGCGACAGAACCATCGCTATAGATGTTCCTGAGCATGTTCATCACCAACCCAGAAACTCGTGTCAGAGTTCAAGGTGCCTTGTTTGACCGGTTGTAGATCGTTTGATCAAAGGGTTTCTGGACTAGGTTAAGTGTTATAAGTATAGTATAAGTGTATTACTATAACTATCAACAAAGACTCTGGCCAATACACAACATATAAGAGAGATCTAAGCTCATCAATTCACTGTCAGAAATGTTCTTCAATTTCTGGGTTTTCTAAAAATTGAAGAATAGTCGAGGTTCCCACTTTCTAATCCTTATAACGTGCAATCTGGGCTTGCTTAGTGTGTTCTAGATGTTAATACTTATAGTAAACATGTAATAGATCAATTCTATAACATAATATCAGTGTACTATCAACACAATCACAAGATTCAAGCTGGTTAAACATTGTCAGAAAAAATGGGTTTTGAAGAATCTGGGTTTTCCAGATTTGTTCTTCAGGCATATCGGTCAACGTAGTTTGACCATCATTATATACGATCCAATGAAAGATCTGGTGGGTCTAAGGGCTTTGATGTGTAGTCTACATACCAGAAAAAAAATCTTAAAGTAACAACATGGTCTAAATATCAAACATGTGCAAGATCAGAAGCTTAGAAAATGCTTGTCAGAAATTCTAGAAATCTGGGAATTTTCTAGGTTTTCCAAAAATTGACTTTGTGCTCGAACAGTCTACTTTGACCATCCACTATATTCAATCTATTTGTGATTTAAGGAACATATAACAGACTACAATTTTGTTACAACAACATCATCAAACTACTAAAAATCTTTAGATTCTTGCCTTGAAAAACATTGTCAGACACTGCTAAAGAGCTTTCTGGGGTTACCCAGAAACTCTTGGTCATGCTCGGTCTACTAAGTTTGACTACTTATAACATGAAATCTAGACATGATCTGGGCTTGATTCAAGTTCTAGATCAAAACTCTCACAACATAGAATAGATCTATAACATTAAATACAACAAACAACTAACACATAAGAATCTATGGGCTCTGACATTCGCTGTCAGACCCTATTTTAAACTTTTTCCAGATTTCTAAAATCATCAATTTCGAGCATCTAAGTGCTATGGATCTGAGTTATAACAACCTAGATCATTCAATAACATCCTATTACACAACTTAAAACAATCTAAACAACAACATATAACATAAATCACATAAATTTCTAAGTTTAGGGTTTTATACCTTTTTAGCTTTGATCCTTGAATCTGACTCTTGAGTCTGATCCTTGGCAAGCTATGAAGTGTTCTGAACTTTGTTTCTAACTCACTACCACTCAAAATTTTTAGATGACAGAGAGAGAGAAGGCATGGTTAGGTTAAGAAGTAAAGTAGCTTACTTTGATTGCTTGTATGCTTTTAATCTATGATGTAAGGTATGTAATCTAGCAAGTTGGATGATTAAAGATGCTTACTAGACCATGTGGCTAGCTAGAGTTGGTCACCAACTCCTTACTAGGGCTAGATCTACACTCCACCTTATTAAAGTAATCAAAAAGGTAGTTTGGTCATTTGGCTTTTACTTTTTGTGGCAAAGTTGTCAAAACATTCTAACCCTTAGGGTTTAACCCTTAAGGTTTAACCCCAAAGTTTCTTAAGCTCTAAATCTAGAATTGTGTAATAAGGGCAAAAATGGAAATCTTAGTTTCTAATAATGTTGATTAGGGTTCCCTAATTACACTAGGTTTCCTAATCACCTAGGGTTTGTAAATTAGCCTTTATAATATATTAATTACTATTAACCTTGCTAAATTAATACTTAGGGTCTACAAGTTAGCAATTAGGGTTCTAATTTAGTAATTAGGGTTTCTAGATATTAATTAGGGTTTACCTAATTAACATTAAATATAATAACTACCATTAATTACATAACCCACATCTTAACAAATCTTACGATCATAATAATCGACTACGTACTATAGTTTATCAATAATGTTAGGGTTTGTACTTGTTTTACTATAATAAGATCTATAAATTAACATTACACACATATCGTGCATATTTATATCACTAAAATATAAATAATATTATATTATTATTCTCATCCTTTATTCAAAATCCGGACTTAGAGTTTTGAATTCATATCCCATATAACCTTCATACATATACTATCATTAATTAAGCTAAAATAATTAACTTAACCAATATAATAAAATACATATCATAATAATCTTAATAATCATATCATATATACCCATAATTATATATTCATGGAAAATAAATAATAAATATTTTTATTACAAAATTAATTTATTATAAGAATATAATCTTTAATGATCAATAAAGTCTAATAAGAAATTATTTACATCTAATAAATAAATTTATTTATCATATAGATATATACACTTTACCTTATTCCCACATATATTCCCACCTTTATATATATAAAAAATATATATATATATATAAAAAAATTAAATCATAAAAATTCTTATTAAAAAATATTGGGTTATTACATTCACCCTCCCTTATAAGGATTCTGTCCCCGGAATCACCACTTTAAAACCTGTAAACACCAAGGAAAAATAGCATACACAGTCATTATAAGTAGATCTCGATCATAATTAATCGTATCGATCTTTAACTATTCAGCATAAAGTTTATCTATCTGTTTAAACAGAATTTGATTTCTAATAGAACTCAAATTCCTCCTTCAAAATTTCTTTATAAAAATAATTTACTATATATATACGAAAATCATATATAAGAAAATAACATTTGATTCGAATAATACCTGGAGTCGCATCCCCATCTGCCACGGTATCTTGAACGGTCATGTTGAAGACTCTTGTGGTTGATTCTGTCGGGTTATTTGTTGAAGTTGGTCCTGTTATCGCCAGCGTCCTGCTACTTTTCTCCGTAGTCACACTCCCTGCATCCCGTCTCCTTTTCGGACAGTCCTTCACCTTATGCTCCGTTGATCCACACCTGAAACACCTTCTATTTATTCTAGGATCGGGGCAGTTGGGAGAGATATGTCCCTTCTGCCCACACTTATAACACACTATCTTAGCTTTAAGACATTCTCCCGAGTGATTGCTTCTGTAATTTCCACACTGCACAACCTTATTCTTTCCCCCTCTTGGCCTAATTTTGGTATTCCCAAAATTATATCCTTTCCTCTTTCCAGTCCTACTACCACTACTCCCTTATCCGGCTTGATTTAACTCCCACCAAAAATTCGCCTCCCCTTTAATCGTATAGGTGGCAAAAGCTGTCTTTTGCCCCTCCGTTACCCTAGCTATCACAACTACTTCTACAGGGTCAGTTGACCCCCCTAAATTCTGATGGTCCTACGGCCTTAAAATCTTTAAAGTTCGCAAATCGATTGTCTGGCTGATTTTCCTCGGCTGGCATTCCATTCTGCATATCTTGAGCGACCACATTCGCAAAATCCTGCATCGGGTCTGGTTGTCCTCCAGCTTTGTTGACAGGTTCTTCTACCCTTTGGTTTCGTTTACGTCTTGGCGGCATTATCTGATCATAATTGATCTTTTATCGACTTACCTTCTATAACGCAAAATTTTCTACTCAAATAACCATATATTCAAAATATTATATTTTGAAAACTTGGTTACTATATTAATCATTGCTTAGATAAATAATTACTATCTTTATACCAACCTATTTCATTAATCCAATCATAGATTCATATTCATAGCGCTTGACATATCATAACACATATTGCTTTAAACATCCGCTATCCCCTTGTGACTCAAAAGTCGGGACTCGCTGCCATAACTTATACAAAAGTTAAGAACATTACCTTATACCCACATACCTATCATATACGCATCATATAATCATACACATTCAAGTAAACTAATACTACTTATTTCTTACGCCTTCACTAAGGATCAATTGCTTAATATTCTATATATTCCCATTATCCTCAATAATCCATTCACACTTAACTATACCTAGTTCAATCAAACTTACTACTTATTATGAGTTTAAGAACTCACCACGAGATATATGAATTTAAGAACTCGAGATTGACCTAATATTCTTTAACTATACTTTACCTAATCGCTTATACTATCGCTTTTAGATCCCAGATTACATTTTTCTAAGTATAATTACCTCCTCATCGGGTTGCTTTCCATGTAAGCCTCTATTTCAAATATCGCCTTTGATATTGGCTTGGTTATGGAGGTTGAACTCCTTCTTTACGATCCGAGGGTATCTTAATCCTTTTCTATCCGACATCTATACACATAAATTATCCCGATTAGCATATAATATATACACACACAAATAATAGTTTTATTTAAGTTATCTTTTATTTTGTTTGATGATAGTTTATTCGATTCATCTCATTTAAACTCTTTGTGAGTTATTTGTACTTTTAATGTTTTCCTCTTATTCTGGGGTTATAGCTCTACTCCCACCTATGGTTTCTAACCCTAAAGCTCGATACCTACTTGTGACTATCATTTTCAACCATTTCACGCTGGTACCTATCACCTTGCCAACGACTTGTTTCGGCCCCCACGGAGACGTCCTCAAGGTTTTTCCACACAAGGAAGTCACCCATGAGGGCTTTAACCCTAATTTCATGCTTATGGCTTTGATACCAACTTGTAACGCCCCCAAATTCAGGTACTTAAAACCCGAACTCAGTGCATTACGATACCATTTCTATGAACGGAAATAATAATATTATTATAAATATCAAACTTAATTTACATATCAGAGTTTTCTAAATCCCAGGTACGCAACCTTAAAATATTTCATTACATGATAGATAATAAATATAATCATCTTATTTATGTCTAGCTATTACATAAGATAACACAAACTTATTCTGAGCTTTCATTTCCCTTTATTATTGGCAGAGCCCTCAGGCTGAGCATACTTAACTGAAAACATTTAAATTAAGCAAGGATGAGCATTTGAGTGCCCAGCAAGTAATAACAATTATAAATATTTGCTGAAAGGATTAAATGTTTTCTTTGTACTACCCTTCTACAACAAATCAAAAGTTGTCAAGTAATATGAACTGAACATATCAACTCTCTATCAAAATTTTGAAACTGCGTACTGACTATAAATTAGGGTTAAGGTGACATACTACAAACATTATTTTTCATTTTCGCTAAGGTTTAGCAGAACTTCATCCGCAAACTGTCATAACTTACGGGCATGAGAGTGTACATCCCATGGGCCCTGTAT
Source organism: Panax quinquefolius (assembly GCA_020205615.1). Classification (NCBI taxonomy): domain Eukaryota; kingdom Viridiplantae; phylum Streptophyta; class Magnoliopsida; order Apiales; family Araliaceae; genus Panax; species Panax quinquefolius. Next base: position 76,687,672 of record CM035157.1, read on the forward strand.
TGATCAATACTACATGCAAGAATGATATTATCGTTCACTCGATCACCTTGAGGCATAAAAGTTTTCCCATGTTAGGGATGTTCATACATAGTCGGAATCCAAATCAAAACAATTTGATTGGATACAAAAGGTTTTATCATATTCAACGATATTTCTAATCTATGTCTAGCTCAAATAGCTTAATACTCTCTTAAACGATATATATATATATATATATATATATATATATATATATATATATATATATATATATATATCAACATGTGATTAAATATAATGATTATCCAAGTGGGGATACTTGTATAACCATATTTAAGAAATAACGAACATAAATATATATATGAATTACCATATACTAACATGTTGATAAACAATGATCGATATAAATATATATAACAATAGGGTTAATAATCTAGCATAATAATAATATAATTACAAACTTCTTACTCATGTCCATTGTATAAAGAAAATGCAAAGGTAGGATACTTGCTCAATAATAATTGGAGTAAGTATAGGAAACTTGGTCTGTCTACTACTTTATCGTTACAAAAACTTAGTTTTATCTTTTATATCGCGAACCTATCATTAATAAGATCATTCGTTCGATTAGAATAACATACTATAACATATAACACCGCTTATCGCAAATTCGATACATGACCTAATCACATTGTCACACATATCCAACAAATAATTAAATCATAAATAAACATTAATACAGTCAAAATATCTAAGTTTAGATCAATTTCTGAAATATATCGATTGTACTACGACTTTATCGGTAATTATCGAGTCTAAGACTCTACAATCTAAAGTTCTAAATAACTTAAACATTAGTCAAATTATTTTAAAACGACTTATAAAAATGTTTAAACAATTAAAATAATTTCTCATGATTTTTCAAACATCGAATCATTATAAAATGATTTAAATATCAAATAATTCTATCATCAATAATATTTAAATAATATTAAACTATTAATGAAACCATTACCAAATATTAAAGTTATTTATAATAACTCAAAATATTTTAAAACATTTATATTACCCTTAAATGATTTTTAAAACATTTAAAATCATTATTAAATAATTACCATTATTATTAAAATATTAAATTAATATCATTAATATTAATTAAATTAATGAAAATCATCATATTAAAAAATAACTTAAAATGTATTTTCTTATAACATAATATAATTTTAAATGATTTTTCAAGTATTAAAATTATTTTTAAGTAATTTATTTAATATTATAATTAAATAAATTAAATACCAATAATATTCCAAAAATACTAAATATTAATGAAATATATTCAATATAATTAAAACCTATTTTTAGACCTTTAAAATAATTTTTAGGAACTTATTTTGTATTTTTAATAATTAAAACTATTTTTCTCTATTTTTAGATAAAAATAATAATTTCATAAATAAATTGTCATTAATTCCCTATATAGCGTAAAGCCGTCGCTATAGGTGTTCTTGAGCATGTTCATCAAGAACCCGAAACTTCAATGTCGAGTTCAAAGGTGCCTTGTTTTGTGGAATTGTAGATCGTTTGATCAAAGGGTTTCTGGACTAGGTTAAGTGTTATAAGTATAGTATAAGTGTAATACTATAACTATCAACAAAGACTCTGGCTAATACACAACATATAAGAGAGATCTAAGCTCATCAATTCATTGTCAGACATGTTCTTCAATTTCTGGGTTTTCCAAAAATTGAAGAACAGTCGAGGTTCCCACTTTCTAATCCTTATAACGTGCAATCTGGGCTTGCTTTGTGTGTTATAGATGTTAATACTTATAGTAAACATGTAATAGAGCAATTTTATAACATAATATCAGTGTACTATCAACACAATCACAAGATTCAAGCTGGTCAAACATTGTCAGAAAAAATGGGTTTTGAAGAATCTGGGTTTTCCAGATTTGTTCTTCAAGCATATCGATCAACGTAGTTTGACCATCATTATCTACGATCCAATGAAATATCTGGTGGGTCTAAGGGCTTTGATGTGTAGTCTACATACCAGAAAACAAGCTTAAAGTAACAACATGGTCTAAAAATCAAACATGTGCAAGATCAGAAGCTTAGAAAATGCTTGTCGAAATTCTAGAAATCTGAAAATTTCTAGGTTTTCCAAAATGGACTTTGTGCTCAAATACTACTTTGACCATCCACTATATTCAATCTATTTGTGATTTAAGGAATCTATAATGTATCTATAGTCCATATAATTTACAATTTTGTACACAACATCATCAAATTACTAAAAATTTGTCGATTCTTGCTTTGAAAAACATTGTGGAACACGCTAAAAGAGCTTTCATGGGTTACCCGAAACTCTTGGTCATGCTTTCGATCAACTAAGTTTGACTACTTATAACATGAAATCTAGACATGATCTAAAGCTTGATTCAAGTTCTAGATCAAAACTCTCACAACATAGAATAGATCTATAACATTAAATACAACAAACAACTAACACATAAGAATCATGGGCTCGACATTCACTTTGTCGGGACCTATTTTTTAAACTTTTTCCAGATTTCTAAAATCATCAATTTCGAGCATCTTATGGATCTGAATTAACAACTCAGATCACTCAATAGCACCTTCTAACATAACTCTAAACAATAAACAACAACAAATAACATGAATCACATAAATTTCTAAGTTTAGGGTTTTATACCTTTTTAGCTTGGATCCTTAAATCTAACTCTTCATTCTGATCCTTGGCAAGCTATGAAGTGTTCTAAACTTTGTTTCTAACTCACTACCACTCAAAATTTGCGGATGAGAGAGAGAGAGAGAAGGCTTTGATAGGTTGAGAAGTAAAGTAGCTTACTTTGATTGCTTGTATTCTTTTAATCTATGATGTAAGGTATTTAATCTAGCAAGTTGGATGATTAAAGTTGCTTGCTAGACCATGTGGCTAGCTAGAGTTGGTCACCAACTCCTTACTAGGGCTAGATCTACACTCCACCTTATTAAAGTAATCAAAAGGGTAGTTTGGTCATTTGGCTTTTACTTTTTGTGGCAAAGTTGTCAAAACATTCTAACCCTTAGGGTTTAACCCTTAAGGTTTAACCCCAAAGTTTCTTAAGCTCTAAATCTAGAATTGTGTAATAAGGGCAAAAATGGAAATCTTAGTTTCTAATAATGTTGATTAGGGTTCCCTAATTACACTAGGTTTCCTAATCACCTACGGTTTGTAAATTAGCCTTTATAATATATTAATTACTATTAACATTGCTAAATTAATACTTAGGGTCTATAACTTAGTAATTAGGGTTCTAATTTAGTAATTAGGGTTTCTAGATATTAATTAGGGTTTGCCTAATTAACATTAAGCATAATAACAGTCATTAATTACATAACCCACATCTTAACAAATCTTACAGTCATAACTGACTCTGTACTATAGTTTATCAGTAATGTTAGGGTTTGTACTGTTCTACTATAACTGATCTATAAATTAACATTACACACATATCAGGCATATCTATATCACTAAAATATAAATAATATTATATTGTTATTCTCATCCTTTATTCAAAATCCAGACTTAGGGTTTTGAATTCATATCTGACATAACCCTCATACATACTATCATTAATTAAGCTAAAATAATTAACTTAATCAATATAATAAAATACATATCATAAGAATCTTAATAATCATATCATGTATACCATAATCATATATGCATGGAAAATAAATAATAAATATTTTTATTGCAAAATTAATTTATTATAAGAATATAATCTTTAATGATCAATAAAGTCTAATAAGAAATTATTTACATCTAATAAATAAATTTATTTATCATATAGATACATACACTTTACCTTGCACATATTTCCACCTTTATATATATAAAAAATTAAATCGCAAAAATTTCTTATTGAAAAATAATGGGTTATTACACGTACTCAATCTCAACTGCATTCCCATTTGCTCTTGTAAACTTCTCCAAAAGTTCGATGTGAATCCTGGATCATGATCTGACACAATCGAAACAGGTACTCCATGTCTTGAAATAATTTCTTTGACATACAGTTTAGCTAATTGTTCTAGGTTATACCTAACTCTTATTAGTAGAAAGTGAGCTGATTTTGTTAATCGATCCACTATTACCCAAATAGCATCGTATCCTTTCCTTGTTGTTGGAAGTCCCACCACAAAGTCCATTGTGATATGCTCCCATTTCCACTCTGGAATTTCTAATAATTGCAACAAACCACTAGGTCGTTGGTGTTCAGCCTTAACTTTCTGAAAAGTTAAGCACTTACTAACATATTCTGCTATCTCCCTTTTCATGTTTGGCCACCAAAAGTTCTGACGAAGGTCTTAATACATCTTCGTACTAATGGGATGTATCAAGTACCTCGAACTATGGGCCTCACTCATTATCTCCTCGTTTAATTTGGAATTATTTAGAACTCAAATTCTTACTTCAAAACGATGCAATCCCTCCTTATCAAGATTATATTTAGTCTTTTCTTCATCTCCCATTCTCTTCTTCATATATTCGCATTCCTCGTTGCTTAATTGCACTTCCTTAACCCAGTCCACTATGGTCGGTTGAGTCTTCATTAAGAATAACATTTCCACTACTTTATCTGGTGATTTAACTTCTAACTTCATTCTCGCCATCTCTGTTACTAACTCATTCTGAGTCGTTAGCATTGACAGCTTTTCTCTACCCTTCCTACTTAGTGCATCAGCTACTACATTTGCTTTCCGTGGATGATATAAAATATCACAATCGTAATCTTTTATTAGTTCTAACCACCTTCTCTGCCTCATATTCAACTCCTTCTGTGTGAAGATATATTTCAAACTTTTATGGTCCGTGTATATCTCACATTTCTCCCCGTATAAATAATGTCTCCATATTTTTAAGGCAAAAACTACAGCTGCCAATTCCAGGTCATAAGTAGGATAAGCCTTCTCATAATCCTTTAACTAACGTTGTAGACACTCGAAATTTTTTGCACACCTGTTACTAACATTACAGGAGGACAGATTCGTCTTTCGGAGATAACCTTGGAAGACAGCTCACATCCATTTCGAATACTATCGAAAGTTCAGTCTCAACCCCGGAACACACACCGGGAGTGTCCTTTCCAACCTCGGAGATAACCCCGAGTTTCGTCCTTGGAGATAACCCCAAGGAATGTTGTTGCAGTTCCGGCGATAACCCCGGAAATGCTTGTTTTAAATGCGATCAGCTTCAATCTCAGACCTCCTGCCGAGGCACTCATACCAAAGACCCGGAGCTAACACCGAGAAGACAGGCACACTTACAGATGACCTTGCGGCATTCAAACACTTGCAACAGTCCAATCTCAGATATAACCCTGAGAAACGTCTGCTTTCAACTCAAACCAGTGATAACCCCGGTGAGGAGTCAAATGTCATCTTGCCACCTCAACACCTGCGCGTCGTCTTAACGCTTCATACATACATACAATAGTGTCCTTCAAGAACCAAGGAGTTCCAATCCCGAGTGACTATTACGCGTGGCAGCACACCGGATAGAATTTGAAGCTTGAAGACTATGGGCATAGTTCCCTCTTCCTAACTTCTTACAACCTCTAATAGCATGTCATTGCGTAACTCTCGACACAAGAGGTCTGAAGAAGGTCTTATATACCTCATTTGGATGCTCGAATTGAAGTTCTGCAAGTTCGAACGAACATTACAGTGCACGTACTTTGAGATAATAGGACCCATGAGTCTGGTAGCAAGGCAAAGACGAAGTGCATCTGCTGTCTGCCATAGTAGTACACTGGTGCGGCCACCAGCTCTATAAATATAGAGCTTGGGGTGGCCATTTAAAAAAGAAAAGGCAAGGAAGCCCTATCAAATTTGTTCTATACACACCCCATTTTGAGTGTTCCTCATTTTAAACACCTGTTATCTCACATATAGCTATCTTTTTTACCGGCGGGAGCTGAGTGTTTATCCATCTAGAGTTATAGAAGCCTACATTGGTAGCCCACTGTAAGCCTTCTTACACTCTATAAAGCCTTTCTCTTCATCTTTACACACGCTATTCTACACATTGAGAGTAGTGTTGTGTGTGTATGCCCAGACTTCGGTCCGTGGTTTTCATTTCTGTCTGTATATATATACTTATACATGTATATATTTTATATATAGACTAACATTATCGAGTTATGCCTCGATTAAGGCTAGACTTATGTCTGGAGTGTTTACTTGCTTTTATATATATATATATATATATATATATATAGCTGTTGTCAAACATATCTGATGAGCCTGGATTTTATATCTGGAGGGTTTATTGCTTATATATATATAATTATTGTCGGACATATTCGATGAGCCTGGATTTTATATCTGGTGCGTATATATATATATATATATATTACATTTCTGTCAGGCCTAGAGTTTACTTCAAGGCCTTTTACTGCTTTCTTTACATTTAGTCCCTTTGAGTTTACTTACGTGGCGGTTAATCGCATTCTTCGCTTTATTTACATTTACGATCCCCATGGAGTTGCTTCGTGGGTGGTTGATCATGCACACACACACACACACACACACACACACACACACACACACACACACACACACACATATATATATATATATATATATATATATATATATATATATTTTATATATATATATATAACTGCTTATTGCTTTTCATACAAACGGTGGTATCATGTGAGCCTAGGAATCATGTGATCACAGATTCAGTCTACTGAATCTAATTCGGTTCCAATGATGGACATTTTCAACTGTAAGCAGCTTGTACATTATTTACAGTGTACGAATTTCCTTAGATGGCTATCATGCCCATGAGGAGTTCTAAGATCACAGATATTATTTTCTCAAGATGCCTCGCATCTCAAAAATAAAAGTAAACAAGCCGAACATTTAACAATAAAATGGAAGTATGAAAAATTCTCAGTTCCTATTGAGCACAGGGTTTGAAAAACCTCTTTTATAAAACTTCATTGCTATATCTATTTAAAACTGAATTTTTCTATAAATTCAAACCCTTTGTATATAGGTGCGAACGAGGTCTCGCACTACTTTCAAATAATTGCACATTGATCCATACACACACACACACACATTCATATAACAATTTCTTAAAAAGTGGCGGTCACCGTGGCAATACGGATGTCGGGGGTGCCTAACACCTTCCCTCTGCATAATCAAGCCCCCGAACCCAAAATGAATCTCGATTTCACAGACCCATTTAGCAGTGTCAAATCATTGGGTCAATGTGCAAACCTTTTCGGTTGCGTTGGTGCAACCAGTTAAAAACACCAATTGGCGATTCTTACAGTCAAATCGTCGACATTATACATGTCGGACCTTTTTCACTTGTTTTTTCAAACAAATCTCACATAACAATGAGAACACCAAAGAACAAGTAACGAAAAGGGACAACTAAAAATCTCGATGTCGACAGGTGGCGACTCTGCTGGGGATTCTATTAAGAGAGCTTAAGCCGCTATTACAAGCTTTTCAAAACTGTTATATGCTTTTGTGTGAATGTTGCATTTACCTTTATGATGAATGTGAACGAATGCATTTTACTTACTGCATTGCTAAATATCTATATGTGATATTAGTGCTTCGCACATGTCATCATTTTCATAAATGGTGAGACACCTTGTATGTGAATGTATGTTGCGTGGTTCCTCCACCAGGAGGCTATCCTATCGGTGTTTGATTACTAGACTCGTAGGGAGACTAATTCCAACGAGGCTCGGGAAAGGCACCACCCAGATTCGCTCCAGTTGAAAGACCGGATTAACTTCCCATCAAGTAGATTGCGATGATCTAGGGACCTTCATGCCAAAAAGCCGCGAGAGTAACCCTAAGATAGGTCAACCTCTGATAACCTAAACGCGGAGTAAAGTCTCTTCATGCTTTCCATTTTCAATTACTTGTAAAAGCATTTACTTGTAATTGTATTCCATGTTCATCCATATGTAATGGAAATGGAAAATATGAGAATATATGTGCATACATAACATGTTATCAATTAACACCCATTTTTTCAGGACAATATTCCTAAAATGGGCACATTATGATAGCATTTACATTATCCCTAAGACTAAACTACATAAGTCTTTTGTAGGGAAATCATTGGGCCTGTTACCCGCTCAAAATCTAAAAATGCCACGAGCCTACAGCCAATCATGTCTTCTTCTGACCAGTCTAATCCTGTTTCTCGAGAAGAATTTGACGGATTAAGTAAACAAATTACAGACTTAGCTATTCTACTGAAAGAATTGCATCAGTCCACTCAAGGTACAAAGATGCCTACAAATACAGAATCCTCTACACAAGGAGGATCTTAAGGTTTGGAAAAAAAATTCCGTAACCTCGCTTGGATACGACCAACAAAGACCACGAAAACACCCATCTCAAAGGAGATCCGATACATTGGTGATATCAGGAAGAAGGTCCTCCAAATGGAGGAAACTATTCGTTTTCTCAAAAGGATTGGAACACATGGAAGTGTTTCATATGCTGACCTTTGTATATTTCCTGGTGTTCATTATCCAGAGAAATTCAAAAACCCCTAATTTTGAAAAGTATAATGAACTAGGGGATCCTTATACACATTTGAAGGTGTTTATTGGAGAACTTGGATCTTATGTGGAAAACGAGAGGCTCAGAATGCAGCTGTTCCAGAAGAGTCTGACTGGAGAAGCTCGTTCGTGGTATTCCAAATTAGATAACTCAAAGATCCATAGCTGGGAAGAGCTAGCTCATGCCTTCCTCACTCAATACAGTTTTCAATCTCAGATGGCTCCTGACCGGTACCAAATTACCAAGGTCAAGAAACAGTCTAATGAGTCTTTCAGAGAGTATGCTCAGAGGTGGAGGCGCCTGGCTGCTCAAGTTATTCCTTCCATGACAGAATCAGAAATTGTCATGACTTTCATAGACATACAAGAAGCTCCTTTCTATGAGAGAGTTTTAGCTGCTATTGGAAAACCATTCTCTTAAATGATCAAGTACGGAGAGATGGCTGAGATGGGATTGAAATCCGATAAGATTCAAGACCTAGCCACTCTTAAAGCAGTTGCTGAGCACATCCAGTCCAGATCTTATGGAAACAACCCCCGGAAGGTACATAAAATGAAAGAGGAAGATGTTTCCTTGATATTACAAGGTCAGAAAGGCAGTCAGAGCATGCCTATATAGAGGAAAAACTACTCCTTTTTCCAAGCATAGTCTTCAAACCCTCCATTGCCTAAAAGTGGAGAAGCAAAACGCCCTCGAACGTTCACACCCTTAGGAGACTCGCTCAAGAATATTCTTGCTCTTCTAACTACTCAGAAGAAAATCACACGTCTTCTTCCAACAACGAACCCTAATGGGAAGGGTTTTAATGCTACTCGGAAGTGTGCTTATCATGCCGGGGCACTTGGACATGATACTCAAGATTGTTGGGCCTTGAAACACAATATCCAAGATTTAATAGACAATAGGGAGATTGTTGTCACCAAACCAGATCAACCTCATGTGCAAGACAACCCTTTTCCTCAACACAAAGAAGAAGAGGTCACTATGATCAGTTGGAGCGCTGGACAGAGTTCCAGTTTTAATGGAGAATCATCCCAGACCCTTAAAGACGGTGTTGACAGATGGGATTATACAAAGTTCCAATTTGTTATGGAGCAAAAAATGAAAGCTCTTTGCAAGCAAATTGAGCAATTGGCAGAACTGGTGACCCATCAGCATCAAGTCACACGCCAATTAGTCAGGCAGGAGCATGCTTATCTCTCGCCTTTTGTTATGAATGCTCCACCCTCACCTTCAAAAAGCGAAGCTATGGAGGATAAGGTTGCAAAGAGAGCAAATACTAAAGCTTGTCGGGATTTTTCCAATCAAAGGGAATTCACATACCTTGGCCAACCTATGGAGGAGATATTTCAAATGCTGATCAATGAAGGAAGAATTACCTCCCTTCTGCCTCCAATCAATCCCCGTTCAAGACGGTTCAACTCTGATGGAGTTTGACAATATCATTCACATTCTCGCGGTCATAACATAGAAGAATGCTAGGCACTCCGCCATCTCATTCAGAATCTTATTGATAGCGGTGTCCTACAACTAGCAGGTGACGACATTGTTCAACTCGAGAGTGGGAATACATGTCCTACCAAATGGAAGGGATCAGTAGCAGTTATATCCGTTGAGGATGATGAGACTGTCAAAGCATTTCCCATACAAGCAATTCAACTCAAAGGAGCTGACAATCCTTTGAAAGTGGCTGCACCAGAGCCAATTTCTTTACCTTTCAAACCACAATATCCTGTTGTCAGCTTACACAAAGTTCCATGGAATTATGGAGGAGCTGAAGGATCAACGTCTCATAATACTGCTACAGTGTCGAAGGAAAATCCACTGTATCTTCCTCAGAGGGTGATGAAGCCCGCCATCAAAGAAAAATGGAAGATTCCCATAGAGAAGATTGAAAAATTCCTCCGCACTATGGGCCATAATGAAGCCAAGGTGGTTTTAAGCTTAAAAGAAGCTCCACATCAGATATCAATATTGGACTTGGTTTTCTCTTCCGAGGATCACAGGAAGATCTTATTGAAGGTTTTAGAAGAAGCCTACTTACCAAAATCAGTGGATGTCGAAAAATTTCAACATATGGTTGATCACATTTTCAACAACAATGTGATATCCTTCACTGATGATGACATACTGCCTGAAGGGACCGGTCATTGCAAGCCATTGCACATCACAGTTTTGTCCTCTGGGTATATGTTAGCTGGAGTGTTGATAGATGGAGGTTCATCTCTAAATATCTGTCCTTATGCCACCTTGGTGAAGATGAATGTCAATCTCAAACGGATCCGAAGCATCCATACTGTTATCAAATCTTTCGATGGATCCTTGTGAAATTCCGTCGGAGAGATTGAGCTTCCAACTGAGATTGGTCCAAATACATTCAGTGTATCCTTTCACGTCCTCAAGATAGATTCAGGATACAACCTACTATTAGGGAGACCATGGATTCACATGGTTGGAGTCGTTCCTTCTATGCTACATCAACAAATCAAATACATTGTCAATAACAGTCTAGTCACTATCAACGCTGAGCCGGAATATCCTGAATAAGGAGATCTACCAATCATCAGCTTCAACTTAGAAGTTGAGTCGGCCAGTTTTCATACTTTGGAAGTGAGTAACGTGCAATACCATCCTATTAGAGCACCACTTCCCATACCCAAGATTTCTGCCAAGGTTATGTCGGCCACTCAAGAAATGATGTCATTGGGTCATTAGCCTGGATAAGGGCTTGGTAAAAATCAGCAGGTTATTAAGGACCCTATTCAAGTGTCCATTCAAATCGGGACAGCCGGACTAGGTTATTCTACTAGTTCCAGTCATGGGAATCCTCATAAGCACAAGCAGGTTCCTCAAGCTTCCGCCACACGGCAATTTTTTCCATCTTCACTACATGAGCTGATACAATCTCCAGTAAAGGTGCCAGCCCATGTTATGGATATGCTGTTTCCCAAACCAGTACCATTCAAAGCAAAAGAGGTGTAGATTCCCAATCCCGAAGTGGAAGAAAAGGAGCGAAAACATAAACACGACATCGCCTTGATGATGCCAGGCATACGCATCATTGTCCATGATGAACATACAAACAGATATACCCCAGACGATGATTGCCCAGAAGTCATGGTTATCATTCAGGAGAAGGTGGACAATGACAACCCCTCCGTCACTGCAGTTCATCAGGACTTTGCCCTCGATAATTGGAGCAGCACTCCATGCGTTAGTCGATGAAGAGAAAACGGGCAAAAAATCCCTCTGCCCTGTAGATAACTTTAATTGCTTACTTTTCTATACAGTATTAGCAGTTATTTTATCAGTACATGCTAACACTTGTGTATGATTAAACAGTTTCATATATTAAGTGAAAGCATATTTTGTTTCAGGACTCTGAATTTAGATGTGCATGTACTTGCTGATGAGGTGCCTTCTCTCCACAAGGATTGTAACTTGATGCAAAGTTGGACTCAGACTTGATGGAAATACAAGAGAACATTGAGACACCTCAGGAGATTAAGGAATGGGTCGCAGACAAACCTAAACCCAACCTTAACCAAACCACTTCTTTCAATCTTGGAACCTTAGAAAGCCCTAAGCTAATCCAGATTGGTTCAGACCTTACCCCAAACCAACGGAATGACATATTTTCACTATTAACCCAATTCTAGGATGTGTTTGCATGGTCTCATGAAGACATGGTGGGTTTGTCCACTGACATTATTCTTCATCGCCTTCCCATTAAAGAGGGATTTAAGCCAGTTAGGCAGAAACTCAAGCGATTGAAACCTGAGTGGAGTTTAAAGGTAAAAAATGAAATTGTGAAACAATTTTAAGCCGGCATTATCATAGTGTCAACATATCTGGAGTGGATATCCAACATTTTTCCCGTGCCTAAACCTAGAGGAAAGGTGTGAGTTTATGTGGATTACCGGGATTTGAACAATGCTTGCCTTAAAGATAGCTTTCCCGTACCCTTTATCCACATTCTCATTGACAATACTGATCAATACGGCATGTACTCCTTTGAGGATTGCTTCATGGGGTACCATCAAATTATGGTTGTTGAGGAATATCATGAGAAAACTGCTTTCATCACCCCTTGGGGAACCTTTTGCTACAGACGGTTGTCATTCGGCCTCATTAATACCGGGCCAACCTATTAGCGAGCTATGATGGCTCTTTTCCATGATTTAATGCATAAAGAGATAGAGATCTACGTGGATACCATCATCGTCAAATCCCGAAGGGAGGAAGACCACTTAGACCATCTCAAAAAGATTTTTAATAGGTTGCGTAAGTACAACCTGAAGTTGAATCCAGCCAAGTGCGCCTTTGGTGTCAAATCAGGTAAGTTGCTAGGTTTCCTAGTCAGCCACAAAGGGATTGAGTTGGATCCCACCAAAATCCAGGCCATCAAGGAAATGCCCATTCCTCAGACAGAGAAGGAAATACGGGGATTTTTGGGAAGAATCAACTTCATTAGCAGGTTTATCTCTCAACTCACAATAACCTGTGAGCCCATCTTCAAGCTATTAAGGAAGAACTCCTCCATGAAATGGAATGATGAGTGCCAGAAAGCCTTCCTTACCATTAAAGAGCAGTTAGTTAACGCTCCTATTTTGTTACCTCCCAGGGATGATGTTCCCCTATTCATGTACCTGTCCATTAATGACAATGTCATGGGCTGCATGTTGGGGCAAAAAGATGATAGAGGCCAAGAACGAGCTATCTATTACCTCAGCAAAAGATTCAGCAGCAGTGAACACAAGTACACTCTAATTGAGAAGACTTGTTGTGTTTTAGCATGGGCTTCCATGAGGTTATAACATTACCTCCATGGTCACACAACCCATCTCATATCCCGCGTGGATCCTCTCAATATGTGTTCAAGAAGCCCATATCTTGAATTATCGACTCGTCCGGATGGCGCTTGATCCTACAACAATTTGACATCATCTACGTGACACAAAAGTTTGTCAAAGGTCAGGAATTGCGATCAACTCGCCGCCGCGACCTCAGGGATTACAAACCTTGGAAAATACTTCCGATGAAAGGGTAATGGCGATTCAATAATACCATCGATGACGATGCATGCCACATGGAAAATGTATTTTGATGGAGTCATTAAACACGTAAGGCTCTGAGTTGGAGAAGTTCTAGTGTCCCAGATGCAGGGGGAGCAATATCATCGCCGCCAAATTGTAGTTTATCAAGACCAACAACACAACGAGAGTATGAAGGTGAAGGTCGATCATGGGGCTAAAACTTTCCCGCTCAATGGCATCGGGCAAAGTTAACGCCTTTTGGGGATTCAAATTGGTAATCAAACAATCCACGGGAATCTATCAAACCAAAGAATTACATTTGCTGCCTTACCATCGGCAAGTTTTACAGATGGCTTTGGAGTTCAAAGAAATCTCCTTTCTAAACATTCCTCGTAATAGGAATGATTTTGCTGATGCATTAACGATGTTGGCCTCCTTGGTTCACATACCTGACAAGGAATACATGCCAAACATCACATTTGCCCTACAAAAGGCCCCAGCTTATGGGCACTATGTTGGAGAAGTATTGGATGAGCTACCTCCCATCCACCACCCTTGGTATCAGCATATCAAGGAGTATCTGCGAGATGGATCTACACCCGTTAAGGCGAGCCTGACTGAAAAGAGGCAGATCCATCGACTTGCTATGAAATTATACCTGAGCGAAGATGCACTCTACAAAAGAGATGCAAGATTAGGTCTCCTCAGATGTCTGGACAAAGACCAAGCTCAAAGGCTCATGGATGAAATCCATAGTGGAGTATGTGGCCCACACATGAGCGCCCCCCTACTTGTCAAGAAAATCCTTAGAACAGGGCATTATTGGCTTACACTCAAAGCTGACTATGATGATCACGTCAAGAGGTGTTATCAATGTCAAATTCATGGGAATGCTATCCACGCCCCTCCAAGGGAACTCCGTAATATGAGTTTGTCATGGTCCTTCTCAATGTGGTGAATGGATGTGATCGGGCCCATCAAGCCCAAAGCCAGTAATGGACATCGATTCATATTCACTATGATTGACTACTTCACCAAATGGGTAAAAGCAACCTCCTTCCCCAAGGTTACCAAAGAAGTCATCATTGCTTTCATCAGAAACAATATCGGCTGTCGATATGGACAACCAGAGGTCATTATGTTAGATAATGCTAAGAACCTCAACAACAAAATGATGGAGGAGTTATGTTGTAAATTCCACATCAAACACCTTAACTCCGTCATTTACCGTCCAAAGATGAATGGTGCTGTTGAAGTGGCTAATAAAAATATCAAGAAGATCATGCAGAAAATATCCGCAAATCACAAAGGATGGCCTGACCTCTTGCCTTTGACTTTATTAGCCTACAGAACTTCTATGCATACTTCCACTGGGGCAACCCCCTACTCATTAGCCTATGGGATGGAAGCAGTGCTCCCCATAGAGGTGGAAATGGAATCCCTCAGAGTGTTGATGGATGCTCAGTTGGATGAAGATCAATGGGTACAAGACAGTATCACCAATTATCTCTCGATGATTTAAAGGTGAACCGCGGCAATCTTCCATGGTCAAGAGATATCAAGAAAGGATCGCATGCGATCCTACAATAGAAAAGTCCAGGCCATACTACAAACAACACAAATAATATGTCTTAGTTTTGAAGAAGATCATCTAAGAGAAAATTCGATCCTAACTGGGAAGGCCCGTTTGTTGTCAAGGAGGTATTGATAGGAAGCGCTCTTAGACTATAGGAAATGGCTTATCAACTCGAACACCATGAAATGGTACTATGTCTGAGGATATCATCAAGCAAACATCCTTGTATGGATCATCTAATCACCAGTCAGCCTGGTTTTTTTAACCCTCTTTTTACAAACTCTTCTGCCCCTCAGGGGAACATACACTTCAAACCAGCAGCCTGGTTTCACCTCATTTCAAACCTTTCACACAATTTTCAGTTATCTTGAAGATGTGATTGAACCTTTCACACCTGCAGTTTATTCTGAAGACGAGATTAAACTTTTCTACGCTTGCAGTTTTTCCTGAAGACAGGATCAAACTTTTTCCACACCTGCAGTTTGTCCCCATTATGGGATCAAACTTTCTTCTCCCTGCAGTATAGTCTGCGCATGGGATTCACACTTATCTTTGGTTGTGATTCGTTCTGAGGGGCGAACTACGTCAACCTGATCTCCCTGATACCCGGGAGTACGTAGGCAACCATATTCTATATGGCCCGGTCGCAATAAACAAAAAAATAAAAAAAACATTTCTGCCCTTTCTCTACAAAAACAAAAAACCACAAAAATACTTCTACACCCTTCTTCATCAATAAAACTTCTACACCCATCTGCCTTTCACATTCAGCTTTGGACCTCTTACACCAGGTTTGAACTACGCAGACTTGATCTCTTCTTCAATAGGAATGTGTAGGCAGCCATTTAAGGTTCAGTCTAACCCCTACCAGAACAAAAATACTTGTCACACGGTACTGGGATCAAACTTCAATCCACCATATTTCATCGGCTTCATACCAAAGGGATGGAATTATCCAACTTCTCCTCACCAATAGGGGATTCGGTGACCATCTAAGCTGCGGTTGTGCCTCAAAGAGCAATACCAATCCATAAAAGATGGAATTAACTAGGCTTCTCACAAATAGAAGTATTGGAGACCATCTGTAGTGCGGTCAATCTCAGAGAGGAAAAGCCACACTCCTCTCCACAATTTCATACAAAAACTAGTCCCAAGACACCAAAGATGGTACGGATACATACAGATCAATGATCTGTTCTGAGAGATCCTGCGATGGCTCAATGTCCACATATCAAGGAAAAGTTAAGAATGCATCAAGATCACAAGCCCTGAAGAAACAGGCAAATACCAAGCAAGTATCAAGGCATAACTAAAAGGGAAGTAAATCAAAATATATTTCTCTTCCATATATAATAATGTTTGATATATACATCTGTGTTGTACATGACAAAATGGCTAAGCTAGTCTGTGCAGGAAAAATACAAAGCTATCTATGGATCTGTGTGTATGCGAACTATCAGATCCAACATAGCATCCCTCTCTGAAGAAGGAGGTAAAGCTGCAAGCTCCTGCCCAAGGGTATCTGCACGAGCTAGCAGATCTGAGGCTAATTGCATGATGAAATGATGCTCATCGATGTATGCACTCATATAGGCAAGGATGCCAATTGTCTGGGATCTCACAGAAGTACTGTCTGCAACGGCCACATCCCTAGCAGATAGGGCAACATCCCTCTCCACAATCAATGCATCTCTGGCTGATCTAGCCTCGTCCCTCTCTAATAGAGCGGCGTCTCTCCCATCAAGAGCTGTCAACATCGAGGCCCTAGCCTGATCTCTCTCATAGGTCATCAGATGTAGGCTCTGCTCCAAATACTATGCTGAATACTAAGTAACAGTGGCACTCGGGGTGGGAGAATCCATCACATATGCTGGCAGCCCAACAGTCAAGTCCCCATCGATGGGAATGTCAGCCTCCTCCATAGGCTCCTCATCGTCGGAATCAATATCCTGCACTGTGGATACTACCATAGTCGATGCAATCTCTGTCTCCATCCATGCGTAATACTCTGCAGAATAACCCGGATGGCTGACAGAAAACTCAGCTAGCTCTCGCAGATCCCAATAGGCATACAACCAGGATCTGTCCTCTGCTGATAAACGGCGTGAAGCAAAGCGTCGACTCACTGCCTCCTCAAATGGATGGAAATCCTAAAACTGGTCAAACTAACACATCATGACCAGTGGGTGGTAAGTGATCATCCCTCTCAAACCAACTAGAGGAAGATAATCCATGCCTGGAGCATGAGTAATGATGTTATAGGGTGAGCTGAGACCTGTACACGGTAATATAGTGAATGGATCTCCAATCCCTGCAAGGAAAGCTGACCAATATGCAGCATCTGTACACTCCACAGGCTGGAAGGAGTATGACATGGCTATATCATGGGAGAAACAATACCCATGTCGTCTGAATGTACCAATCGGTTTCAAGTATGATATAAACCACATGTATAGCATGACCGAGCAGCCTATGAACACTCATGCTGGACAAGTGCAGCAATATGTAGCTGACCCCAGAGTCTCTACAATAATCATCGGTATGATGGTGTGACCCTCCCTGAGAGCTCTCACTGCCATAATGACCCCGATGTCTAACTCATCCATGTTTCGTGGCATGTAGACGTACGACAGTACGCACAGTAACAGTACATCCAATCTGGCCAGACGCCAATGATCCTCCGGCATGGGGAAATCCTCGGAATGCCGTGCATAACTATCCTCAGAGCCAAATCTATCAATCAAAAAATGCTGGGATATCACATGGCCAGATGTGATCTCATCCTGTACCACTCTACGCCTCAAACCGGCGATGGTCATGAACTGTCTACTCATGTCCCCGATCGCCATGTGTGCTCAAGGTCTGTCTAAAGGCAGCATCGTCAACCATGCATACTCCTCCAGAGAAGGAGTCAACTCCTGGGTCCCAAATCGAAAAACCTGCCTCTCCGGTACTCAATGCTCTAGCATACCCTTTATGAATCTTGAAGGAACCTGAAACATCAACAGGGCTATAGTATGCTACAACAAATGATCTACAGTCACCCTGTCTGGTGGTGACATACTATCATACCACGAACGCATATCAAATGCCACCAAAAATGGTGGGGTATGATCAATACGGCTAACTGTCGAGGAAGACATCTGTACGGGCCGTGTCATAAGACCATCCAGGGGTCAATGCTGAATATCTCTGGACATACATACATATGCATAACATAATAACATGCATGATATAATAGATGGAAATATGATATAGGGAATGGAAAACTATATATACATTCCTAAGTATATCATCATCTAATACATCTCTATATAGCTAAAATACAGGGAAATGGGGCGAAGCTACCCAACATCTAACAGAGTCCTATCAAAAGATATAGTGAGAATGGGGCGAAGCTACCCATCATCTAACAGAGGCCTAAAAAAAGAGATAACAAGAATATACATTAGAAGAAGTCAATGGTATCGATGTCCACATCGTCAATCCTGTCCATCTGATGTAACTCCTCCTGAGTCACTAGATCTCTATCTACAGAGATGTCAAGCCTATACAAGGGAGGATCTGCACCGGCAAAACCATATGGGTCACCTAAGGGGCCAGCTGTGACGCCCCCAAAATAGGTATACATCACCCATTCTGAGTTGTCAATACATGGTACAGAAACAACTACAACTTTAATATTACAACAAGAAATTGTGAGTTTGAATACAAATATTATCTTCTAGACAATATCTATACTCAAATAAATCCTCATCACATTTATTGATACATTATTTTACAAAATGGTGAGGACTACTAAACAACTCTCTGAGAACCTTCATTCCATACCCCACTGTATCTCGCTATATTCTCGCCTCACGAGAAGAAAAATGGAACAAAAAGGAAAAGGGTGAGCTCAACTAGCCCAAGAAGAATATTATGACTAAGATAATATACAACAAATTATCATTAGTCTTCAACAGGAAAAATCTAATAGAATACAATAGACAACAAGTTTTAAATCAATATTCGCAATGAAATAATAATTCATTAGAAGAGTTAATTAGAGAATGCAAACTACTATCTTCATGTATGAATTTAAAAGTTCATCGCCTATCTTTTATCCTGTAACATCAATCAATATATATCTCGAATCAAATATTCATCTTTGCACTACTGTGCCAAAGATATTCATCGATTAATCATGTTCATCTAAACACTGCTCATCTTTGCACTACGGGCCAAAGATATTCATCGAAATCATTCATCTTTTGCACTACAGGGCCAAAGATATTCAATAATATCATCATTTAAGACCGAGGATGATGAAAAATATTTTAAAGAAATGAATCCAAAGTGAAACAAAATGACAAGGATTAAGGATTAAGGTTTCAGTACTTTGTTTTATCCATGTCCAAAAATACCTCAAAAATAATCATAGTGGTGTAAAATTCAAGAATGATCAAAACATGGATACAATCAAAGCTAGTATCCACAATAGATATTTTAGACGAAAAGGAAAATTTTTCATTTTTCGATGAATAGTGTCGTATTCGTGAATAATGTCGTATACGTGAATAGTGCCGTATACGTGAATAGTAACTCCGACACCAAAAGTTCCAAATTTGATAAAAACTTCAGATCAATATTTCAGCATAATGTTATTGAAGAAATAATATCATTACGAAAAAAAATAATATCCCTTACCTCAAAAGATCAGTACTTCTAGCTGAAACACCGGATATAGGCTATAACTTGAACTTGCACCGTATAGCAATACTCAAAATACTCACAAGAATACGCTCGATAATATAGAGAGAGAAAACTTCAGTTTCTGGTGTGATTTTCAATTCTAACCTAAGCATCCTATTTATAGGAAAATGCTTAGAACATCAAAGTAGAAAATTTAATATAATATTATTATTTATATTAACCATTCCTACGCACACCTTTGAATTCAGAATTCAGCAATTTCACATATGCAAAATGAGGCTCACACATTGAAAAAACGTTTTTGTGAATATAAATATTTAAAACTTTCAAAAATCAATTATTTCGGAACTTCGGAACTTCAATAATTCATAATAAATAGCCCTTTTATCAGAAAATTCGAATCTCGCGTATTTTTATAGGAAATTCAATTCTCTACAACTTTACAGAAGAAAGTTTTTTCAAATTCCAAACAGAAATTGACCGAAATCCACAAACGGGCGATTTTACAAGCTATAATCAAATTTCGGTCAATAATTGTGTCCACCAACACACAAAATATATGTTAAACATTTAATGCCACAAAAATACTCTTCCTCCTCATATACTCATATATCCCACATTCATTATAAAAATATCACCGTTAATATATTATTAAAATAATATATTTAAATGAATTATTTTATTAGAAAAAGATAAAATATTAATTTTCAACAATTGTCACATTAAAAATTTTCTCCATCTATATCCACATAAAATCAATATTTTCCCCATTATATAAATTAATAATTAATTATTTACAAATAATATTACAGAATCACAGTACTGGCAACCATGCTGTTCCTAGGAAAGAGGGGGCTTTCCAATAAGAATTTCTCCTTACTAGCGCGCAATTAGGTGACCAAACCTCTCCTTAGACAGAACTTTCTAGACATTGCCAATAATGTTATCTAATAATATTATTTAGATAATATGAATTATTGCTTCGATAATAAAACATACTATGTAATGACAATTATTGAAACAACAACAATATAAAATATCAACGCAGCAATTATTAAATCAATAAAATCTTTGAATAAAGAATTATCGTAACCATTATTGAGTAGTGCCTTCTTACGTAAGAAACAATAATTGGTGCAATACCGTGGTGCATCGTGTGTTTTAACCAAGAGTATTTTAAAAGTATTACTTGGTAATAACTACGCCAGTTATTTTTAAACAACTTATATTTTTGTTTTCTTCATCCAATCGCTTTTTCGTTATGGGGCCCATAAAAGATCAATACCAGTCGCATTTAATATTCCCAAACAAAGAAGAATATTCCACGACCAAACGAATATTCCCAAACAACAATGAATATTTTATAACCACTTGCTTATTTTAAAATATTTGCGTATTTTAACCATAACTATCCACATTAATCAAATCAACCCTTACTATTTCAAAATAGAGAAAATTAAATTTCATTAATAATAAGTTGGGGTCTTACACCAGCACCAGAGCTGGAAGGATTAAAAGTATCTGCCTCTGAAGGATCTCTACCCAAATGCTGGATAATGAAATGTGCCCGGTCCAACTGCCGGGTTAAACTGTCAATCTGTGTCACATGAGTCGAATCTCTGACATAGGCTAGCCAATCCGTCATACACGGATCCTGAAACCATATCCCCCATAAACTGTGTGGCGTGGGTCTGAGCTCCAATGGTACGAGGGAACCACCAATGCTGGAACATCTCCTGAGTCCAGGGACCTTGTGACAATTTGAAACCGTCAATCCCCAACAATGGGATATCAATAACGGGTGACTGCAAAACAGGCCAATAACTCCTGGCAGGAGGCAAGATCGGCATACAAATCTCTCCTGTAGTGCTCCTGATAGCACGCTCTCCTAAGTAGAGCTCCCATCCTCCATCTATGAAGAGAGGAATCCTACGGGTGGAAATAATGTACTCAACTCCAGTCGGGTACCCATCTTCAAATCAAATGCTCAAGTTCTCCCCAGAATAGGGATCCCATGTGATGACATCCGATGTCAACAACTCTAGCTGTCGGCGTCAATGAGTGAAACCATCAGCAACAGGGACCTCCGCCAGTATGGATTGATGCCATCTCCGTCCTCGTGGATAGGTATCTAAACCTAGCATGCTCATAGGTCGCAAACATGGAAGCCTCTCACAAGCCCAAAACTGCCAACATAAAGGTAACATTTGCTGTCAGTCAACGCTCTTAACCTGTATATGGGAAAAGATAAGAGAAATACTCACCAGTAGAAATGGGTAGAATCCTAACCAAACCTCGGTCAAGCCCTGCGATAGCATGCGCATTCCCCTGAGGAAGTGGGCAAAGGTGTATGATCCCCAATCATAGTCTCCTATATGGTCCACATGTCAAGTGGCGCTGATCAAAGTGAAGGATACCGTAGAAGAGTTATTTGCTATGAAGCAGCCCCTAATGATCATCAGGAATAATCGCCGAAGAATACGATCCCTAACTCTCACATCATCAGGTATAGGCTCACTCAACAGCGGCCTTCATTCATAGCATCTAGGACTCATGCGTGCAGTCCCTACCCTTGAGCCCTCATGGGAACTCCTAACAAGGATTTGACGGCAGTAGGGGTAATATCCGTCGTGCAAGGCACCGGATCCTTTTCAAACTCCATACCTGTGATAAATCTCCAATCCATTGGCATCATCATCACCTCACAGTCCAACAAGGGAAGTGACTGAGTTTGGTGAAACCATCGCTCAGACAATGCCCTGAGGTAACCCCGGGGACAGTGATAGGGAAGAATGGAAAAGAACGTTATGAATCCCTAGCAATGTACAATTACTCTATAGTAATCATACAAAGCCTGATACATAGAGTGGATACTGAACCAGTTTCCTCGAGTCTGTGAAAAGCCGGGAACCTATATCAAATGCAGATCAACATCAGAACCCTTTGCTCCTCATCAATAGGAAATAAGGAAGATTAAGATCTAACTTCATACCTCGTTTGCGTGCAGGTAGACTAAAGGATGTCGACTCAAGTCACCTAGAAGATCTAGGTTCACCACTTGAATATCTAGAAAATCCCTACGGGGAACACGTACAGCAGGAGCAGGAACCTCAACCTGTACATCCTCCTCCTCATCCTCGACATTCAGCACTTCAACCCGGACAGGACGTATCACCGCCTCCACCAAACGACGAGGATGTCTAATAGAACAGGGTCAAGGTACTTCAGAAGCCCTCCTTCGTACACCAGAAGTGGTCCTGTGGGAACTACTTGGCTGATCCGGATCCATAATATCTGGACAACAAGTCTCTAAATCACCTCAGAAACGGTGTGATAAATTCTTACCTAGAGCTTTTCAAAATGCATCTTATGACTACATGCATGCATGCATTTTTTTAACATACATCTACAGTAGAGTTAAAAATGCATGACTACCCAATGCCTACATTTTGGAAAATTTTTGCCACAGCCCCCTTTGTAAATAGGACTATCCACATGCTCATAGGCATGATTAGGTGGCCATTCAATAGCACACCTACCCACAGTCATATACATTCTACATGCATTTAATACATCACAGTAAAAAATTTGTAAGTGTAGTCTAATTACCAGGATTATTTTACTTTTCTACCTCTACTCATTTGTCCTCAAATAAGATAAGAAATGACTGTAAAAGGTGCCAATTTGACTGTTTTAAAAGTCAAATTTTTTCACATCATTATGTTCAGCATGGTTTAATACTAACATTTACTGTGTTGAATATTTTTTATTAAGTCATATCAGCATGCATATTCACTACTATGTGTCTAAATGCATTTTATGTGATAAGTCATTTTCCAACAGATAGAAACTAGAAAATAATACATGCATATGTTACCAGGACAGTGAAGAACACTTGTACGGTGGCAGAATATGTAGAAAGTCGCCCGAACTCAGCAAGTTTGAAGAAGAGCTCTCAGATTTCTTTCGCGGCACAGCTTGAAAATAACTTATGAAAGCAACCTGCAGGCTTTACATAGCCACGGTTGTATGGAGTCCACACTGCATGGCTGCTGCGAGTGTACTACCTGCACTTCCACATGGGTCCCACACCTCCAGCTCATTTCAGTTAGAGTTGCAAAGGAGGTCTCGCAAGCTGAAAAGGCCAAATCAGTAATAAAAAAGCTACGCGATTGAGCGGAATAGCCTGAAATCCTAGTTTTCATGGGTCAAACTCTGGCTCCACATGTCACACATTGATTTTCACCTTCATACAAGGTATACTATACCAGTGGTCTCAGCTTTTACAAATCATGCTCAACAATACCTCATAAAGGTCTGATGCCGTAAGTGCAGGGTCATGGACCTAAGACGTATCCCCGACGGGGGTTACAACGCCGAAGTTATGAATTAAAGACGTATCCCCGACGGGGGTCAAAACGCCAAAGTCACAAACTGATGACGTATCCCCGGCAGTGGTTACAGCGCAGAAATTCAAGCATTCATGTATCCCCGGCGGGGGTTACAGTGCATTCTCAACCATTGATACACACATCAATGAAGGTCAAGCAACCTTGACTTTATCTCAGCCGGTGGCAAGTAAACCCATTGAAGCAACATATTCATGTCTACATATTCCCGGAGGGGGTCACAACTCAATTCAACTATTGATACACACATCAATGAAAGTCAAGCAGCCTTGACAATGCCCCAGTAGGGATCTATCCGGTGATACATACATCAGCGAAGGTCAGACAACCTTGACGATACATAATGTTGGCAGTAACTCCAACAAAACAGTGGTACATGTTGGTGATACAAGCCAGAGAAGACCATCCTCATCGGAGAGGACCGATGATGGAATATGTTATACACATCCTCAAACAGACAAAGCTTTCTCCCCACAGATCTCCTGAACACAAGAGGCACCTCTATGGAGTAGAAGTTTGTGTCAAAGATTCACGACTTTGGTGATAGCCCCAACATCAACATCCTTGAAGACTTGGATCGCATGTCCAAGACATCACTAATTGTCATCCCAATCGGATTAACAGGGAACCGGCAATCAATCATTCATGCATCATACATTTATATCATGTTGCTGCACATAGTATCATGTTTATCTATTGCATTTCAAGTGTCTAGGATTCTTTATCCTATTCATACCTTGCATTGCATGAATATGATAAAGAGGGGCATCTGTAGACACTCAAAATTTTTTGCACACCTATTACTTACATTGTAGGAGGGCAGATTCGTCTTTTGGAGATAACTCTGGAAGATAGCTCACATCCATTCCGGATACTACCGGAATTTTAGTCTCAACCTCGGAACACACACCGAGAGTGTTATTTCCAACCTCAAAGATAACCCCGAGTTTCGTCCTTGGAGATAACCCCAAGGAATGTTGTTGCACTTCTGGCGATAACCCCAGAAATGCTTGTTTCAAATGCGATCAGTCATACCAAAGACCCGGAGCTAACACCAGGAAGACAGGCACACTTACAGATGACCTTGCGACATTCAAACACTTGCAGCAGTCCAATCTTAGATATAACCCTGAGCAACTTCTACTTTCAACTCAAACCAGTGATAACCCTGGTGAGATGTCAAACGTCATCTTACCACCTCAATACCTGCGCATCATCTCAACACTTCATATATACAATAGTGTCCTTCAAGAACCAAGGAGTTCCAATCCCGAGTGACTATTACGCGTAGCAACACACCGGATAGAATTTGAAGCTTGAAGACAATGGGCATGGTCCCCTCTTCCTGACTTCTTACAACCTCTAATCCCATGTCATTGCGTAACTCTTAACACAAGAGGTCCAAAGAAGGTCTTATATATCTCGTTCGGATGCTCGAATTAAAGTTCTCCAAGTTCGAGCAGACATCACAATGCACGAGTGCACATACTTCGAGATAACGGATCAAGGCGGGCAGAGGCAAATGGACAACCGCAGTGCATCTGCATGCATCAGCGAGTACCTGCGGCCACCAGCTCTATAAATATAGAGCTTGGGGTGGCCATTTTAAAAAAGAAAAGGCAAGGAAGCCCTGTCAATTTTTTCTGTACACACTCCATATTGAGTGTTTCCTCATTTTAAACATATGTTAGCTCACATATAGCTATCTTCTTACTGGTAGGAGCTGATTGTTTATCCATCTAGAGTTATAGAATCCTACATTGGCAGCCCACTGTAAGCCTTCTCACACTCTATAAAGCCTTTCTCTTCATCTTTGCACACACTATTCTACACATTGAGAGTCGTGTTATGTGTGTATGCCCAGACTTCGGTCCGTGGTTTTCATTTTTGTATGTATATATATACTTATACATGTATATATTTTATATATGGACTAACATTATCGAGTTATGCCTCGATTGAGCCTGAACTTATGTGCTGAGCGCGTTTGCTTATATATATATATATATATATATATATATATATATATATATACTTATATATATAACTATTGTCAGACATATCTGATGAGCCTGGATTTTATATCTGGAGCGTTTATTGCTTTTATATATATTTGTCAAGCCTGGAGTTTACTTCGAGGCCTTTTACTGCTTTCTTTACATTTAGTCCCGCCTGGAGTTAACTTCGTGGCGGTTGATCGCATTTACTTTTTTATTTACATTTCTGATCCCCCATGGAGTTGCTTCGTGGTGGTTGATCATGTCCATATATATATATATATATATATATATATATATATATTTACTGACTTTTATATATATAACTGCCATCGCTTTTCATACAAATCATGCAGATCATGTGAGCCTAGGAATCATGTGATCACATATTCAATCTCATCAATCTAGATTCGGTTCTGTGGTGGACATTTTGTAGGGTTTAAACGAAAGCGCACAATGAAATAGAACAATTTAAAGCAATTTCTGAAACCCTAAACAGGATCCATGCGAAAATAATTAATTCAGTGGTTAGAAATTATACCGAATATAAAAATGCTTCTGAAATTGATGCGCTCGAATCTCCAATGCAATCCAAACGAATCGCGCCTCTACGGTATCCACATGAACGCCCCGCGAACCGTCGTACGATCTGTAGTAAACGGAACTGCGGTACTAGCCACCAAAAGGAATGGATTTTAGAACTGTTTCTCTTTAGTCTCTCTCTAAGAGCGACTAGGGTTATGATGTTATGATATTACCCTAAGTGGCTACTATATCATATATATAGTAGTTAAAAAGGGATTAATCAAAAACGTATTTTAATAAAATCCGAATTATAAATATATATATATATATATATATATATCTTAATTAAGTCTTACTTAATTAATATACATATATATTTATCCTTTTAATTTAAATTAAATGATTTAAATACTATTAATCATATTAATATATTTAAATCCTTGAAATTTAAATTAATTCCATTTTAAATTACGTTATATGTGTGTGACCCTATAGGTTATTATTACGTTGGCAATAATTTTAAAATCATATTATAAAATTATAAACAGTGAGCGGCATCTAGTAATGCATCACTGCTACCCAAGTAATAATAAAATCGATGATTCGATACAAACTTTTCGTGACCAATGTTTCAATGTAATTTAATCCTTTTAACCTTAATATCCTAGATTAAACTCGAGTCATGGAATGTGTCATACTCTTCATAATTTAATCTGAGTTTTCTTGATCAATGAGCAGACTATATGAAATAAATCACTATTTGAGCATGGCCATGCATTTCATAGTCCTACTCAATCAAGAGGCCTATGGATATCATCCCTAATATATAGGAGGGTTAAATTCCATCTAGATCACTCATATTCCTCACACGATTCATGATGTACCCAATAATCACCTTTATAGTCCACCCTATTAAAGGTGACATTTGATGATATCAAAGTACATAAATTTCCGTGTAGTAATATAGTGATTTCAGGTTGGAGGACCATTACATAATTATCACTATGAGAATTTCTAATGACACTTCGCATAATGCTCCACATAGAATTCTCATGGTGGAGTCCGTCCATTTTATCGTTCTCTAAACATGTACCTATGCATTGACTTAATATCTCATATATTTATGACCAATGAGATTTGGTCATCGAATAATCCATATACTAGTCTCAATGCATCAATGTGGTCCCATCAACAATGATACTCGACTAGGGACATTTAAGAACAATGATACTAATTGTAATTATATAATCTCATGTTCAAGTCACATACTTGAAACTATATAATTTGTATCACTATTCTAAGGAATTTTATTATGTTAACAATTATATAACGCAGTAAATAAAACCATAATAAAATCATTCATTTATTCAATCAAATATAATATCAAAACGTTAAGCAATTATATCAAATAATTGGCCTCTAGGGCATAAACTCTAACAATTTTCAGCTGTAAGCAGCTTGTACATTATTTACAGTGTACGAATTTCCTTAGATGGCTATCATGCCCATGAGGAGTTCGGCACTGTTGTATATTAGTTTCTAGAAGATGCCTCGCATCTCAAAAATAAAAGCAAATAAGCCGAACATTTAACAATAAAATGGAAGTATGAAAGGTCTCAATTCCTATTGAGCACAGGGTTTGAAAAACCTCTTTTACAAAACTTCATTGCTATATCTGTTTAAAACTGAATTTTTCTATAAATTCAAACCCTTTGTATATAGGTGCGAACGAGACCTCACACTACTTTTAAATAATTGTACATTGATCCATACACACACACACACATTCATATAACAGTTTCTTGAAAAGTGGCAGTCACCGTGGCAACACGGATGTTGGGGGGTTCCTAACACCTTCCCTCCGCATAATTAAGCCCTCGAACCCAAAATGAATCTCGGTTTCACAGACCCGTTTAGCAGTGTCAAATCACTTGGTCAATGTGTAAACCTTTTCGATTACGTTGGTACAACCAGTTAAAAACACCAACTGGCGACTCTTACAGTCAAATCGTTGACATTATACATGTCGGACCTTTTTCACTTGTTTTTTCAAACAAATCTCACATAACAATGAGAACACCAAAGAATAAGTAACGAAAAAGGACATGACGCATACACAATGACATTGCCATGCTACATGAGCACGCTACCCAGTCCTCTATGCGAATCATCATTATACACTACAAAATTCCCTGTATCATCTGGCAAAGACAATACATGTGCCTCACTTAACCTCTTCTTTAGTTTCTGAAAACTATTCTCACACTTTTTAGTCCACACATACTTCACCGACTTCCTCGTCAAATTTGTTAGCGGAGTAGCTATTTTAGAAAAGTCCTGGATGAACCTTCTATAGTATCCCGCTAACCACAGAAAACTCTGAACCTCAGTTGGCGTTTTCGGTTGTTCCCACTCATTAACTACTTTTACCTTTTGTTAGATCCATGAAAATGCCATCTTTATCAATAACATGTGTGACAACCCGAGAAATTAGACAATTTATTAAAATCTTAAATGATGGATTTAAGGTCAAATAATAGACCTGGATAGAAAATAAGTGTATGCGTTTAATATTTTTGGGAAGGAATTTTGAGAATTTCAAAATTCTGTGAAGGATTTTGGTGAATTATTCAGGATTAAGTGTATATGTGTAAATGTTTTGTAAATATGGTATTATATGTGTACAGAATGTGGTTAATGGTCAAGGGTTGATCAGATAAATTATATCAGTGTCAAACCCTAATATAATATTCGAACGTCAACATTCAGTTAGAAAACCCTAACGTCCGATAACAAACCCTAGAAACCGGTTCTGCAAAACCTAAGTTCAGTTTTGGGAGTCTGAAACCCTAATTCAGAAGTTAAAAACCCTAAATTGGGAACTAATTGACTTAAGTGTAAATAATTATAAGATTAATTAGGGTTAATCCTAACAAATTTGTTAGAAACCCTAAATTCAAAATTTTGAAACCCTAATTGTTCTGTTAGAAACCCTAAGATACAATTATGGACTTAACTACTAAAATTAGCAATTTTTAATTAGGAAATGTTAATCCTAATTAGCAAAATTGAACTTATGATTAGGAAATCTAAATCTAAATATAGAATCCTAATGATAATTTTGAAATATTAATTTTATATTTCAAATACCCTAATCTGGAAATCTGGAAAAATGGTGTCTGAGAGTCAAATGTCAGGTCTCCTAGATTTGTCTCTGTAAATGTTTTTAGTTTTTTAAATGTTGGTACTTGTTGTATGTTATAAGGTCTTGGATCTGGAACTTGAATCATGTCTAGATCAAGTGTAGATTAAAAGTTATTGTTGGTCAAAATCCTTTGACAGTTCATGAAATCTGGTTTTTGGGTAACCTAGAAACCCAGATTTTTCTGACAGCGTTTTTGTAGGCCACAGATCTTGCTATTGTTAATGTTACTGACCATGTTGTTGTTTGATCCTTGTAGTCTGACATGAGGAGTACATATTAAAACCTTTAGATCACCTGGATCTGTAACAGAATCATAGCAATTAGGTAATCAAACAATAGTTGACCAAAGCTGCTTTCAAGAACATTTACGGTTTTTCGAAATGTTCAAGAAACGATCTTTTGTCCTACTTTGACCGGCTCAGATTTTACATGTGTGATGTTTTTAAGTTAACATTATGTGATATAATGGTACCTTGACATCAGGACTGCAAGCTAGAACCTCTAGATCACACAAACTAGACATAGACTACAAATTATGAAGCCTCAAAGTAGGGACCTTCACACTGCTTGAGTTTCTGGGCAGCCCAAAAACTCAAGAACAACCTCTGACAAATATTTTGGAGGCTTAGATGTGAGACCCCAAATTTTATAAATAAAGATTTAAATTTCTCGAAATATTTTTTTTAATATTATGGTGTGGATTTGATATAATGTTATAGTTGTGGGTAATATTTATAAATTTTGCAAAGTATGCAAGTTGTTATATAATATTCGATTGGTCGGGGAATATTTGTTTCAACAGGGAATATACGTATGACGACACAATCATTGGTGGATCCCACAACAGAAGTATTGTCGTAGTTAGAAAATGAAAGAATAATCTTTTTATAAAAATAACGGCGAGAGTGTTACCGTTGAAACTGTTCAACTACTCGGTAGTAAAAGTAAAGTAATACGCGTGGTTGCATAGAAGCACACGGTATTGATTATTGATACTTGTGTAAGAAGTCACTCAGTTATACTCAATTATTGCTATAGTAATTGTTGCATCATATCTCTCATATTATTGATTCAGTTATTGTCACAGTATCATCTGCATAATATGATATATTATTAAATCAATAATTGAGACGACAAAGTTATTCATATTATTATTTGCATTATTGACAATGTCTAGAAGTTCTGTCAAGGAGAGGTTTGGTCACCTAATTGTGCGCCAATAGGAAGAAATCCTTATTGGAAAGCCCCCTCTTTACTGGGAACGACCTAGTTGTTAAATATTATGAGTTATACTATTAATGATGAATAAGTTCGTGTTGATTAAAGATGAAATTGATAGTTCCATTGTGTTGGAATTATTAGTGTTAGTGAAATCGACATTTATTTTGATGATAATTAATGTCTGGAGGTTATATTGACCAATCCGGGTAATTAACCGGATAAATGAGAAATTAATTGCTATTAATTCACATGCTTATAACTATGTGTTCACATGTGTGTACTATTGATTCACATGATTTACTATTAGGGGAGTTGGTGCAAGATTGATAATACTTGCATGACTAAGTTAAAAATGGAGGTATAGATGGAGGTACTATACTGTAATTCGTATTTTCACATGATTATAACTATTGATTCACATGATTGAACTACTGATTCACATTATTTACTATTATGGGAGGTGGTGCAAGTTTGATAATACTTGCGGGACTAAATTAAAAATGAAGGAAAAGAGGAAGGTATTATATTGTAATATTTCGAGCCCCAAAACGTGCAATTATTGAAACTACAATTTCCTATAAATAGAAGCTCATTCTTCCTTCATTTTTCACCAATTCACTAAAGCTATAGAGCAATTATTATAGAGAGAAATTATAGAGAGAAAAAAAGAAAGTCTCACTACCTCACTATTCCAAAGATCCAGGTCTTCTTTTGAGGTAAGGGGTATTATTCTTTCGAATTCATGAAGAGAGTTATTTTCTTTCAATAGTCGTAGGGGTTGTTATTCCATTCTTTATTATTATATTGGAATAACCTGTCTATGCGAAGTACAGAATACATGGTGAAATTCTTCTGTTATTCTATTCTTTATTATTCTATTGAAATAACCTGTCTGTGCGGTCTATCACATGCCTGGTGAATTCTATTGTTATTTCATTCTTTATTATTCTGTTGGAATATCCTATCTGTGTGGATTACGCATGATCTGGTTCTATTCTTTATTATTCTGTTGGAATAACATGTCTGTGCAGATTATGCATGACCTAGTTCCGTTCTTTATTATTCTGTTGGAATATCCTGTCTATGCGGATTACAACTGATCAAATAAATCATCGATCCTGGGCAGTGAGTATTTATTCTTAATCGTTAACTTGTTCAAATCTCGATAGTCAATCCGGGATTGTCGTTGGGGTTGAAACTGACTTTTTCGGGGTTATCTCCGGAACTTGAACTAGATCCCTCGGGGTTATCTACGAGGTTGGAACTGAATCTTTCGGGGTTATCTTTGAGATTGAAACTAAGTCTTTCGGAGTTGTCTCTGAGATTGAAAATTAGATCTCCTGGGGTTGTCTCCGTGGTTGAAACTGATTTGACTTCCATGGTTATCTCTGAAAGACGATTCTGCCCTCCTGTAGGGTTAGCAATAGGAATACAAAATTTCGAGTATCAAGCATGTGATCACTTTCCAGGAAATTTTATAAATACTCCTTCCATTCTAGAAGAAATGACTAATTTTCAACTTTTGATTCTCTCTAGACCGGAGACATCCGAAACACCCGAGACACCCGAAAATACTCTTTCAACCTAAGAGTTCTATACATTTTATTAGAGTAATTCTCTATTTGTTCTTTTTCTCTCTTCAACTTATCAATCAATTTTATACTCTTTTGTTGATTTTTTTTCTCTTTAGTAAACACAAAATCCGAACCCTAACGAGCTAAAGATTTCTTTGCTTATATGTACTACTTTTTTTAGGGGAAAGCATTATTCTGTAACATTAATTTTCAAGTTTTTATACTGTGTAGCAGCTCAACATTAATATTTTAAACATGCATCTTATAAGAAAGTTATTGTTCAATCATTTTCTTTAAATTACAATATAAATGTTCCGATATCTCAACCCACTATTGTTGCACCTTTAACAAGATATATAATGCCAACTTTGAGAACTTTTGTACCAAAGAAACATTATGGTGTATAGTAAACCATTGAGTAGTTAATTAATTCAAAGTATCTCAATTAAACCTTTCGCAGGTTTTGAAAGATAACAAAAAGGTAAGAATAAAAAGACTACCTCATTAGTTGAAGGGTGATGCAGCGCATTGGCTAGTGGCAGTGATGTTGATATTACGCGCATATAGCATCAAAGGTTCTTTCATCAGGTAATTACGTATTAAGAAATTTTTAAGTCGTCAATTTGGATTCTCTTACAATTTGGTTCAAATATTAGGACAGAGAATTCGACTCGTGATATTCTTTCTAACCTTAGTGGGAAATAAGCTTACATCTAATTAAGTCCACCGTTTGTTTTTAACAAAGTTATAAAAAATGATACGAATTTTCAATAAAATACAATAAATTATTCGACTACTAGCGATTGCAATGTCTACGGTGATAATATTTGCAGCTTTTGGAACTCGAAACGCATCATTAATTTTCGATACTCTGTGTTTGAGTCAAATATTACGCTTGTTAATTAGTTATATAAATTGTGTTCAAAATAATTAAGTTACTATTAGACGAATAAGATTTAAATAATACGTTTGTTAGTTACATAAGTTACGTTCAAAATGAGTTATTGTTAGACGAATAAAATTTTTAAGTGTGGTTATAATTTTAAACGTTCCAAACGCATCAAATGCTCAAAACGTTGGGTAACCAAACGTACATAATGTACAAACCACAACATTTAAGCTTAAATGAGAAAAAAAAAATTGGGCAGAAAATATCATCTTCCTAAATTAAATATGAATAAATCATATCACAAAAATTTATTTATATATATATATATATATATATATAAAATTTTATGTGGTTGTATTGTTAGCTGATTTTGGTAATCACTCAAGTAATATTTATTTATATATTTTTAAGACGACTAATGTTATTATAACAAAAATAAAGTTATTAGAGTAATATATGTCACTCTAAATATATATTACGTGCCAACATCATTTTTGCAACAACCATTTTTAATGTCAATTTTATGATTTTATCAATGTAACTTCTAATAACTTTAACATAGTATCATTTTATTATTCTAACCTACAATATATTTTTGCAGTTAGATATACATAGTATCATTTTATTATTCTAACCTACAATATATTTTTTGCAGTTCCATATCTAACCATATAGTAGGGTTAAGTTCAGATGACCACCTGGGGTTTGAGCGGTTTCCCATTTAACCACCTGTAGTCAGTAAAGCTACATTTAAACACCCGACTTTTTGAGTTAAAGTAAAAAAATATTTTCCGTCTTAACTCCGTTAAATAATTTGGCTAAAGACTTAATTACCCTTCATGAATTTTACAGAGTGCAAGTGAGAGAAAATCAATCCACCATAGTACTCCTACTAAGTCGACCGAGTTCCTCAAAACAGAGTATGTGTATTATTCGGATGAGAGAATAACCAAAGAATAAGAGCACAAAGCATCAAAATAATTGGGATCAAGTGAATTACATTCTTACTGGATAATGGTTCCATCAGGAATGGGACTAGTGTACATCTGCAAGTCATGAACATCTTTCAGCGATGGAGATCCCTTTCCGACCGATGACAAGTTGACCAAGAACTCGTCCGACACTCGAGCACTACTGCTCGATGATGATCTATACATCCTCTCAAGAAATGAGAGAGAAAGAAACAAATATAAACCAGGAATTTATAGAAAACAAGTGGGCGTCGAGAACACAAATTCGATGATGGATACAGAATCCTAAAAGCCTGAAATGAATTACTCCATGACCAACACCTTTGCTTCCGACTAAAACGAGAGAGAGAGAGAGAGAGAGAGAGAGAGAGAGAGAGTTGGATTTGTTAATTTCTTTGACTTTGAAGATTCAGCAAAGTCAATGAATTACTCCATGACCAACACTTTTGCATGTGTTTGTACCTATACGTGTGTGTGTGTGTGTGTGTTTTTATATAGACATACGTATATGCATAAAAGAGAGAGAGAGAGAGAGATGGAATGGAAAATGATAAATGCCCTTCATATTTCTACCAATTCCACTCTATTGTAAAAGAAAAATTGCTTCATTCTTCTACCTTACATATTTAAAGTGGAGGGCAAACGGAAAGAGGAGGGGGTGGGGGTGAAGAATCATTTATCGCCTATTAAAAGGATATATTGAGAGAGAGAAGAGGACTTAAT
The DNA here is from genome assembly GCA_020205615.1 of Panax quinquefolius. Taxonomy (NCBI): domain Eukaryota; kingdom Viridiplantae; phylum Streptophyta; class Magnoliopsida; order Apiales; family Araliaceae; genus Panax; species Panax quinquefolius. The sequence continues at coordinate 76,723,093 of CM035157.1, forward strand.
TGTCTGAGAGTCGGGAGGGGGGTGTTATCTAGAGTCTCTTAAGCTATCATTGAAAGTAGTATGCACACAAGCCAATCATGTTTGATGATAAAGTATATACTTTGTAACAATCTTATTCATTTATTAATAAAAAGTATTAATTTATTAAAGGCTTTTAATTATCTACATGATGCTGTTTTATAATATGTGATAAACCCATAGTTTTAAGCAATGCTTTTAGAATAATGATGATGATCATTCTAATGAGATCTAAATTCTTAGAAAGCTTAAAACTAAAATAGTTCCCAATCATTGGATTACTAAATTGGGGATTAGTGAATCCGGATAGATTGGTACATACGTTGCTTGCTCATTGGATGAGGATGATTGATCTCATGATCATTTGTGTGGAGACACTAAAGCAAGTATGTAGGTGCTTATTAGAGAATAAGTTCATTTGAACGCGTGGCTTGCTAAGGAATACCTAATGGAGTTTTACTTGCACTCGTCAATAGGAATTCTGTAGTGATAGTAGTCTGAGTGATCCTTGGACTTGAGATCATCATAGTATCTTGTGTATGATGAGTTATACTTTGACTTATTCCTTAAGACCCTTAGGGTATATCAAAGGGTATGCTTGGGTATAATAAGTTGTACATGGAGATAATGTATGATCAATAAAGAATCTACCACTTCTATTAAAAGAAGAGAAATGTCCTATGTGATTCGATAAATGACAACCCAAGTAGTCCTTGGCGGCGTAATGAAATTAGAAAGGAGTTTCTAATTTGCATTATTTGGAGTTATGCATTTAAGGATTGAAATACATATAATTAAATAAAATAAGACTTGACAAGAATTCCATGTCTTATATTTAATTGGGACATTGTATGGTGGAAGGATTGAATTGTATTGGTAACTATTTACTCAAAGGTTCTTTTATGATTAATGTTGAAATCTATATTATCTCGGAAAGTCGTTGATCGCTAGGGAGGCTTATCCTATTGTAGAATAAATATTATTTATTTAAATAAATTAATTGTTTAATTTATTTATTTAAATAAGATTAGAATTATTCTAATTGATTTATTCACAAACCTTTTAATATGGAGAACCTAAAAGGGTCACACCATAAAAGGAAGAATAATTATTTAAGAAGTTAATGACATAATCGTAATAAATATGTTATGTATATTTAATTTAATCTATGGTGATAGAATAAATTAAATAACTTAATATTTATTATTTAATATTTTAGAAATATTAAATATAAATTAATAAGAGGAGTCTTATTAATATTATTACAATTATTATTATTTTAATTTCTAAAAGAGTTTAGGAATTAATTTAATATAAGTACTCTCATTTATTCCTAATTGGATTAGGAAGGAAAATTAGTTAAAGGAGTTTAATTAATTATCCTTAATAAGATTAGGGAGCTTAATTAATTAAAAGAATTTAATTAATTAAATAAACCCCAATTCCTTAATTGTTAAGGTGGGTTGCCCACATCTATAAATAAGAGGAGTCTTATTATGGGTGATGTGGTTGTTGACTTTTACAACATACGACATAATTCCAATTTGTTGGAGAGTACGTTCCTTTCTATAGAGATAGAAAACTAGGGTTTGAGCCAAATACCCATTTCTTGAATCTTTATTATTCCTTGGTTGATCACCTCTAGAGACCAAACATATGGGTGGCTAACGTTGATCAAAGGAAGGAACAAAACCCGGTGGATTCAAGTTGAACGCGAAAAGGATTGGAGGTGAACTTGTACCTGAGGAAGCTCGGATTTTCAAGGGTACGTTTGTTCTTCATATCTTTTCGTTTAATTAATAATTGTGTATAAAGGGTGATCCGGGTATATGGTTAGTAAATTTTTAAACTCTGTTTTTTACACGTTTCCGCTTATTTTTGCAATTTGATTGCGTTCTAGAATATTACAAACCTAACAGTGGCATCAGAGCCAAACCTTTATGCGAATTATTAATTGTTTTAATTTGATATTATATTGATATGTGTTTAGAACAATTTAATTGGGCATAATTTAATTGTATAAAATTTAAATTAAAAAAAAAGGGACCGAAATTATTATTCGCGAATTGTTATCAATTTTAATCATACACGGAAGTGATTCAAGCATGTACGGAAATTTCAAAAGGTAGCAGGCCACGTGAAAAAAAAAGAAGAAGAAAGATAACAGGTCACGTGAATAAGTGGGAGATACACACACACATATATATATATATATATATATATATTACGGTTTATATATATATATATATATATATATTACTACGTTTAGTTATATATTATATATATAATAATAATTTTATAATTAAAATAAAATATTTATTTTAATCTTAAAATAAAAAGTTTATTTTAATTTTAAAATAAAAAGTTTAATTTAATTTTAAAATTAAATTTCATGCTAACTAATTAGAGTTGGAATTGGATTCCATGATAACTAATTGGAGTTGAAATTGTATTCCATCTTTCCTTAAATAAAGGAGTTTATTTAGATATGAAATTAGATTTCATATTATTCAAAATAAAAGAGTTTATTTGTGAATAGAAAGAGAATCCATATTTCCTTAAATAAAGGAGTTTATTTAAATATTAAATAAGATTTCATATTATTCAAAATAAAGGAGTTTATTTGTGAATAGGAAAAGAATTAGTGTTTCCTTTAATAATTTTTTTTTTACTTGAATTGGATTCCATAATTAATTAAAATAAAGGAGTTTATTTTGCTTAAAGATTTTGATTAAAATTAAATAGTTTATTTTATTCAAAATTAGATAAATTAAAATAAAATAGTTTTATTTTGATTTAAATTTGGATTTAAATAAAGGAGTTTATTTTGATTCAAAATTAGATTTTATACTAACTAAATTTGCCCATTAAATGATATCAATATATATATTAAATGTTTATTATTCATAAGATGAATGTTATTTATTGATGCGTATGATGATGTGTATGATAATAAATGAGATTGATTATAGACTATCACCAATGTGATTGGATTTTATTTTAGTTGGATGCATGAATGTATGAGTTTTATTAAATGGGGTCTGCATACCTCGCCTTCTCTAATTTTTCTTAATGTAAATTCTATCTCTCTCCTATGTACTTCCCTCGATCACGATCAAGGTTTCTATTTATTTTAAATAGTTTTGTAATAGGAATAGTTAGAATTAATTTTGAAGAATTGGAGATCAAGATCAAGAGGCTTGAAGACCCGTTTGTAATGGAGCCCGGTTTAAATGTAATAGTTACATTTAAATATTATTTCTTACACCCCTAGATTTGACCTTTTGGTTCACTTGGTGGCTCTAGTGAACCAAACTAGAATAAAAGTCCATAATTAATCCGGGTAGAATATAGTATTCTATATGTGCATGCTTATACTATATATATTATATATTATGCAAACATGCTTCAGATGTTCATTAATATAACGCGTATTTTATATATATATATGTGCGCATGCATTAAAACAAGATGAGACAAATTAATAACAAACCCCTCAAATTTTATATTATTAAGTCCTAAGCGTTCAAAGATATTTGGAATATCAAACGTCAGCCTTCTAGCATGATAAAATTAATAGAGTATTAAATATTTAATATGAGTTTGTTGTGTCACCACAAGGCAAGTATTAAGTATTTAAGATGTTAATTTATCACATTTGATGCTTATAAAGAAAATTGAACAATATTATTTTGTTGTGTCACCACAAGAATGATATTTTTCTTTTTTAAATATATGGAGTGCTAGGTCGGACTTAACTTGGATAATTTTGATTCGGATGTGCCACCAATTGATCAAAATAATCTAAGAGGCAAAAGAAATGGAGTTGCATAGTTGATGTAATTGACAAAAGTTATCTACCTATTTATTTATATATAGTTTGTTGTGTCACCACAAGGCTATATACATTTGAAATGGGATCCTTATTTTCACTAGCAAATCTTTAATTAGATTTTGCCGAACTATATAAGTGAGGGTAATATAGTTTGAAGAAAATAGTGGGAGATACTAATTTAAAACAAGACCTAATTTATTTTGGTAATTAATAAAAGAATGTATGTTAAAATGTTGTTAATTACATATTCATTTACAGATTTTTACAATGTCTAAATTACTATCACTGCGAAATATATTAGATGTTATTTAACCGGACCGTATTAAACGGATTGGTTAAGGAAATTGAGAATAGTTCTCATGGCTGAAAAGTTATCTTATATCCTTAATACATCTATCCCTGCAATGGTTGCAGACAATGCCTCTGAGGAAGACATTGCTACTTTTAGAAAGTGGCAAGATGATGCACAGTTGGCTCGATGCATCATGCTCGCATCTATGAGTAACGAGCTTCAGTCGGCAGATGAAACTATGGATGCTTCTACTATATTCCCCACATCAAGTAGTTGATGGTGAGGAAAGTAGGGCCGATAGATATCGATATCTAAGGAGCTCTTCCGATCTAGAAATGGCCAGATGACACTTTCAAAGATGCGGATAAAAGTCCTTAACATTATCAATATGATTGATCAATTAGACAACAAGTTTTGTCATGGATGGAGAGTTGAGCCAAGATTTGATCTTGCACTCACTCCGGACTCCTTTCACAATTGTTGTGAATTTTTCATATGAACAAGCTGATATCGCCCTCACCGATTTGCTTAACATATTGAAAATGTTGAGAGTCACTTTCCAACCAAGAAAGATCAAGTCTTACTGGTAGAGGCCAAAGGATCTTCTAAAAAGAAGAACGATTCAAAGAAGGTATATAGAAAGGCATAAACAGAGGATAATAAGAACAAAACTGATATGGATAGCAAAGGAGTTTGCATCCACTGTAATAAGCTTTGGACACCGGGAAAGAAATCATGCGAAGCATCTTGCAGAGGCTAACCAACGAAGCTTAGTGAAGTTTGATTTGTCAATACGCTTTTGTTCATGATTGAAATAAATTTTCTTTAAGTCAAGGTTCTACTTGGGTATTGGATACCGACTTTGGTTATCATAAATATAGATTTATGAAGGGACCAAGCAGAAGTAGAAAGTTAAACAAAGATAAGTAATCCTATGTGTGGAAAATGAAGCAAATGTTGCTGCATTAACTATAGAAACTTATAGTTTAGCATTGCCTACGGGAAAATCTATTAAGTCAATAAGTTGTTATTGTATTCCAGTTCTCGTTGGAAACATTATTTTCATTTTGTTGTTGGACAATGAAATTTGATATTATAAATTAAGAACAATTGTTGTTCTATTTATAATAATAATGTTTTGTAAAGAACTGAAATATTACTTAATGGATTTTGTATACTTGACTTACGTGAAAATAATTTTGCATATTGAACAAAATTAGTATAAGAAAAGGAGATGATCATTCAAAGAGTTGAATGTATGTATTTGCTGAAATACAAGTGTGAATTATTTGAAAGGTTCAAAGAATTCAAAAGTGAAACAAATTGGCAAAGTATTAGGATTCTTTGATCGGATTAAGGAATAAATACTTGTGCAATAAGTTTCTAGATCATCTCAAATGGTTTTCTCATAATGGACACCTCCTGATACGCAATAATTGATTGATGTATCTGAAAGGAAAAATAGTACCTTGTTGTACATGGTGCGTTCCAAAATGATTTTACCGACATTCCAGTATCCTTCTAGGATCATGTCCTAGAAATGGTTGCATATCTACGAAAAGGTAACCTCAAAAATCCATTTCAAGACTCCATAAAAGTTATGGATGCGGGAGGATTCCTAATCTTAAGTATGTTAAGATAAGGGGTTGTCCAACTTATATGAAACGATTTCAAAGGATAAGCTTGGGACAAGATTTGACATGTACAGATTTGTGGGACATCCTGAAGTATGTTTAGGGTAAATGTTCTATAATCCTACTTAGCAAAAGGTGTTTGTTACGAAACACGCTGCCTTCTAAGATAAAGGTGTTTATCATTAAAAGGGGCTAGTGGGAGGATAATAGATCTTGAAGAGTTCAAGAACCACAAAATACTATAAGTCAAATAAAAGGAACCTGTAGATAGACCTATTATACCACAACCGAATCGTAAATCTGGAATAGTACCAAAGATACCTAGGAGGTATGGATTCATCATAGATGATGATGATGAGGTACACATCATAGAAGATGATGATCCAGATTACATACGATGAGGTAAGTGTTGTGACACTCGAGAGAAATGGATTGAAGCAAGTTTCTCAAATATGGAACATTCGTTTTGATGAGGCAATCAAAAGAGTTTGATTTTATCAAAAATAAGAATGAACCTAGTGTGTACAAAAGGGTCAGTGGGAGCGTTGTGACATTCCTAATATTATATGTTGATATACTACGGATGAGGAATTACATACCAATGCTACAATCAGTAAAGATAAAATTGTCTAAACAATCCTCCATGAATGATTTGGAAAGAGTATCATTATTGGGGATGCAAATCTATACAGATAGATTTAAAAGGATGCTCAACTTAACCCAAGGAACGTATATTCATTTGATGCTAAAGTCGTTTAGCATGGCAAACTCCAAGAGATGTCTCATGTCGATGAGCTATGGAGTGTATCTCTCTTAATAGTCCCCACAGACTCTCGAAAGAGAGGTCGCATGACCGATAATCATGCATGCAATGAAATGTACGAGACCTGATGTTGATCAATCATATTATGGAGAAGTTCACTATGAGTCGATGAAAACATCTTAAAGTGCTTAACCCAAGCACTAAGGATGTGATCATATTTATGGTGGGTCTTAATTAAAACTAGAGGGCTTAATGAGACTCAAGTTTTTCGACGCACTCAAGACGACGAGAAAAATCCACTTTAAGGTAAAGGGTTACCTTGGGCGGTGGTGCGATGAATTGGAAAGGTTCCAAACAAAGAAAGAGTTCTTTGTTTTAGTGATAAAGACAAAGTATATAGCTATAAATGAAGTTGCAAGTTGATTGTTTGGATTAAAGTTCATTACGTAACTAGGAATAGTTCTAAGTCTCATCTTGGATCTAAACATGTGTTGTGGCACTTTCATTTGATTATTAGAATTATTGAAGATGGGAAATCACTATAGAGATAGTGGACTCTCATGAACAACATTACATATCCATTAACTAAAGCTTATCCAACAACATGATAATCGCCACTTAGAGAAGAAGAGTATGAGATACCATGACGATTGGCTTTAGTGCAAGTGGGAGATTGAAAGTAGTATGCACACAAGCCAATCATGTTTGATGATAAAGCATATACTTTGTAACAATTTTATTCATTTATTAATAAAAGTATTAATTTATTAAAGGCTTTTAATTATCTACACGATCTTTGTTTTATAATATGTGATAAACCCATAGTTTTAAGCAATGCTTTTAGAATAATGATGATGATCATTCTAATGAGATCTAAATTCTTAGAAAGCGTAAAACTAAAATAGTTCCCAATCATTGGATTACTAAATTGGGGATTAGTGAATCCGGATAGATTGGTACATACGTTAACTTGCTTTCATTGGATGAGGATGATTGATCTCATGATCATTTGTGTGGAGACACTAAAGCAAGTATGTAGGTGCTTATTAGAGAATAAGTTCATTTGAACGTGGCTAGCTAAGGAATACCTAATGGAGTTTTACTTGCTCATCAATAGGAATTCTGTAGTGATAGTAGTAGTCAAGTGATCCTTGGACTTAAGATCATCATAGTATCTTGTGTATGATGAGTTATACTTTGACTTATTCCTTAAGACCCTTAGGGTATATCAAAGGGTATGCTTGGGTATAATAAGTTGTGCATGGAGATAATGTATGATCAATAAAGAATCTACCACTTATTAAAGAAGAGAAATGTCCTATGTAATTCGATAAATGACAACCCAAAGTAGTCCTTGGCGGCGGAATAAAATTAGAAAGGAGTTTCTAATTTGCATTATTTGAGTTGTGCATTTAAGGATCGAAATACATATAATTAAATAAAATAAGACTTGACAAAGAATTCCATGTCTTATATTTAATTGGGACATTGTATGGTGGAAGGATTGAATTGTACGGTAACTATTTACTCAAAGGTTCTTTTATGATTAATGTTGAAATCTATATTATCTAGAAAGTCGTTGATCGCTTGGGGAGGCTTATCCCTATTGTAGAATAAATATTATTTATTTAAATAAATTAATTGTTTAATTTATTTATTTAAATAAGATTAAATTGTTCTAATTGATTTATTCACAACCTAGGTTTAATATGGAGAGCCTAAAGGGTCACACCATAAAAGGAAGAATAATTATTTAAGAAGTTAATGACATAATCGTAATAATATATAAGTTATGTATATTTAATTTAATCTATGGTGATAGAATAAATTAAATAGCTTAATATTTATTATTTAATATTTTAGAAATATTAAATATAAATTAATAAGAGGAGTCTTATTAATATTATTACAATTATTATTATTTTAATTTCTAAAAGAGTTTAGGAATTAATTTAATATAAGTACTCTCATTTATTCCTAATTGGATTAGGAAGGAAAATTAGTTAAAGGAGTTTAATTAATTATCCCTAATAAGATTAGGGAGCTTAATTAATTAAAAGAATTTAATTAATTAAATAAACCCCAATTCCTTAATTGTTAAGGTGGGTTGCCCACATCTATAAATAAGAGGAGTCTTATTATGGGTGTGGGGGTTGTTGACTTTTACAACATACGACATAATTCCAATTTGTTGGAGAGTACGTTCCTTTCTATAGAGATAGAAAACTAGGGTTTGAGCCAAATACCCATTTCTTAAATCTTTATTATTCCTTGGTGGATCACCTCTAGAGGCCAAACATATGGGTGGCTAACGTTGATCAAAGGAAGGAACCAAACCCGGTGGATTCAAGTTGAACGCGAAAAGGATTGGAGGTGAACTTGTACACGAGGAAGCTTCGGATCTTCAAGGGTATGTTTGTTCTTCATATCTTTTCGTTTAATTAATAATTGTGCATAAAGGGTGATCCGGGTATATGGTTTGTAAATTTTTAAACTCTGTTTTTTACACGTTTCCGCTTATTTTTGCAATTTGACTGCGTTCTAGAATATTACAAACCTAACAATCATAACTAGTTGCTAGCAGTTTCAATCGTTATTCTTGCGTGTTTGATCCGATTCAAAGAAAGACCGATTGTACAACTAACTATAAACACCACCTCATCAAGAAGTGTCCGCTACATACACAGTAAAACCATTATAGTATAGTTGACGAAGACACAACATTTCATCCCAAGATTTGCTCAAACAGTTCAAATGTCGATTCAATTATGCGGCCTTTTGCACAACCAAATCAAGAAGCCCTCCCTTAAGAATAACCAAAAAAACCAACAATCGACCAAATTAAGCATAATAATATGTACATATCAGATCGATTAATAGTAGAGTCCATCATGAAGAAACCAAATCAGCTGCAAACATATTAAAAAATCCAAAACAACTAAAAATAAATTGATTGACCACAGAGCAGCTTCCTAAAACAGAAAAGAAGACTGCAAAGAAGACGATGAACAACCGAGAAATTTTTTCCAACAAATTCATTTAATAATCAATCCCCACAAAAAATCCCTATAAACGAATAACTAGAGTAGAAAATCGAATACTAGGGGAACAAAAGAAGTCAAAATTGTGGGAATCGTCATCGTCGTGGAATCGTAATTGTCATCGTCGTAGAGAATCGACGGAGGAGATTCGCTCTGGAACGGGTCTAGGCGGTGATGGAACAGATCTTCTTCTTCAACTTTGCTTATATTCATTTTTGTAGAGACAGATGATGATCTTTTATAATATTTGGAATTAGATGAGGAATTAGATGATTCTGGAGATGATGGAGATGAGGGGAGAAGATGATGATGGACAGTAGATCTGTGGTTTGAGGAAGAAGGGTATTTTAGATATTTTCTAGTTTTTTTTACTGTTATACTCTCTTATCACGCGTTTTTTGGCGTCTGACATGCACACTTGGTTAATTTGGATGGAAAAGATAACAGTTTCACTTCAACTCAAAAGGTCGGGTGTTTAAATGTAACTTTACTGACTACAGGTGGTTAAGTGGGAAACCGCCCAAATCCCAGGTGTTCATCTGAACTTAACCCTATATAGTATATAATTATACCTTTAGGCGGAGAAGGAGAGAGAGGGAGTGGGTGACAATCCCACGTGAGTGACCACCATCCGTCGGTGGATGTCATGGTTGGCTTCATATCAACGCAAACAGCCAAAATGCCTCGGCTATACAACGTAAAACCAACACAAACCCACAAAAAGATAACCCCACCTAAAAGTGTGAAAAAGTTAGATTACTATCATTAACTTATTTGACAAAAGTCACCCCGCCCCCCTACTATTCTCTACTTTGGGTTGGCCACTAGCTCCACCACTAACATTACTATACGTACGTCTCCACTCCCATAAACGCTAGTGGTCTCTCTCCTCTCAAAAGTTGCCCAAATTCTTTCTTTTTCCCTTTTCTCCCTCTAAATGCTAGTGGCTCTCTTTTTCCCGTTTCTTCCGTTCTCATCTAATAAGAAAATGTTTTCTATTTTCAATTATGTATTGTTATACTAAAGACATGTAAAATTTTAATTTAGGATGCGAGATGGATAAAGAAACTAAGCAAGAAAACTCCTCTACCCTCCCCATAAACAACACGGATGAATCTCCTAGAAAACCACTAGGTGGCGGCAGCAGTGGAAACAATGATAGGCTAAAACGCGACGAATGGAGCGAAGGGGCGGTTTCGAGCCTTCTTGAGGCTTATGAAGCCAAGTGGGTGCTTCGAAATCGGGCAAAACTTAAGGGACATGATTGGGAAGATGTGGCAAAGTTTGTGTCGTCACGTGGTAATTCCACCAAGTCACCTAAGACACAAACTCAATGCAAGAACAAGATTGAGTCGATGAAAAAACGGTATCGGTCCGAGTCAGCCGCCGCCGATACGTCGTTGTGGCCGCTTTTCCCCCGACTTGATCTTTTACTACGTGGTACCGCCGCTCCTCAGCCTACCCCTCTGCCGCCGCTGCTGTCACCGCCGATTGACAATTCTCCGCTAATGATGGTTGAACCATCGGTGCCAGTGTCATCACAACCGCTACCACCGTTGCTTCCGGGTCCGGCTCAGCCGGTCCATCTTGGAATTGCGCAAAATTCACATGGTTCCAATGGTGCTGATAGGGTGGCCAAGGTACGTGTATTTTAGTTTCAACTTTGAAGTGATAAGGTGTAATTAATATTTAATATCATCATGGCTACAATTTTCGGTCTTTTTGTTTTTTAAAGTATTATGGTAAATTGTATAATGCATGTTGGTAACCAATTTAGAAAGTATTTATAGAGGGATTTCCATTGATTGTCTTTTGAAGGCCAAGGTCATATACCAGACTATGTGGGTTTGAAATGATCAACTTCGTATAAGAAAATTTGCTATTCTTTGTTTTGGTTTTTACAATAAAGTAATATTTAATTTATTTATTTATTAATTTCTTTGTTTGAAGCCGTGGCTAATAAAAATAACCACGGGTAATAAAAATAAATGTATCTAATTGTTGCACGGTGACTCAATCTAGGGACCACTAGAGGTCAATTCTTATCATATACACATAATCACTCATAAATTACTTGATTACTTCAATCAGTATATAAGTTCAGCCGAATGACATTTTTGTCCTGTAAAACGTAAGTTGTCACACATTTTTAAAATTGTTTTTAAAATTTATTTTTTATTAATTAAGTTTTTAAAATGATATTTTTATTAACTCCATTACTTTTATTCGATTTGACTGCAATCCAACCCAACCGACCTATTTATCTATTATCCGATTTAATATTTTTCGCACTTTTGTCCTTCTATGTTATCCAATTTTATTTTCTTTACTTTTAGAACAAAAAATTATTTTAGAAAAAAATAGAAAATTTTATTTTATAAAACAAAATTAGTTTCATAATATATATTAAAAAAACATAAAACTTTATTTTCACAAAAACAGATTTTAAAAAAAAAAATTGTGTAAAGTTTCATAAAATATAGATTTAAAAAAATAAAACTAAAAATAAAAAGTAAAACTTTATTTTTAGTTTTTTTAAATTAGTAAAGTTTTATAAAACATAGATTCAAAAATAAAACAAAAAATAAAATTTTATTTTGAGAAAAAAAATAGAATTTTTATTTTTTAAAAAGGAGTAAAGTTTCATAAAATATAGATTTAAAAATAATTACAAAAACTAGAAATTTTTATCTTTTGAAAAATGAGTAAATTTTAATAAAATATAGATTCAAAAAAATTAAAAATATTTTCAGAAAAAATAGAAAATTTTATATTTTTTTAAAAAGAGAGTAAAGTATCATAAAATATAGATTGAAAAAAAATTAAAATTCTAATTTCATAAAAAATTGAATTTTTTAAAAAAATTGAATAAAATTTCATAAAATATAGATTCAAAAAATAAAACAAAATATTATTTTAGGAAAAAATATATTTTCTTTTAAATGAGTAAAGTTTCATGAAATATATATTTAAAAAATTAAAATTTATTTTTAAAAAATTGATATTTTATTTTTTTTTAAAATTAATAAAGTTTTATAAAATATAGATTCAAAAAAAGTAAATAGAATTTTTTTAGTTTTTAAAAGATGTGTATATTTATTTTATGAAACTTTACACATTTATTGTATTTTTTTTTTTACTCATTTACTTTATTAACTATTTTTATTTTATTCTCTTGTTTTTTAATCTATATTTTATTAACCTTTACTTATTTATTTTTTTTAAAAATCTGAAAATAAAGTTTATTTTTTTATGTTCTTTTAATCTATATTTTATGAAACTTTACTAATTTTTTAATAAATAAAGTTTCTATTTTTCTGAAAAATAAAGTTTATTTTTTTTGAATCTATATTTTATGAAACTTTATTCATTTTAAAAATAAAATTTCTATTTTATTTGAAAATATCGTTTTATATTTTTGTTTTATTTTTTGAATCTATATTTTATAAAACTTCATTTATTTTAAAAAATAAAAATACTATATTTTTGAAAATATTTATTTTTATTTTATTTTTTGATCTATATTTTATGAAATTTTACTCATTTTAAAAAAAATTAAATTTCTATTTTATTCGAAAAATAAAGTTTATTTTTTTTGAATATATATTTTATGAAACTTTAATCTCTTTTTTAAAAAAATTCTATTTTTTTAAAGAAAATAATGTTTTTTTCTGAAATAAAATAAAATCAGGTAACTTGGACGGACAAAAGTGCAAAAAATGCCAAATCGGATAAAAAAAAGATAAATGGGTTGGGTTACAGTCAAATCAGGTAAAAAAAACGTAATTGACAAAAATTGTCACTTTAATGACCTAATTGACGAAAAATAAACTTTAAAGAAGATTTTAAAAATAAGTTACAACTTAGAGAAACAGAAGTGTCATTCAGCCATATAAGTTCGGTTATTTCGTTATCTACAGAGTCAAATAGCGAGATTAGTATTTAAAATAATTGAAAATGGTTAGTCTATAAAAATAAATTATATTTTATATAACAGATAATTGCATTAATTTTAGATAATTTTTGTTATATAAAAATTATATAATTCTAATTTTATATTGTATAAAATACAACTTATTTTTTATAATTTGTCTATAAGATCTATCGATTTTAAACCGTCTAAAATATATGATAATAATAACGTAAATTGAGTAGGAAGTACATGTACCTTGGGGTGGGCTACTTTCACATTAAAGTGAGTATTATTAGTATTACTGCTATAATTATTATTAAGAACTTGTCACCAAGCCATGCAATTGCACTAAATAAAATTTCGAAAAATTCAAAATTCTTTGACATACATGCATACCATTATTTATTTGACAGGAAGATGTAATGCCTGCCAGATTGTCAGACCACGAATCAGATAAAAACGCAATGGAGACGGATAGTAGCACACCGGCCTTATACAGCGACAAGGAGAAAATGAAGTCCAAAAATCAAAAGACGAGGACGGAGAAAAAGAAGAGAAGGAGAAGGGAAGATTGGGATATAGCCGATAGCATTAGATGGTTAGCGGAAGTAGTGATGAGGTCGGAGCAAGCGAGAGTCGATACAATGAGAGATTTAGAAAGGATGCGAGCAGAAGCTGAGGTGAAGAGAGGTGAAATGGACCTTAAGCGAACCGAGATAATTGCAAATACTCAACTGGAGATTGCTAAGCTCTTTGCAGGCATTGGCAAAGGGGTCGATTCTTCTTTGAGGATTGGGAGAAGTTGATACTTTATCTATATTATAAAGTCAGAGAGGAAGAATTGGTGAAATTGTGTCGCATTATATTATTAAATCATAACGTGTTATTGAACTTTTGGAAGTGATAGAGAAGGATATACGTTATTGGCATATTTGGATGGGTAAATTTCAATTTTTGTAATGTCATAGCTAGTGTCTCAATTTTTTGCAAAACCGTCATTTCTAACCAATTTTGGTCAAAATCATGTCAAGTGAATTTATAAGGGCAAAATAGTTCATTCATGCACAAAACTATTTTCTTTACTAATGGAAGGGCAAATTCATCCTTATAATAATAAAATTGATTCTCTTATAAATAATCAAGTTTTATTTTAACCAAATAAATAAGTAAAAAGAAATTAATTACAAAACTCAAAGATCTGTTTAAATAAAAATTTAAATAGAATATTTTGATTAATTTGAAAGAGAAAATTAAACACTAAAACTTAGATTAAATTAAAAGGGAAAAAATATTGTAGACACTCAAAATTTTGCATTCCTGTTACTAACCTTTCAGGAGGGCAGAATCGTCTTTTAGAGATAACTGTTGGGTAAAATCTAGTTACGCACAACACGCAAGTATACATGGTCAACAAGTAATATAATGATAAGTAGAGTATCGTTCCCACAGAGAAATTAGTATGAATTTAAACCTCACAATTTTCAGTTTCCTATTAATCCCAATTTTATTAAACTATCCAATTTAACGATTAAAATTATAAAAAATAAAATTATTAAAAATACCAAACAATCAACAAATATAAAAACTGAATTTTTAAACAATTATTAGAGAATTAGGCTTATAACTTCACCCTTAGCTTTACTCTGATTATTACACTTTATTCTAGTCTAAATCACTATCCCACTTTATAAATCAAGAACACTTAAGTAGAATTAATCGCCTTTCGATGCACTAACACCATATTAACTCAAATCCACAAATTAGATATAATTAAGTTAAACACCTTAATTAACTAACTCACTATATCTCTATGTGAATTACAATCAAAGAAGGTTTAAGTCCAAGTTCTCTATCTGATTACATGTGATGTTAAGCATATCTCTACCCTAACATTCATCAAGATTCCATTCATTCACAGAATTCAAGAACATATGTTATATTAACTAAGTCTAGACTCGTATTTCCTTTCTCGAATCCATACAAGTCCATAAAGAATTGGTGATCAGGCAATTCATAAATTCAAATACAAATTAATATAGATAAACTGAGAAATAGCTTATTAAACTAAAAATCAAAGTTACATAATCATCGTTCCACCTAAAGATCCGTCATAAGCCTAAAAAGTAATTTAGTTCATCATTAATGAAATAAAAACTAAAGTAATTAAAGAAAACATCCTCTCAATTACAAATATAAAACTAAAAGAAAAGAATAAATTCAGAACCACCCTTCTCTTTAGCCCAATTTGAAATTGATATGAAAATCCTTCAAATATCTTCACTCCAATGCTTGCTCCAAAATCTGTCCTTTTTTTTCAATGTTAATTGCTCTGCATTCTTTGCATCCTGTTATTTGATGTCAGATATATCGCTAAGACATGCATTCTGATTGCAATTCCAGACCAATATGAGTCCAAAGGCATCCCAAACACTTAAGTTTACGTTCTTGTAGTAATCGAAACCAAATAGAAGACTACTATGCTCCGTACCCCCACCCCAGTGGGGGTGTAAGCTTGTATTGTGCCCACCCCAACAGGCTAGTAGTTTGTTAACTGATATCAAGACCCCCCGCCCTGGCGGGGGTGTTAGGCATAAAAGAGCCCGCCCTGGTAGGGGTAGCTTTTGCTAATTAACTTGAATTGTTCCTTGCTTCCCACATTTTTGCCAAAATTTCACCCTTTTTGATCAATTGCCACACCACCTAACCTACACACAAAATAACACTAAAGAAGTAAAACCAAATAATGAAATCAAGGAATTAACACCGATTAAGCTTGAATTAGGAACCGATTCGTGGGTATAAAACCCACTTATCAAAATCCCCCAAACTTAAACTATGCTAGTCCTCGAGCACGAAACAAAACTACTAAACTATGCAATGCAATGCCATGATATGTAATGCTTCTAATCTATATGCCTATGAATCCAACAATCATCATAGAATCAAATTTATTCAACCGGCCTCAGAGAAATCAAGCAAACACGACGACACTTCGTATCAAAACCAATCAACAATTCCTTATCAATCCTTGAATCTTACACCGTTATTACTGGTATAGTGTGTGTTTGTGCTTAACAACATGCTAATTAACTGATGCAATTTCTAATTTAATACATAAAAAGTCTCTTATAAGGCATCATATAGAGTAAACTTAAAAATATCAAAAACAGACGAAGTCCAACTAAAATCAAACAATTACCAAGATCAAGAGTCCAAATAGGGTACTTATGCTTTCTTTTTCAATCACGAGGGCTTTTGCTCTTATTTCCTATTTTATTCTCTTCTCTTTTTTTAGATAAGTAGTGAGTGCGTTTTACGCTCCATCTCACGCTTGTGATTATGGGGAGTGCTTTTCATGATTCTTCTCAACCCACCACAAGATTCCATTATTCACTATTTATAATCCTATATTACTATGCAACTACATGACTATATGAATGCAAACATTTAAATATGAAATAATATATGCAAACCTAGCTAATGAAACTAAATATGCAAACATGAAAATTAAACTAAATCCCCCAAACTGGAAAATTACAATGTCCTCATTGTATAGATAAAGCAATAAATAAGTGACGACTTCCCTGTACTCGCCTAAGCCTGGGGTGGTGGCGGCTATTGTTCATCATCTGAATCACTAGGTGGGAACCTTGGCATTGGGGCTGGCTGCTGGTATAGGAATTATGCATTGGGATTGAAGCTCTAGAGAGTCGTGTTTAATTAGGCGAAAGATAGATTCATGGCTTCAAACATATGGTCTTGCCTCGCTGCGAGTCTCCGCATCTCTCTTCGAGCCTCCTTGTTGTGCTCATCCACTTGGCGTTGAAGGTTTAGGAACTAAGGGCTAGAAATGGCCTCGGGCTATGGTGTCGCCTATGTTCCTTACTCTCCCATTGTCGCATCCCCCTGGAAGTTGTCGTCATCTGAGGTGTCTTTAGCGTCAGCCTCATCCTCCGAGGCTGAGGGAAATACAAAGCCTACTCCTCTAGGATGCGACTCGCCCCCGGGAAACACTGCATACCGTGCGATCATTCTCGAAACTAGTGTCTAAAGCGGCATCTGGGTTGTCTCATAATCGGACCATCTAACTCCCGCTTCCCTACACAACCCACAAATAAGCGATGGGTGTGGCAAGCTGCCTAAGAATGGTCATCGTAAGCATCGTTGGATTGAAAAATAGATTATAGCCCTTATGTCGATGATGAAATCTTGTACAATCGCATATAAAAGTAATGCCTTCTCTTTGGTCACATCTGACGTGTGTGTGGATGGAAACAACTTAGCGCACATGAATGTGTACCATATCTTCCCATACCTGCTGAGATCCTTACTGTGAAAGACAATGCCCCTTTTTTGACCCTTGATCTATGTAGTGCCCGACTTTGTCATTTCATTCAGAATAGTCTCATAATCAGGATCATGGTCACGTAGGTGAGTGTACAGGCACTGTCTCGGAACTCATAACTGGTATTATGTGTTAATGGCATCGACACTGAAAGGAACTAACCTACCCCGCACAAAAGCATTGAAGGGGGCCTTATTCGCGGTATTAGTATAGAATTCTTTGACCACACTCAAAATTGTGGCCTCAGGCTCTTCCATGAACTTATTCCAACCCTTATGATATATTTGTTACATCATTTCACCATCGATATGGTCCGATGCCAAACCCTGCTCCGGTGTGAGTGCTTTTGTCACTATGTAGTCATAACGGTCAGCAGAACTTATGAATTTTTGTCTATCAAATGTCTGTGTTGGTGGTACGGTTTTGGAACTCTCTCCACGTTGCCTCTACGATGTCGTTTTAGATGCCATTGAATTGGAATTGGTGAGCTTCACAAAAACTTCCCCTAAACTTCACTTAAACAATCTGTCGAACACTTGGTGTGCAATACAACCAATCCCCCCCCCCCCCCAAACTTAATGATTTTGCTTCATCTATGGTGAGAGGCATTGAGAAACTGTAGAAATAAGCCACTCAGTCTTTGTATATCTCCAAGTGTTTGATTTTATTCTTCCCTCTTTTGCTGTAACAATCCTCTTAAGAAGAACTCCACCATTGAATTTCTGAATGGGTGAGAATAGATATGGTTAGAGTGTTGTGAAGATATGATTTTATAGAGAGGGTGTAATGTATAAAATTGTGGGTTGGATAAGTGGGAAGGTAATGAATGTATTGGAGTGATGGAGATGTAGTTGCCAAAACATGGGTAGAGAGTGGATTGAAGATGTATGGGAGTGGGGTTTTAATTGAGGAATAAGTAGAAGAAGTATAATCGGGTGAATAAAGTGTGTAACTGCTGAATCCTGATGTATCATATTCTGGACCACCACCCCGGAGGGGAGTTAATACGCCTTATAGGCCCGCCCCAGCTGGGTTGCAATCTGCTGATGAACTTGACACCCCCACCCCGACGGGGGGTGTTGAACTTGGAAGGCCCGCCCCGGCGGGCTTGCTTTCTGTTTTTGAAAATAAGAACCCCCGCCCCGGTGGGCATAGGTTTTGTTAGTGCATCTTATTTTGCTCATTCCTTCCTTTCAACTCTAATCCATCATCATGTTAAGTTCCTGAAATACCATTAAACATAAATGTGAGTAGATATTGAGCAATTTTAATCATGAATGGTGAGATTATCTAGAAAATGCAACTTAACTAATTATTAAATGAACTTATTCTATATTACTAATTATTCTAAACTACAATGTGACGAACATGAATAAAAATATGAAGAATAAAAGTATGATTGGGTTGCCTCCCAACTAGCGCTTGATTTTAAATCTTTCAGCCTGACTACTCCCTTTTTATGGTACGTCGGCTAGTGTGATTGCGATGACATCCGTGTTGGATTCGCCACCCCAATAATGCTTTAGCCTTTGACAGTTAACCTAGAACGTTTCCAATGGATTTCTGTTATAGAGTTCAACGACGCCATGTCAGAAAACTCTTTTGATGGTAAATGGACCCGACAATCTTGATTTTAGCTTTCCCGGGAACAACCGCAATCTTGAGTTGAACAATAATATTGATTGCCCCGGTTCGAACGTTCTTTGCATGATTTTCTGGTCGTGCCATTTCTTGACCTTTTCTTTGTATAACTTAGAGTTCCCATAAGCTTGAAGTCAGAATTCATTGAGTTTGTTCAACTGAAGTAGCCTCTTTTCACCCGCAGCTGCTTGATCAAAGTTGAGTTTCTGAATTGCCCAGTAGACTTTATGTTGTAACTCCATAGGTAGTGACATGCTTTTTCGTAAACTAACTAACATGGTGACATCCCGATTGGTGTTTTGTAAGCAGTCCTATAAGCCTATAGTGCATCATCCAATATGATAGACCGGTCTTTTCTATTCGGGTTTACTACTTTCTCTAAGATTCTCTTCACCTACCTGTTTGAAACCTCCGCTTGCCCCCTTGTTTGGGGATGATATGTCGTCGCCACCTTATGGTTAACTCCATATTTTGCCAACAAAGCTGTAAATGATTTGTTATAGAAGTGACTACCTTCATCCCTTATAATAGCTCTTGGCGTGCCAAATCTTGTAAAAATATTCTTGTATAAGAATTTAAGAACCACCTTGGCATCATTTGTTGGGAGTGCTACAACTTTAACCCATTTCGATACATAGTCAACCGCAAAACAAAACGTACTGATTATCGATGGAGAAAGGAAATGGCCCCATAAAATCCATGCCCCAAACATCAAAAATTTGAACTTCTAAGATCGTTTGTAGTGGCCTCTCATTCTTCTTTGGTATGTTACCCACCCTTTGACATCTATCACAGCTTTTAACAAACTGGTGGGCATCTTTAAATAATGTAGGCCAATAGAACCCAGCTTGAAGAACTTTTTCCGCTGTTCTTTCCCTTCCGTAATGTCCCCCGTATGCAGATGAGTGACATTCATGCAATATGTTCTTCACCTCGCTGTTTGACACACACCTTCTAATCATCTTGTCGGCACACTGTTTGAATAGATATGGCTCATCCCACATGTACCACTTGACGACATGTAGGAACTTCTTTTTCTACTATCGTGTAAGATCAGGGGGAGGGATGTTGCTCACTAGATAGTTAGAGAAATCCGCGTACCACATAAATTCTGCATTGACTCCAAACAGCTGCTCATCCGAAAATGACTCATTAATTACACACTAATCCTCTTCATCCTTACCCGGGTTTTCCAGCCTTGATAAATGATCTACAACTTGATTCTCCGTCCCCTTTCTATCTTTTATTTTCAAATAAAATTCCTATAGAAGGAGAATCCATCTAATAAGGTGTGGCTTGACATCTTTTTTTCAAAATTAAGTACCGAATGGCCGAGTGATTCGTATAAACTACAACCTTTGTTCTGTTCAAATATGCCCAGAATTTATCAAAGGCATATACTACTGCAAGTAATTCCTTTTCCGTAGTTGTGTAATTCATTTGGGTCTCCATAAGTGTCTTACTTGCATAGTATATGGCATGAAATACCTTCTCTCGGCGTTGACCCAACACAACCCCTATTCCATCGTTGCTTGTATTGCACATTAACTCAAACGACATAGTCCAATCCGGTGCGACAATAACTGGCGTTGTAGTCAACTTTTTCTTCAACATGTCAAATGCTAAATTACAATCGTCATCAAACTTAAAAACTGAATCTTTTTCTAAAAGGCTGCACAGTGGTTTTGCAATCTTAGAGAAATATTTTATAAATCTCCTGTAGAACCTGACATGTCCCAAAAAGCTACGGATTCCCTTTACTGAAGTTGGCGGTGGATGGTTTTTAATTGTTACCATCTTTGTTCTATCAACTTCTAACCCCTTTACGGAAACCTTGTGCCCCAAAATTATTCCTTCCTCAACCATAAAGTGGCACTTTTCCCAGTTAAGTACCAAATTTGTTTCTGTGCATCTCTTTAAAACTATCACCAAATTCTCTAGATAAGCATCAAAATCATCCCCATATACAGAAAATTTATCCATGAAGACTTCCACATTTTTCTCTACCATGTCCAAAAAGATGGCTATCATACACCGTTAGAAGGTAGCGGGTGCATTACACAAGCTGAAGGACATTCTCCTAAATGAGAATGTGCCATATGGGCTTGTGAAAGTGGTCTTTTCTTGATCTTCAGGAGTAATGACTATCTGATTATATCCCGAATACCCATCCAATAAGCAATAAAATTCGTGGCCCGCCAATCTTTCCAACATCTGATCGATAAAAGGCAGAGGAAAATGATCTTTACGGGTCACCTTATTCAACTTCCTGTAGTCCATGCCAACCCTCCAACCAGTCACTATCCTCGTCCGAATTAGGTCATTGTCATCATTTTGTACCACGGTCATTCCTCCCTTTTTCGGTACACATTGAACCGAGCTGACCAACTTGCTGTCTAAAATTGGGTAGATGATACCCACGTCCAACCATTGTAGGATTTCTTTCTTCACTACTTCTTTCATGATTGGGTTGAGTCGTCTTTGTTGCTCCACTGTTGGCTTTGCATCCTCTTCCATCAGAATTTTGTGCATGCAAAAGGATGGACTGATTCCTTTGATATCTGCAAATGTCCATCCTATAGCCAATTTATGTTCTTTAAGCACTCTCATCAACTTATCTTCCTATAATTCGTTAAGTGCAAAAGAAATAATAACAAGTAAAGTATTAGAATTGCCTAAATACGCATACCTGAGGTGTTTAGGGAGTGGCTTAAGCTCAAGTGTAGGTGGCTCCTCCAGTGAAGGTTTCATCCTTGTTGTGGCTCTTTCCTCCATTTGCAATGGTTCAAATGGTGTTTTAAATCTACTAACTCGTGGCAGAAAATCTAACATTTGCAAATAATCCACAAACTCCAGATCATCTAAATCTTCATCTCCCAATAATGTCGTTTCCAATGGATCATTAGCCAAACTTTTAACCATGTCCTCGCTGATTATGTGATCAATGATATCCATCTTAAAACACTCTTCTTCATCCATAGGGAATTTCATGGCATTGAATACGTTGAACATTATTTCTTGATCTTGGACCCTCATGGTTAGTTCACCTTTTTGAACGTCGATGAGAGTCCTACCCATAGCCAAGAACGGTCTCCCTAAGATGATTGGGATGTTCTTATCTTCCTCAAAATCAAGAATTATGAAGTCCGTGAGAAATATGAATTTGTCTACCTTAACCAAAATATCCTCCATAATGCCTCTTGGGTACGTAACTGACCTATCCGCCTACTTCTATGAGATGTTTGTAGGTTTTGGAGCTGGTAAACCTAATTCAGTATAAACTGATAATGGCATAAGGTTTACACTTGCTCCCAAATCACATAAACACTTGTTGAACACTGTATTCCCAATTGTGCATGGAAAGGTAAAACTCCCTGGATCTTTCAACTTAGGTGGCAACTTTCACTGTAAAACTGCGCTACATTCCTCTGTTAATGCCATGGTTTCGAAATCTTCCAACTTCTTTTTCCTAGACAGAATACCCTTCATAAATTTAGCATAACTTGGCATCCTCTCTAGGGCTTCTGCGAAAGGGATGTTAATCTGAAGTTTCTTAAAAACCTCTAAAAATTTAGCGAATTGCTTATCCAATTTCTATTTTTGGACTCTCTACTGAAACAGCGGTGGAGGATACACAACTGGCTTGTCATCAAACTTTGTTTGTTCAACTTTCTTTTCCTCACCCTGTTTTTCTTCAACCACTTTGTTTTCATCAACTTTGTCATCCATTCTAACTGAATTTTCTGCACTTTTCCCATCTAGATGTTTTCCACTTCTCAAAGTGATTGCCTGACACTGCTCGTGATTTCCCTTCGAATTTCTTTCGGTGTCACTCAATAGAGTCCCTTGTGGTCTATTGTTCAATTCTAAGGAAATTTGTCCTATCTAATTTTCTAAATTCTTGATGGCTACTGCTTGTGATTTCATGGCTGCTTCGTTGCTTGTTATATACTTTGATAATAACTCCTCTAAATCTATTTTCCTCTCTTGATGTTGAGCTGGTTGTTGATGTTGATTCTGAAATCCTGGGGGATAAGATGGTCGTGGAGCTTGTTGATGCTGGTTATTACTACACGAAAAATTAGGGTGATTCCTATTCCCCTGTATGTATGCACTCTGGTACATGTTCTGTGGAATCCTGTTGTAGCTACCCACAAATTGCACTGATGCTGGGTTGATTGCACATTGTTTCATCGGATGTTCACCCACGCACAATTCAAAAATAACTGCAACCTGCTGAGTTTGGACCCCCCGATAAAGCATCCACTTTATTAGAGAGCGCTGAAATCCGCGCTGCTAATGCCGTCACTCTATCTACTTCTAACACTCCAGCTACCTTAGCTTGTGTCATTCCTGTCGTGGGCCACTGGTAGTTGTTAGCTGCCATTTTCTCTATTAATTCATATGCCTCCTCACTGATTTCCACCCCTTCCAGCAACAAAGGATGGCATAAGGGGTGGTTTTTCGTCAAGGGGCCAGAGATCTTTTCTCTGTCGGACTGGACTACGCAACATAAGGTTTCTGTTGATTTTGGTGATATTTCCGATGAGCGGATAAGTGAAATGATTGAGCTCTTCGAGAATTTCCCATTTAAGGAATGGGATTACGGTCTTCTCACCAAACAAGCGTGGTTATATGATTACAAATGTAAGTTCTGAATCATTCTGACACACACTTACTTGAAACTTTTAATGATATAAATGTTGATATGTGTTCTGCTTTTTGTAGTGTCTTTGATCAAGCCAACATCTTCGGATGTAAGGGATCTTGAAGATTTCTTGGATGGGAAGTCTGCGAAAAACACTGTTGAACCTCCACTACTAGAGACTACACCCGAAGCCGATCCAACCCATGAAGCACATACCACTGAACCCCATGTAGAGGAGCCAGAAGCTGATGAACCTCCCCTACCAGAAGAGGTTCTTCAACCCAGTAGGAAGAAACGAGCTATTCAAAAACCTCAATCCATTCCCACCCCGACAAGTCCTGAGCCTACCCCAGAACCTGAACCGACTACCAACCCAGCCTCCCTTCGAGGAGGTTTGCTCGATCTGCCTGCCCATGATCGAAAAAACCTTCTTCGAGTGAAGAAATTAAGAACCAAAGTTACCCCTTTATCAGCAGAAGAACTTAGAATACCTCCCTCCTCAACCGAACTCCCTCAACCAATCCCGGTTGAGATTCAAGTTTCTGACGAAGAAGAACGAGTCGAAATCGTGACAACACTGTCCAGGAAGAGGAAACATCCTTCTGGCAATCATCCAAGTTCGGCTTCCGCCCCATCTCTACCACGTGAATTCGTTCCAGTTCGATCCCCTTCACCTGAAAACGTATACATGGATCCCTCTCCACCTCGTGACCAAACCATGCCTTTTCCCCCAGGGCCCTCGTCACAAGAATTTTAGAATGATGCCATGGGATCACCGACATTATGGCCTCAGTTCAATGCTAATTTCCCATTTCAGCTCTTTGATACCTTCGTTCGGGAAACCGACTATCACCGATTCGGTAACCATTCGGACGGGGATCCGCTTGATGAAGGATTTAGTTATTAGGCGAAGGTAAGTAATAGTATTCTTACTTATACATTTCTTTTCTGGATTGAGTATCCGAAACTGATTGGATACTATTGAACATATGCGGGAAAATGCAGTCTTCGAGTGTTTACGTCCTAGACATGTAAATGCTGAGGCCGAAGAGGATGCCATGAAAGGGGAAATTAATATGTTGAAGGCATCGTTGGCTCGGGAGAGAAGCGAACACGAAGACGTTCTTCACACTAATGAAGGTCTTTGGAAAGACTTAACTCAAGCCAAAGAGGGCCTGAAGGCATTGGAAGACGAACAGAAGGCAATTGAAGAGGAATTGAAGGCGACCAAGGCCAGTCAACAGTCATTGACTGTTATGAATGTCGGGCTGGTTGAATAGAATTTGATTCTGAAGACCAAAAATGAAGAACTCGCCTCAACCAATTGAAGCTTGGCGATTCAACTTGGTGAAGTTCAGGCAAAGGATCAGGACGACAAGGAGGCATATAGGGCCAAGCGTCATAAACTTCGTCGCCAGATAAAATCGCTTGAGGAGCGAGGTCCTCTTCTGACTGAACTGGTTTGCAAACAGATTCAAACTGAATACCGGGCCTCTGATGAATTGAATGCTGAAATTCTAAAGGTTTATTCTGAAGGGTATGAGGTCTGCCGAGATCGAGGCAAGGAAAAGTTAGCTGCAAGCTCAATTGGATCCAACCCTTCTTGACTCCGAAGATGAAGGTGCTGCCTGAGTCTGATTGATTCGTTTTAATATTAGGACTTTTTATTGTAAAGATCTCTTCCCTTTTTGTGTAAACAATTATTTTATTAATGAAATTCCAACTTTCCTTTCTTATAACTTCTGTATAATGTGTTTCTTGTTAATAATTCAGCACCAATGACCTGTATGAACTTAACTTAGGCTATGAATCAGATAAGGCATATAACATTTAAGAAATGAAATGAACTGAATTCAATGAACTGAACTGAATGAACCAAACTCAACACTTGAACAAAACAAAGTAATGTATACTTATCGTTTCCGAAGTATGAGACAGATCAGTCATAGGGTGAATTCGGCTAATCCTCTTTGCACCATTAAGATCTTGTTTACCACTCGGGGTGAAACAAGTATATAAGGACATTTGTTTACCACTCGGGGTAGAACAATTTTATGAGGACCATGGAATTTACATTGTTGCCCATCAATTTGAACTAATTGACTAATAATGGTCATCTGTAGGCAAACGCTATCTTCGGGTACCTTCGTCTTAAATACAAAGGAGCCGAAGAGGATACCGAAGAGAATGCCGAAGAGAATACCATCTGAATGGATAACGCCATTCGAAAGTCGAGTCATCTTTGATATAACAGGGATTTGATGTCGAGTCCGGATCCTTCGTAACTCGTGGCATATCGTCATAAGCTTCAAGAAGAGCTTAAAGAGCCTCAAGCCCTTAGGAATTTGGGTCTGCTAATGACCTAAGACCTTCGCAAGGAAATCCAGGCAGCATACAGAAAATCCACCGAGCTGAATGATGAGATCGTCCATATGTATGCCAAAGGATATGAAAATCTGCCGAAGGCAAGAAAAGCTTGTTGCGGCCAAGGTAGGTCCATCTCTTATAGATTCTTTAGAAGGCGGCGATGACAAGGAAGAAGCCTGAACATGACCTCCCCTTTATCTTTATCTGTAGAACTTTCTGCAAAAATCCTAACTTTTTGTGAACAGTTAATGAAATATCAACTTCATGCCTTATTACTTCTGGGTGAACATTTCTTGTCAATAATTCATCATCAATCAACATGAAAAATGTATAAGATTCCTGTGAACTTAACTTAAATTGTGAATCAGACAAGTCATATAACAGTTAAGTTGAATAATAATACTGAACATAATGAACTGAATTGAATGAACCAAACTCAACACTTAAACAAAATAAAGTAATGCATACTTATCGTTTCCAAAGTGTGAGGCAGGCCATGTATAAGGTGAATTCGGCTGATCCTCTTTGCATCATCAAGATCTTGTTTACCACTCGGGGTAAAACAAGTATATAAGGATATTTGTTTACCACTCGGGGTAGAATAATTTTATGAGGACCATGGAATTTGTTTACCACTCGCGGTAAAACAAATTCATAAGGGCACACCTGACAATAAGGCTTCCATCGAATGGCCAGCGAGTTTGACCATACCTCCTTACTTCGATGCCTTTTGTTTACCACTCGCGGTAAAGAAAAATTAAAAGGACTATAGAATTTGTTTACCACTCGCGGTGAAACAAACCTATGAGGACACTCCTCTGCAAAAAAAGTCGCCATCAAATGGCCAAATAGTCGACCAAATCCTCCTTACACCGATGAAGTTTGCCTACCCTGAAGGGCCTGACAAATTCATAAGGACCACCTGCCAAAAAGGCTACCATCGAATGGTCAGCGAGTCCCCCCCGTCCTCCTTACACCATTATGGACTTAGGACCAATAGAAAGAAGATCAATTGCGAAAAAGTGAATCTTTTGTGCTGAATCTGAACTTGACAACCTACCACACTGATTGTCCAAAGTAGAATATCTGACTGCACACAACATCCATGAGCTCTGCTTCTGCTGATTGGGACATAAACCTTCTCAAAGCTTTTCTGAACGGTCAGATCTTTTGCAGCTTTAGATGGATTTCTCAGAAGACAAGTTCCCATAGGGCGGTGTGCCCCTCAGTGGATTCTCGGGAGTGTGATTTCTGGATCTATTTCGGTGGAGATTTTTGTCACTGTGGTGAGAATACTCGAGGCAGAATGACTTATTTGTATTCTAAGGTGTATACTCTTTGGATCAACTTATTCGTCTGCTGCGACCATAATCTCGAGAACCGATAGAGTGAGGTACCCTCTTCGGATGCTCAGGAGTATGGTTCCTTGGTCTTATTCGGTCATGAAGATCACCTTGAGACATTTCTTCAAAGTGTATAGACCGCTTTACTACGTCTTTCAGACTGGACATAATTGGATGCCTCGTCCTTCAGCTCTGCCATCCGAAACATTTGCTCCAGCTCTGCCATCCGAAGGATCTGCACCAGCTCTGCCAACCGAAAGACCTGCTCCAGCTCTGCCATTCGAAGGACCTGCTCCAGCTCTGCCATCCGAAGGACCTGCACATAATTGGATGCCTTGTCCTTCAGCTCGGCAATCTGAAGCACATGTTCAGCTATATCCTCGCTCTGCTTCAAGAGAAACTCCAAAGCTTTATCTACTTCGTCCGCCATCTTCGCCAGCTTGGCAGCCTTGTTGTCCTGATCACTTCGGTGCTGAGTTCTAGGTGGGGTGCCTTCTACTCGCCTTCGACCATGATCACGTTCCTTGTCAGCAGCAAAGACCAACCTCCTTCGGGCTTCACCATGGGCTCTCGAATGAGAACCCCCTGAATCATGCTTGGAAGCCGTACTCTCAAGAGCACTTTTGAAAGGACCCAGACGATCCTTAACTGAAACACGAGGCAAAGATGAACTTACAGCCATCGGTTGTCCCTCCAGTGTACTAGTTCTACTCCTCACCATTCTTTCTGACGTAGAACAAATGAAACTTTGTGATTGAAAACTTAAGGATACTAGAACACACCCCTCCTTCTCCGACGTCCCAATCACGTAAGATGCCCTGATCCTGCACAGTAAACACGATCAACACCAAAAGCTTGACGGCTTCGACCGTCAGGGAATAGCTCAGGCATGAGAGTCAGTACAGGCGGTCTCAAGGATTAACAATGGAGGATAATAATATCTAGTGTATTGAGAGAGAGTTATCATTTGTTAGTGTGTGTACCTTTTCTTTAAGACTTCCTTGCTAGGTTATACTCTCTTGCCCGATTTACCGTGCCACCCACTACTGTCTGACACAGCCCCCTACTCCTTAGTGATTTTTGCCGACTGCATGCAGGCTGTCACCTTTCCCATGCACTATTTTTGCCGCCGGCCGGTTATAATCCCATCCACATTAATGATTTGCAGTCATAACAGTCAACAACCTTCCTTTTTTATCATTACAAGTCAAAGATAGAGATATTAAAATATCTAATGGGTCGATCCACTGATCCGACCCGATCTTAAAAGGACACAACAGAAATAATATAATGAACATGCCCAATAACTTTAAGACTCAATAATAAGGACCCAATGGACTAATCAAATAAGTAGGTCCAATCTACTCGGCCCAATAAGAGAAATATCATGAGCCAACACATGCTATATTAACTAAGTCTAGACTCGCATTTCCTCTCTCGAATCTATACAAGTCCAAAAAGAATTGGTGATCAGGCAATTCATAAATTCAAACATAAATTAATATAGATAAACTGAGAAATAACTTATTAAACTGAAAATCAAAGTTACATAATCATCGTTCCACCTAAAGATCCGTCATAAGCCTAAAAAGTAATTTAGTTCATCATCAATGAAATAAAAACTGAAGTAATTAAAGAAAACATCCTCTCAATTATAAATATAAAACTAAAAGAAAAGAATAAATTCAGAACCTCCCTTCTCTTTAGCCTAATTTGCAATTAATATGAAAATCCTTCAAATATCTTCACTCCAATGCTTGCTCCAAAATCTGTCCTTTTTTTTCAATGTTAATTGCTCTGAATTCTTTGCATCCTGTTATTTGATGTCAGATATATTGCTAAGACATGCATTCTGATTGCAATTCCACACCAATATGAGTCCCAAGGCATCCCAAATACTTAAGCTTATGTTCTTGTAGCAATTAAAACCAAATAGAAGAATACTCTGCCCCGTACCCCCACCTCGGCGGGGTTGCAAGCTTGTATTGTGCCCACCCCAGCGGGCTAGTAGACTGTTAACTGATATCAAGACCCCTCACCCCAGCAGGGTGTTAGGCGTAAAAAAGCCTGCCCTAGCGGGGGTAGCTTCTACTAGTTCACTTGAATTGCTCCTTGCTTGCCACATTTTTGCCACAATTTCACCCTTTTTGATCAATTGCCACACCACCTAACCTACACACAAAATAACACTAAATAAGTAAAAACAAACAGTAAAATCAAGGAATTAACACCAATTAAGCTTGAATTAGGAACTGATTTGTGGGGTATAAAACCCACTTATCAATAACCCTAGAAGTCAAGTCAGTTTTAATCTCGGAGACAACCCCAAGAGATCAGTTCCAACCCTGGAGATACTCCTAGGAGATCCAGTTTCAACATCGGAGATAACCATGAGGGATCTAGTTCAAGTTTCGGAGATAACCTCGAAAATATCCGTTTCAACCCCGGAGATAACCCCGAGAGACTTAGTTTTAACCCCGAAGATAACCCTAGGAGGTTAAGCCAACCTTAAAGATAACCCTGAGGACAGTCAGAATCAACAGCAGCCCAATCTCCCAGATAACCTTGAGAAACGACTGCTACAACTGCACCAAAACCAGAGATAACCCCGGGAGGGTCAAAATCATCATTTTACCACCTCAACATCACATCCACATCGTCTCACCACAGTTCAACTCAAATTACGTATAAGGATGTCCCACAAGAACCATAACTCAAATCCCGAGTGACAACTACACAAGACAACACAACGGATAGACAATGAGGACTTCGAGATCTAGTCATGGACCCATCTTTCTAGCTTTGTACAACCTCTAATCCCATGTCATTGTGTAGCTCTCGACATCAACTTTCCAAAAAGATACAACACTCCTTTATCGGATGCCCGAATTGAAAGTTATGAAGGTTTGAGTGGACAACGCGTAGCCCAAGTGCACGTACTTTGAGATGGTTGAACCCGCAAATCTCGGAGCAGCCGCAGGTTGACCCGTGGCCATGTGGTCTTTAAATATGAGCTCTTGGCAGCTTATTTGAAAAAAAACATAAGAGAAGAGAGAAAATTCTGTCCATTTTAGTCTGTAGCCCCTGCTAGAATGCTTCAAATTGAGTGATTCTTCTTTGTAAACACTTTTATGCTCGTGTTCGGTAACATACTAAAGTTTAACCCATGGAAACCGAGTTCTCAGGCTTCAAAAGCTATCTGAAGTCTTCTTGGCAGCTCACTGTAAGATATTTCAGATTTTTAAGATTTCTATTACTT
Source organism: Panax quinquefolius (assembly GCA_020205615.1). Lineage (NCBI taxonomy): Eukaryota > Viridiplantae > Streptophyta > Magnoliopsida > Apiales > Araliaceae > Panax > Panax quinquefolius. The sequence continues at coordinate 76,754,192 of CM035157.1, forward strand.
TTATATCTATATATATACTGACATTAAGAGTCTCTTCGAGTGGGTATGTCTGGATCATTGATTCGTGGCTTTTTATTATTTATATATATAAACAGTAAATGCTCTGGATATTCTATATATTTATATTTCTGTCAGGCATGGAGTTTACTTCGTGGCCATTTACCGCTTATACATATATATATATATAGAAAGAGAGAGAGAGAGAGAGTAAGGATCGAGAGCATTCTCCTTAAAAAACATTCCTCCTTAAATAGCACTCCTTTATTAAAACTACATCGTTTTGGAGTCTTTTAAAAGAGAGTGGTCCCACTAGATTTCCTTTTATTTACAAAAATACCACCCACGACCCCACTTTTTTTTAAAAAAAGACTCCAAAACGACGTAGTTTTAATAAAGGAGTGTTATTTAAGGAGGAATGATATTTAAGGAGAATGCTCTTGATCCTTGCTCTCTCTCTCTCTCTCTGTATATATATATATATATATTTACATTTCAAAGTCCTACAGTTGATCATCTATATATATATATACACCTATATATATTTACTACTTTTATATATATCTACTTTAACTGCTTTCATAATGTAGATATTTAATATTCAAGTCTATGGGCTAGATTTGTCTAAATGTGGCTATTTCTAACTTTGATCGGTTCAAAAGTGACTAAATTAGAACCGTTGAAGGTAGAATGGTTTAAATTTATTCAAGTCTAGTTCTTTTTCTAGCTTTTGTAGATATTACTTTTGCATGTGAGCCTAGGAATCATGTGATCGAAGATTCAGCCTCTGAATCTAGATTCGGTTCCCACGATGGACATTTCTCAGCTGCAATCAACTTGTAAATTATCTACGGTGTTTGGATATCCTTAGTTGGCTCTCATGCCAAAAGGAATTCGACATTGTTATGTATCTTATTTTCTCGAAGATGCCTTGCATCTTAAAAATAAAAGCAATCAAGCTGAATACATAATAAAATAGAAGTATCAAAGGCCTCAATTACTATTGAGCATAAGGGTTTGAAAAACTATTTTCCAAAACATCACTACTATATCTTGTAAAAATTGAAATTTTATATACAAGTTAAACCCTTTGTATATAGGTGCAAACGAGGCATATCACTACTTCCAGATAATTGCACATAGGCGCAACACATGCACACATACACACAGAGAGATAAAAAGTTAATTGAAAAGTTGTGGTAATCATATTTTCAAGGAAGTCGGGGGGTGTCTAACACCCCCTTCGCTTAATCAAGCCCCCGAACCTAATGAATCTCAGTTTCCAAGACCAGTTAAATAGTGTCCAACCATTGGGTCTCTTGCAAACCTTTTCAAAATTGGCTGAGTTGGTGCAACCAATTCAAATCTACTGTGATGCCCCCAAATCCGGGTATCTTCCAACCCGACATATGGTGCTACGCGATGCTACAGTTCACACAAACATTCAATTGAAATACCTCAAAAGAACGAATATGTCTTATATATTCCAAAACAATATTACCATTCCCCAAGTTCTTTATAATCGTTACATTTGTTCTTGTCATAATATCAAATATTAACATCATTCACCTATACTATTACATAAGTAATCTACAGGTTCGACTTAGCCTTCCCTTTATCTTTGTCGGATCCTTTGGTCTGTTCGGTCTTAGCTGCATTCATATGGTTCAAGCAATAGTGAGCATAACTAGCTTAACAAGTATAACAATTCCATTTAAATGACATGCTTGAATCCTACAAATCATATATCTTCAATAACTGAACAATAGTTATGAAGAACTATCGATAATTCAAAATAGCACTTCTCTTATCTTTAAAACGTTTTACAATGACAACATTTAGTAAAACATCAATTCCGGTCCAAGACCTTGAACATTTCATACTTTTTTTGAAAAGGACAACCCGACACTAAGTCCGTAAGGCCGGTATTACCTGCGAGCATGTCTAGGTGATTAGCATATAGTACTGTATGTTGATCAACACTACATTCTTTAAACGTATGTACGTTTAAGTTGTGGCAACCTCACGTGCCTGTCGTTTGACGACAAAACATTTGTTTAGCATACTTAGTCTTAATTTGAAAACCATACCAATATAGTTTGTTAAAACATTGACCATACTTCGATAGATTATAAGAAATCCAAACATTTTAAGTCTAGCTGAAAGAATTTGCTTTGACTTCATCATACATCAATTCATTTATTAGAATACATGAATCACAAAACCTGTCAAGGTTGAACATAGACAAGGTTTAGAATATTTGCCTTCAGCGTCTGCTATTGTTATTACACGTTCACTTTAAGTCTTTAAAGTCTCTACAATAGATGATCACATACATAACATGTTAGATCATGAATAAACATACATGGTTCCTAATGAATCTTACCCTTCTTCTCAATCTAATCATGTATTAGATTTGTTACTATTGGTTCTGGCTTGCCACTTATAGTTAACATTGCCATTACATTTAAGTTTGATTGATTATTTTCAACCTTTAGTGATCATACTTTAAGGTTTAAAATACTTTAAACAATGCTACATTAAGTTAATTAATGTTGTACTTCATCATTAACCAACTACCTTTCTTTATATCTTCATAACCTTTCTTTACTGTGCAAACCCTAAGGCTGGCACTGCGGCTCTAACTATTACTCTATAACTAGCACTGTGACATGAGTTTCTAGTAGGGTTCTCTCACTTTTGGCGCTGTAACGCCAATTCTTCCTCTATATGCTGCGCTGCGGTGCCACTCTCTAGTGTGCAAGATCCGGACTTAGCATCATGCGGTCACGAGTCCCAATTATCTGTCGTCTTCATGGTGTGACTCTTCATTATGTCAGGCATCAGACACAGGTCTTCTGCAGCATACTCTTTGGCCATGGTTCGGCACCTCTACGCCCGACTCAAGCACCGAATAATTAACAGTTTTGATTTGCACAACGAACTTTCCGGACTCCAAATTTGATCATTTTAAGTCCGAATTGGTTAGTTCAAAAGCTATTAGCTCACAAATTATATACTCTACGTGTTCATGCTAGAATTTTATATTTTTGACTTTGTTAACTCAAAATTCACCTATTGGTTCATTTTTAACAAAAACGATAAACGTTCGTGAACGTTCAACGCTCGTTTCTTCGTTCTAAGTCAAAATTTAGTCATTTTTTAGTCCGCAACTCTATAATGCCAAATAAGACTTGTTCCCATCGAAAACCAACATTTTCGAGCTCAAAATCAAAATTTGACTTCTAATCTGAGAATTTCACGAATTCGACGATTATCGTCCAATCGTGTGAATTCTGGCATAACTTCATTACTTATGATTTGTTCATCATTTCAAATTGATTATTTCCATCGTATTAACATCTTAACCTACTCATTTTATATCAACTTATTTATATGGTAAGTTATTACTTGTGCTTTATGAGTTTAGAACTTATAAAAGTATAAACTACTTATGTTTTCATTTTACATGACTTATGATAGTTTAAATCTTCTAACCATCATTCTTACCTCTTCTTCTCATACAAACCTCATTCATGTAAACATGTTACAAGTTCTTCCTTAGTTCATAACTTATCTATGATTAAAGTGCTTATTGACGGCTTATTAAGACTTAAGTCCTTAGATTATTCATTCTTATAATTTCTTAGCATACATGTCTATCAACAAACACTTCTCTTATAAACCTACAATTGCAGAGATGGAAGATTAATGACATAGGATCATTACCTTTGATGATCAAGCTTTTCTTCTTTTCTAACAATGGAAGTCTAACTTTTTCTTACTTATTCTCTCTAACAATTAAGCACTTAAGTTGTTGGTGAAAGTTAACAAACAACTAATGAAATCCAAGGTTCTCTATTTATAGGAAAACCAAGGTTAGGGCATTTTAGTCCATAGCCAATCCCACCTCCTTAGCAAACCTCCTTACTATTCATTACTTCACATTTAAGTTAACTTGCTCAATACTTCCTTTGCTTGGCCATTACATTATTCACTTGGTCCTCACATTATTTACTTGGTTATCACATTCAACCATGTGATCATGGGTTTCCCCATGGGTCACCCTAACCTATTGAATTAATAATTTGGGCTTTAGGTTAAATTTTCTTAACTTAAGCTTTTGGGCTTGTATTAACAAACTTAATTGGACTTTACCATTACGTACACTTGGGCTTGCACATTACTTCTATTGGATACCAATTGCCACATAATCGTACAAGTCCATTTCATTTGACTTAAAGCCTTATAACGTATTGTTTACGTATTATTATCGTATTCTCACTCATATACTTATTCAATATATATGACATACCATCATTCATACATACTCGTATAATACTTCGTATCATACTCATATTCATTTCCTCGTACAATACCTACATATCATATAATCATCACTTTAGCTCCTTTAACGCTTTATTTTTCCTAACATTCTCGAATTAAGTCCGCATACGAAAAACAACATTTTCCATACTTGAATTATTATTACATAATCCATCTCACCTTGATATTTTATCGTTATGTATTTCTCAGAAGTTCAAAAATAATTCCTGAGCAGAAATTAGTGAATAGTATTTTTTATAAAATTTCTCGAAAATTTTTTATTTTCGTCTTGAAAATTCAAACACTTTAATTCCTTCACGTAGTCGAAATACTACGACATTCTGACATTTCTAGGTTATAGAACGACATTCATCTTACTAACACGTAATAATAACAAATAATATAATTGTATTCATTATTTAATTAAAACAAATTATTTTACAATGGATCAGAATTTCTCGGTGGTTATATTCTTCCCCCCTTATAAAGATTCTGTCCCAAGAATCTCGTCTCACATTACGTAAACAAATGACGGTAATCCTTCCTTAAATTTTCTTCCAATTCCTACGTTGCTTCTTCTGCATCATTGTTCTTCCATAACACCATCACGGAAGGTATAACTTTGTTCCCCAGAACTTGCTCTTTTCTATCGATAATTTGAATCGGCATCTTTTCGTACGTTAAGTCCTTCTCGATATGAATAGGCTCATACTCTATTGCATGCTAATAATCCAGCTTATAAGAACGTAATACAGATATGTGAAACACGTTATGTATTTGTTCTAGGTCTGGAGGTAATACTATCATATAAGCTACCTCATCTACCCATTTTAACTCTTCAAAAGGTCCTATAAACCTTGGACTTAACTTTTCCTTCTTTCCAAAGCATATCTTTCCTTTCCAGGGAGATACCTTTATAAATACATAAGAGCCTACTTCAAACTCCCTATTTTCTCGATGCGAGTCCGCATACTTTTTCTATTTGTCTTGAGCAGCTACGAGATGCATTCGTATCAACTTCACTACATCCGTTGTTTCCTGCACTAATTCTAGCCCTAGCATTCAGCGTTCTCCCACTTCGTCCCAACATAGTGGTTTCCTTCACTTTCTTCCGTACAAAGCTTAATAAGGCGGTATACCTATGCTTGCATGATAACTATTATTATATGCAAACTCTACTAATGGTAGATGATCATCCCAACTACCCTTAAATTCCACGACGCAAGATCTTAGCATATCTTCTAACGTCTGAATTGTTCTCTCGCTCTGTCCATCGGTTTGTGGATGATATGCCGTACTCAACTTTAACTGTGTTCCCAACTACTCCTGCAGACTCCTCCAAAAGTTCAATGTGAATCGTGGATCACGATCTGACACAATCAAAATTGGTACTCCATGTCTGGAAATTATTTCCTTAACATAAAGTTTAGCTAACTGATCCAAGTTATACTTGACCCTAATTGGCAAAAAGTGAACCAACTTTGTCAACCGGTCCACTATCACCCAAATCGCGTCGTATCCTTTAGTTGTACTTGGAAGTCCTGTTGGGTAAAATCTAGTTACGCACAACACGCAAGTATACGTGGTCAACAAATAATAAAGTGAAAGTAGAGTATCGTTCCCACAGAGACAATTTAGTAAGAATTTTAACCTCACAATTATCAATTTTCTATTAATCCTAATTTTATTAAACTATCCAATTCAATGATTTAAAATTATAAAATCTAAATTATTAATAAATACACTATCACAAAACAATCGCAAGTATTAAAACTGAAATTTCAAACAATTAATGGAGAATTAGACTTATGATTTCACCCTAAGCTTCACTCCAATTTTTACACCTTTAATCCAATTCAACTCACTATTCTAGTTTATTAATTAAGAACGCGAATGTAGCACTAACCACCTCTCGAGGTACTAATACTGTATTAACTTCAATCCACAAATTAGATAGAAACAAGTTAATCACCTTAATCAACTAACTCACTATATCTCTATGTAAATTAAAATTAAAGAAGGTTTAAGATTAAGTTCTCTATCCGATTATATGCGATGTCAAGCATATCTCTACCTTAACATTCATCAAGATTCTGCTATTCACAAAATTCATGAACACATGCTATATTAACTAAGTCTAGATTCGTATATCCTCTCTCAATTCCACACAAATCCACAAAGAATCGTTGATCAGGCAATTCATAAATTCAAGCACAAATTAATATAGATAAACTGGAAATTAGTTTATTGAATTGAAAATCAAAGTTATAAAACCATTGTTTCACTTAAGGATCCATCATAAGCCTAACAAGTGAATTAGTTCATCGTGAATGAAATAATAACTGAATAATTTAAAGATAACATCCTTTCAATTACAAATATAAGACTAAGACAAAGAATAGTGAAAAACACCCTTCACGTAGCCTAAATCTGCAATCGACACGAAAATCTCCTCAAAGTCTTCCTCCAAAGCTTGCTATGGAAAATCTAGAATTAATCTTTGTAACGTGCCTTGTGTGTGTTCAATTCGTTGTTAATTGAGTAATAGATATCCAACACACAAGTCTTGGTCGAAATCCCATGCTCAACAGAGTCCATATGCTATCCAAATGATAATATTCATGTCCCAGCAGAATTCAAGGCAAGATAGGAAAGTCCAGCTTTCGAGACCCCCCGCCCCGACGGGGGTGTATGCTATCATATAAAACCCGCCCGGGTGTATGCCTATATACAAATTGGCCCATACGGACGTATAGCATACATCTCGATAATCGATATTGAAGACCCCACCTTTGCGGATGGTACATAGGCAAAATAGGCCCATCCCGACAGGGGTATGTTCTGCTAGTTGATTTGCCTAAACTTCATACTTGTAACCATAATTGCTCCAAATGCTCCCTTTTTTCACTCATTCACCACACCACCCATCCTACATACAAAATAACACAAAATAAGTGAAAAGTAAACATGAACACAAAGAATTAACAACAATAAAGCTTGAAATGAACGTCAATTCATGGATGTGAAATCCACTTATCAAAATCCCCCAAACTTAAACCGTGCTAGTCCTCGAGCACAAAACAAACTACATACTATGCAAAGAAATGTGATGGAATATATCTAATCTATATGATTACGAATCCAACAGTATCACAGAATCAAAATTATCTCACTAGCCTCTAGAGCGAACTCTACAATATTAATCACCAAAACCAATCAATAATTCCTTATTAGTTCTTAAATCTTAAACCATTATCACTGGTATAGTGTGCGTGTGTGTTTAACATCCATGATAAGTGATACAGACTCAAATTTAATACATAACCAGTTTCTTAGAAGGAATCATACAACGCAAACTTAAAAGTTTCAAAAATAAACAAGTTCCAACTGAATTCAGACATTTACCAAGATTAAGGGATCAAATAGGGTATTCATATTTTTTTTCTTTTCTCTTTTTTTTTTCATTGACGGGGGCCCTTTGCTCTTATTTCTCATCTTTTTTCATACTATATTTTTTTTGATCTGATAGATGGTTGGTGAGTGCATTTTACGCTCCATCTCACTCTCGTGTTTATGGGGAGTATATTTCCCTCAACCCACCACAAGACTCAACTAGATATTTTTTTTTCTTAAGCTTATATACACTACCTTTATCCCCCAAACTTAAGTTCTTATCTAATTCGTCATTTTCACTGCCTATCCTTGTCATTTTCTCATTCACCCTAGCATTATCCTTTAGAAAATCTTTATGTATCAATTTGAACTAACCAGTCAAAAAAGATATTGTTACATGCTTCCCTTTTTATACCAGTTTCAAACAAGGACAAGATTCGATTCATAACAGAAACTATATCACAGTTCTAATAATCAATGTTGTATTTGTTAACTTAGTCTCAATCTCATCATTGGCCCAAAATAACATGAACTACAACACTGCTGGACATATGCGAACACAATATTTAACTAATTTTTTTTTAGTTCATAACATAACAAAATGCATCAATAACAAAAATAAAAATGCAATAACAAAAATAACCTAAGTTACTATGTATGCACTTAAATTCCTAAATTAATATGCAAAGCTAGAATGCAATGACAAATATAAACCTAACCAATGACATTATGCATGAAAACATGTAATTAAATCCCCCAAACTTAAGTATTACAATGCCCTCATTGTATGGATAATGGCAATAAAGTGTGTGAGGACTTCCCTGTAATCGACTAAGTCTGGGATGGTGGTGGTTGATCTTCTTCCTCGGAGTCACTGGGCGGAAACCTTGGCATTAGCATGGGCTGCTGGTATGGAAATTATGCAGCTAGATTGAAGCTCTGAAGTGTCGTATTGATTGAAGCAAAAGACGTGTTCATAGTGTCAAATATGTGGTCTTGTCTCAATGCGAGTCGCCGCATCTCCCGACGTGTTGCCTTGTTGTGCGCATCCATTTGACATTGAAAATCAAGAAACTGAGGACTCGATAATGCCTTGGACTACTGTACCTTTTTTGTTCCTTGATTGCCCATAGTTTCATCCTCATCCTCTGAGGTGTCTGCAGCGTCAACTTCGTCCTCCGAAGCCGATGGAAAAATAAAACCCAGACCTCGAGGATGGGACTCTCCTCCGGCCCACACTGAATACTGCGCTATCATTCTGGAATCTAGTATCTGAAGCGGCATCTACGTAGGTTCATCATCCGACCATCTAACACCTGCTTGGTGACACAACCCACATATGAGTGATGGGTGTGGCAAGCCGCCTGAAAGGTTTCCTCGTAATCACCGGCGGATGGAAAAACATATTATGGCCTCGACATCAATGATAAAATCTTGTACAATCGCGTACAACAGTAGTGCCTTCTCCTTGGTCACGTCCGATGTGTGTTGGGATGGATACAATTTAGCACATAAGAAAGCATACCAAATTTTACCATACCGACTGAGATCTTTGCTATGAAAAACTGTGCCTCCCTTCCGGCCTTTGATCCATTTTGTTCTCGGCTTAGTCATTTCTTTGAGTACCGCTTCATAGTCTGGATAAAAATCACGTAGGTTAGCATATTGACATTATCGAGGCCCTCGTAATTGATAATAGGTGTTGATAGCATCGGCGCTAAACGGTACTAATCGACCCCGCACATAAGCATTGTAGGGGGCTTTGTCCTCGACGTTTGTATAGAACTCCTTGACTATGTAGACAGTGGCGGGTTTCGGTTTTTTAGTGAATTTGTTCCAACCCTTCTGATAAATTTGCTGCATCATTTCCCTATCGACATGGTCCGATGCCAACCCCCGCTCCGGTGTAAGGGCTTTTGTCATCATATAGTCGTACCGGTCAGCGACGGTGACACTTACAAATTTACGATGATCAAAGGTCCTTGTCAGTTGTGCAGGCCTTAAACTTTCTCCCCTTTGTCATTTCGATATGGGTTGCGAAGCCATTGATTCTCGGATGCCTTAATAACAGTGTCTCCCCCCCAAACTTGGTTCACACAAACTGTCGAACACTTGGTGTGCAAAAAAATTTCTTCCCTCAAACTTTATGATTTTATGTGGCAAATAGGGTGAGAGAAGATGAAGAATTTACCCCAATACCTTGCTGAATTCGTAGCTTTTTGTAGAAGGAGTGGAGAATATGTGATGAATTTGGGGTTTTAGGGAGTGAACTTATAGAAGTGGATGATGTGAGGGAGAGGGTTAGGAGTAATTGATGAAGAATACGGGGTTGTGTGTAGTAATAGGGTGAGATGATGGAGTAATCGTGGGTAGAAGTAGAAGTGGAAGTGGATGTGGACTAGGAGTAATTGATGAAGAAGTGGGGAAGTGGTGTGTAGTTGGGAAAAAGAAGAAGAATGCGTGTGTAACTGCCGAGTAGTCAGTTGAGTTCCAGGACCCCTGCCCCGATGGGGGGTATAGTTCATTAGGGGCCCGCCCCGGCGGGCATGTGTACTGCAGACTGACCTTCTTTGCTCTTCTTTTCTCCATGCTATGCCACTTAATGATTATTTTCTCATCCTGCAAGCCATGAAACATAAAAATTAGTAGATTGTTGATCAATTGGAGCATGGTTGAAATATTAATGAGACATATAAACTATAATAACTATGTAATGAACTTATGATATCTTACTAATTATGCTAAACTATAATCTACTAGTTATGAATGAAAATACGGAAAATAAAAGTATGATTGGGTTGCCTCCCAATTAGCGCTTGATTTTAATTCATTCAACCTGACTACTTCGTGTTCATGGTACATCAGATAATGTGATGGCGATGACATCGGTGTTGGAGTTGCCGCCCCAATATTGCTTTAATCATTAACTGTTGACTTTGAAAGTTTCTAATAGATTCCTGGTGTAGAGTTCAACGGCGCCATGAGAGAACACCCTTTTTATGGTGAATGGTCCCGACCATCTTGACTTAAGCTTGCCTAGGAATAAGCTCAACCGTGAGTTGAACAATAGGACTGATTGCCCCGGCTCGAATGTTTTTTGCATAATTTTTTGGTCGTGCCATCTCTTGACCTTTTCCTTGTATAACTTGGAGTTCTCATAGGCTTGAAGTCAAAATTCTTCGAGCTCGTTTAATTGCAGTAGTCGCTTTTCCCCTACAGCTGCTTGATCGAAATTAAGTTTCTGAATCGCTCAATAAGCCTTATGTTGTAACTCAACTGATAAGTGACAAGCCTTCTCGTATAGTAGTTGATATGGTGACATACCAATAGGTGTTTTATACGCAGTCTGGTAGGCCCACAATGCGTCATCCAACTTGAGCGACCAATCCTTTCGATTCCGGCTTACCACTTTTTCCAAGATTCGCTTTACTTCCCTGTTTGACACCTCAGCTTGCCCACTGGTTTGGGAATGATAAGTCGTCGCAACCTTGTGGTTGACCCCATACTTTGCCAATAGAGCCGTAAATGATTTGTTGCAGAAGTGACTACTTTCATCACTTATAATAGCTCTCGGCGTGCCAAACCTTGTAAAAATGTTCTTCTCTAGGAATTTTAGAACCACTTTGGCATCGTTCATTGGGAGTGCTGCGGTTTCAACCCACCATGCAACATAATCTACTGCGAGCAAAATGTACTGATTGTGAAGTGATGACGGGAATGGCCCCATGAAATCTATGCCCCATACATCGAAAATCTCAACTTCTAGAATTGTTTGTAATGGCATCTCATTTCTTTTCAAAATGTTGCCCACCCTTTGACATCTATCACATGTTTTGACAATCTGGTGGGCATCCTTAAATAGCGTAGGCCAATAAAACCCAGCTTGAAGCACCTTTGCTGCTATCCTCTCACTGCCATAATGTCCGCCATATCCAGATGAGTGACACTCATGCAGTATGTTCTTCACTTCACTGTAGGGCACACACCTTCTAATCATCTTCTCAGCGCACTACTTGAATAAATAAGGTTCATCCCACATGTACCATTTGACGTCATGAAGAAACTTCTTTTTCTGTTGTCTTATAAGATCAGGTGGAAGAATGTTGCTCACTAGATAATTTGCATAGTCCGCGTACCATGGAAATTCTGTATTTATCCCAAACAATTGCTCATCCGGGAATGACTCGTTGATTGCACACTTGTCCTCTTTTAGTTTATCTTGATTTTCCAGTTTATGATTGACGACTTAATTCTCCGTCCCCTTTTTATCCTTTATTTCTAAATCAAATTCTTGTAGAAGGAGAATCCATCAGATAAGGCGTGGCTTAGCATCTTTTTTTCGCAATTAAGTACAGAATAGCCGAATGATCCATGTAGACTATCACCTTAGTCTCGATCAAGTATGCCGCAAATTTGTCGAACACATACACCACTGCAAGCAATTCCTTTTCCGTAGTTGTGTAATTCATTTGAGTCTCCGTGAGTGTCTTGTTTACATAATACATGGTGTGAAATACCTTCTCTCGGCGTTAACCCAAAACAGCCCCAACTATATAGTTGCTTGCATCACACATTAGCTTGAAAGGCATATTCCACTCAGGTGCGACGATCACAGGGGCTGTAGTCAACTTCTTCTACAACAAGTCAAAAGCCAACTTGCACTCCTCATTAAAATTGCAAACCAAATCCTTCTCTAAAAGACTGCACAAGGGTTTTGCAATTTTACAGAAGTCCTTTATGAGTCTCCTGTAGAACCCAGCATGTCCCAGAAAACTTCTAATTCCCTTAACTAAACTCGGTGGAGGCAGTTTCTCAATTGTTTCCAACTTAGCTTTATCAACCTCCAATCCTTGAGCCGAGACCTTGTGACCCAAAATTATACCTTCCTCAACCATGAAATGACATTTTTACCAGTTAAGTATAAGGTTCGTGTCTTTGCATTTTTGTAACACCATCAACAGATTCCCTAGGAAAGCATCAAAATTGTCCCCATAGATAGAAAAGTTGTCCATGAAGACTTTCACATTTTTCTCCACCATGTCTGAGAAAATTGCCATCATACACCGTTGGAAGGTAGTAGGTGCATTACATAAACCGAATGACATTCTCTTGGATGCGAATGTGTCGTATGGGCATGAAAACATAGTCTTCTCTTAATCCTCAAGAGCGATGACGATTTGATTATAGCCTGAGTACCCATCCAATAAGTCGAAGTACTCATGTCTCGCCAATTTGTCCAACATTTGATCGATAAATTGCAGAGGAAAGTGATCTTTATGGGTTGCCTTATTCAACTTCCTGTAGTCCATGCACACCCTCCAACCAATCACTGTCCTTGTCAGAATTAGCTCGTTGTCCTCATTCTGTACCACGATCATTCTTCCCCTTTTCGGCACACACTGAACCAGACTAACCCACTTACTGTCAGAAATTGGGTAGATGATACCGACATCCAACAATTTTAGAATTTCTTTTTTACAACTTTTTTCATGATTGGGTTGAGTCGTCTTTGTTGATCCACTGTCGGTTTTACATCGTCTTCCATCAGAATTTTATGCATGCAAAAAGAGGGGCTGATTCCCTTGATATTCGCTATCGTCCATCCTATCACTGATTTATGTTCCCTAAGTACCCTCAGCAACTTTTCTTCCTGTAAATCGTTAAGTGCAACAGAAATAATAACAGGTAAAGAATTTGAATTGCCTAAATACGCATACCTGAGGTGTTTAGAGAGTGGCTTAAGTTCAAGAGTAGGTGGCTCTTCCAATGATGGTTTCATCCTTGTTGTGGCTTTCTCCTCCATGTGTAATGGTTCAAATGGCGTTTTAAATCTGCTAACTCGTGGCAAGGAATCTAGCATCTGTAAATAGTCCATAAATTTCAGATCATCGAACTCTTCATCCCCCCAATAATATTGTTTCCAATGGATCATTAACCAAACTCTTTCCCTTGTCTTCATTGATTATCTGCTCAATAATATCCATCCTGAAACATTCTTCTTCATTCGTAGGGATTTTCAAGGCCTTGAACACGTTAAATTTAATTTCTTGATCTTGGACTCTCATAGTAAGTTCACCTTTTTGTACGTCAATGAGTGTCCTACCCGTAGCCAAGAAAGGTCTCCCTAGGATAATCGGGATGTTCTTATCCTCCTCAAAATCCAAAATAATGAAATCTGCGAGAAATATAAACTTGTCAACCTTTACCAATATGTCCTCCACAATGCCTCTCGGGTATATGACTGACCTATCCACCAACTGTAATGAGATGTTCGTAGGCTTTGGTGCGGGCAAACCCAATTCTGGGTAAACTGATAACGGCATAAGATTCACACTCGCCCCTAGATCACACAAACATTTGTTGAACGCGATATTCCCAATTGTACATGGAATGGTGAAACTTCCCGGGTCTTTCAACTTTGGTGGCAACTTCCGCTGTAAAACTGCACTACACTCCTCTGTTAATGCCACTGTTTTGAAGTCTTCCAATTTCTTTTTCCTCGACAGAATCCCTTTCATGAACTTCACATAACTTGGCATCTGCTCTAGGGCTTCTGCGAACGGGATGCTAATATGAAGTTTCTTAAAAACTTCCAAAAATTTTGCGAACTACTTATCTAATTTTTGTTTTTGGACCCTTTGCTGAAACGGTGGTAGAGGATACACAACTGGCTTGTCATCTAACTTTGTTTTCTTAGTCTGTTTATCCTCACCCTGATTTCCTTCAACCACTTTTCTGTCATCAATTTTGTCATCCGATACAGCTGAATTTTCTGCACCTTTCCCTTTTAAATGTTTTCCACTTCTCAACGTGATTGCCTGACACTGTTCATGGTTTCCCTTCGGATTTCTCTCAGTGTCACTCGGTAGAGTCCCTTGTGGCCTGTTATTCAATGCTAAGGCAATTTGTCCCATCTGATTTTCCAAATTCTTAATGGCAATTGCTTGGTTTTTAATCGCTGCCTCATTGCTTGTTATGTGTTTTGACAACAACTCCTCTAAATCTTATTTTCTTTCTTGATGTTGAACTAGTTGTTGATGATTCTGACAACCTGGGGGATATGATGGTCATGGAGATTGATGTTGCTGATTATTACTTCACGAGAAATTTGGGTGATTCCTATTTCCCTGGTTGTAAGTGTTTTGGTACATATTGTGTGGAACCTTGTTGTTGTTACCCACGAATTACATAGACGCTGGGTTGATTGCACATTGATCTGTAGGATTGTCACCCACACACAATTCACACACAACCACAACCTGCTGTACCTGTGCCCCTGTCATAGCATCTAATTTCTTGGAAAGTGCTGAAATTTGAGCTTGTATTACCGTCACACCATCTACTTCTAACACTCCAGCTGCCTTTGCCGGTGTCATTCTCGTCGTGGGCCGCTGGTAGTTGTTAGCTGCCATTGTCTCAATCAAATTGTAGGCCTCCTCATAACTCTTAGCCATGAATGCTCCACCCGATGCTGCATCAATACTGGTCTTGAGATTCCCATGTAGTCTGTTATAGAAAGTATTCATTTGAAACCACTTGTGCAATCCATGATGCGGGCACTTTCTAAGCAATTCCTAGTATCTCTCCCATGCCTCGTACAGTGATTCCCCATGTTGTTGTTCAAACATCGTTATCTCATTCCTCATTTTTGCAGTTTTCGCAGGAGGGAAAAATTTTGCAAGGAATTTCTGAGCTAAGTCTTCCCACGTAGTTATTGATCCTGGCGGAAAAGAGTGTAACCAACTCTCCGCCTTATCCCGTAGGGTGAATGGGAACAAGCGAAGTCTTACCGCTTCATCCGATACCCCGTTATACCTGAAGGTATCACAAATTTCCAAAAAGCTGACTAGATGTTCGTCCGGGTCATCAATTGCCAATCCCCCAAACTGGACTGAATTCTGGATCATCTAAATCGTCCCAGGCTTGATTTCGAATGTGTTCCCAGCTATTGCGAGCTCTGTGATGATGTGATGATTCGATTCGTCACCTTGGGTGTGGCGAAGTCCCTCAACGCTTTCTGATCTTCGGCTGCTATTACCTCTTCTTTTTCAGGGTTTTTTGAATTCTTCTCTTGTTTCATTGATCCACTTACTTAACCTCTGAAACCATTTCTCAATTACGTCCTCAAAAGGCAGCAAGTCTGGATTTTTGGACCGAGTTTGCATAAACAACTTCAAAAACCTGAAATAAGAGGAACAAAACAAAAATAAAAATATTTAAGTAAAACTGGACTAATTAAACCGATATCGTAAAAATATTAAAATCTATACTAAATTTATCCCCGGCAACGGCGCCAAAAACTTGTTGGGTAAAATCTAGTTACGCACAGCACACAAGTATACGTGGTCAACAAGTAATAAAGTGATAGTAGAGTATCGTTCCCACAAAGACAATTTAGTAAGAATTTTAACCTCACAATTATCAATTTTCTATTAATCCTAATTTTATTAAACAATCCAATTCAATGATTAAAAATTATAAAATCTAAATTATTAATAAATACACTATCACAAAACCATCGCAAATATTAAAACTGAAATTTCAAACAATTAATAGAGAATTAGACTTATGATTTCACCCTAAGCTTCACTCTGATTTTTACACCTTTAATCCAATTCAACTCACTATTCCAGTTTATTAATCAAAAACACGAATGTAGCACTAAGCACCTCTCGATGCACTAATACCGTATTAACTTAAATTCGCAAATTAGATAAAAACAAGTTAAACACCTTAATCAACTAACTCACTATATCTCTATGTGAATTAAAATAAAAGAAGGTTTAAGATTAAGTTCTCTATCCGATTACATGCGATGTCAAGCATATCTCTACCTTAACATTCATCAAGTTTCTGCTATTCACAAAATTCATGAACACATGCTATATTAACTAAGTTTAGATTCGTATATCCTCTCTCAATTCCACACAAATCCACAAAGAATTGTTGATCAGACAATTAATAAATTCAAGCTCAAATTAATATAGATAAACTGGAAATTAGTTTATTAAATTGAAAATCAAAGTTATAAAACCATCGTTTCACTTTAGGATCCATCATAAGCCTAACAAGTGAATTAGTTCATCATTAATGAAATAATAACTGAATAATTTAAAGATAACATCCTTTCAATTACAAATATAAGACTAAGATGAAGAATAGTGAAAAACACCCTTCATATAGCCTAAATCTGCAATTGACATGAAAATCTCCTCAAAGTATTCCTCCAAAGCTTGCTATGAAAAATCTGGAATTAATCTCTGTAATGTGCCTTGTGTGTGTTCAATCCGTTGTTAATTGAGTAATAGATACGCAACACACAAGTCTTGGTCGAAATCCTATGCTCAACAGAGTCCATATGCTTCCAAATGCTAATATTCATATCCCAGCAGAGTTCAAGGCAAGATAGGAGAGTCCAGCTTTCGAGACCCCTCGCCCCGGCAGGGGTACATAGGCAAAATATGCCCGCCCCGACGGGGGTAGGTTCTGCAAGTTAATTTGCTTGAACTTCATACTTGCAACCATAATTGCTCCAAATGCTCCCTTTTTTCAGTCATTCCCCACACCACCCATCCTACATACAAAATAACACAAAACAAGTGAAAAGTAAACATAAACACAAAGAATTAACAACAATAAAGCTTGAAATGAACGTAAATTTGTGGATATGAAATCCACTTATCAAGTCCCACCACAAAATCCATCATGATATGCTCCCACTTCCAATCTAGAATCTCCAATGACTGTAATAAGCCACTTGGTCGTTGATGTTCGACCTTAACTTTTTGGTAAGTCAAGCACCTACTCACATACTCGGCGATCTCTCTCTTCATATTTGGCCACCAAAAACTCTGTCGAAGGTCTTGATACATCTTACTACTACCAGGATGAATCGAGTACCTCGAACTATGAGCCTCTTATAATACTTTCTCCTTTAATTCCGTCTCATTCGGAACCCAAATTCTTCCTTCAAATCTCAATAACCCCTCGTTATCAAGACTGCACTTAATATCTTTTTCATTGGTTAACCTCTCCTTTATCTGGTCACACTCATCAGTTTTGAGTTGCACCTCCTTAACTCTCTCTACAATGGTAGATTGAATCTCTGTCACAAACAGTCTCTGCTCCGATTCACTCAGCAACTTCACCTCTACCTCCATCCAAGCCATCTCTGCTATTAACTTATTTTGAGTCGTTAACATAGACAACTTCTCCCGACCCTTTCTACTTAAGGCATCGACAACTACATTAGCTTTTCTAGGGTGATATAGGATTTCACAGTCGTAATCCTTTATCAACTCCAGCCACCACCTCTGTCTCATATTCAACTCCTTCTATGTGAAGATATATTTTAGACTCTTATGGTCCGTGTATATCTCATATTTTTTTCCGTAAAGATAATGTCTCCATATCATTAAAGCAAAAACTACTGCGGCCAGTTCTAGATCATGAGTAGGGTAAACTTTCTCATAATCCTTTAACTGCCTTGATGCATACGCAATGACCTTTCCATACTGCATGAGCACACTACCAAGTCCTCTATGCGAAGTATCGCTATAAACTACGAAATTTCCTGTGTCATCGGGTAATGACAAAATAGGCGCTTCATTCAACCTCTTCTTCAATTCTTGAAAACTGTCTTCACATTTCTCAGTCCACACATATTTCACCGTCTTCCTTATCAAGTTAGTCAACGGAGTAGCTATCTTCGAAAAATCCTGGATGAATCTCTGATAGTATCCCGCTAACCCTAGGAAACTCTGCACCTCAGTCAGCGATTTTGGTTATTACCAATTCATCACGACTTCCACCTTCGCTGGATCTACATAAATCCCTTCATGGTCAATGACATGACCTAAAAACTGTACCTTCTCTAGCCAAAATTCACACTTCATGAACTTCGCATATAACTTCTCCTTCCTTAGTGTCTCCAACACTATTCTTAGGTGTTCAGCATGATATGTTGGCGTCTTAGAATAGACTAGAATATCATTGATAAACACTACGACGAAATTGTCCAAATATTGTTTGGACACTCTGTTCATCATATCCATAAATGCAGTTGGTGCAATAGTCAACCCAAATGACATCACCAGAAACTCGTAATGACCATAACGAGCCTTGAATGCCGTCTTTGGTAAACCCTCCTTCCTAACCTTCAACTGGTGATACCCCATCCTCAATTCTATTTTAGAAAAATACTTTGCCCCTTTCAACTGATCAAAAAGATCATCGATCCTGGACAATGGGTATTTATTCTTTATCGTTAACTTATTCAACTCTCCGTAGTCGATACAAAGACTTTATGATCCATCCTTCTTCTTTACAAAAAGTATCGGTGCTCCCCATGACGAAACACTCGATTGTATGTATTTTCTATCCAATAGTTCTTGTAACTGTACCATCAACTCCTTTATCTCTACTAGCGCCATACGATACGGTACCCTGGAAACTGGTGCTGCTCCAGGCACAATGTCTATTACGAACTCAGTCTCCCTATCCGGTGGAAGACCCGATAATTCACTTGGAAATAAATCCATGAATTCTTTAACTATAGGTATTTGTTCCATGGTTTCTCACACTCTCTAGGTATCAACAACATGGCACACATAATCTACGCATCCCTTCCTCAATAATTTCCTAATTTATGTCATGGTAAGACAACACGAATGCCCCGACGATCTATTACCGAGGTTGTCTCAACGTTCTAATATTACCAAGGTTAAACAACCAATCCATTCTGAGAATTACATCGAATTCTCCTAACTTTATCGTTATCAAATCTATTGATAATTTATAACCTCGTATGTTTATGCAATAACTCCTATGAATATCTTCAACAAGAATTATCTCTTCATTTTCTACATTAATATTTAAAGGTATAGGCAAATTTTCTGGAAGTAATCCTAATCGTCTAGCAAAATCACATGCTATAAACGAACAAGTAGCAACCGAATCAAACATCACATAAGCATTAATGTCATTAATCAAAATAATACATGTGATTACATCCCCTGATGCAACTACATCTTGGACTGCCATGTTAAAAGTGCGGCCATCGGCCTACCCGGCTACGCTGGACCACTAATAGCTAACTTATCGCTATTAATGCCCTTATTCCCGTTCATCCCCCTCTTCAAGAAGTTCTTTGCTATGTGATCAGTTGAACAACATACAAGGAATTCGTGGTTCTTCTACAGACTTGGACAGTTAGGCAAAATATGCCCCTCCTATCCACATTTATAGCATACCGTCTTCCCCTTCAGACAGACTCCTAAATATGTCTTCCCACCGGTTTTGCAGGCCACCATTCTCCTCTTCGAATCTTCTTGTTTCACTCCGGTATTCCCAGAGTTAAACCCCTTCTTTTTTTGTCATTCTCCTCTTCCGTTGGCTCCTTCATTCTTCACTCCCCCATCGACTTTTCCCTTATTATTCTTGTCCTTGTGGTACAAGCTTAGAGCCTCGCTCCCACCTTCGGCGATTATCGTCTTCTCTAGTATAGTACCAAAAGAAGTACTTTGGAATACAGATATCCAGTTATAGAGCCATGGTTTCAAGCCTTGCTCGAACCGTCTATCTTTGCTAACCTCGGTGTCCACTTGGTGTGGAGAAAACCTCGTCAGTTCATTAAACTTGGCAGCATATTGGGGAACTGTCATGTCCCCCTGTTTCAAAATAAGAAACCGCATCTCCATTCTTCCTTGTATACTCGTGGGAAAGTAGTTCTCGAAGAATATCTCTTTGAACCTTACCCACGTTAGATTCTCAATACCAGCCCTAGCCTTGTTAGCCTCCCACCAAAAATTGGCTTCACCCTTCATCATATTATAGGTTGTAAAAGCAACCTTCTGACCCTCATCGACATTTGTAATAACAAATGCCTTCTCGATTTCTTTCACCCATGTTTGGGCTTCTATAGGGTCTGTAGTTCCTTTGAACTCTGGTGGACCCACACTCTTGAAATCCTTAAAAGTAGTAGCTCGTACTACTCCAGGATTTACGGGGATATTAGCCCCATTTCTATTAAACGTGACTGTTAATAAGTTAACAAACTCCTACATTGGGTTTACCGGACCACCCTTCGGTTGATTTATATTAGCGTTTTGATTACGTTGTCTCCTTCTTGGCGGCATTTTGCTGTTAAAACAAAAAACACATTATTAATATTCTTTTCGTTATTACTTAGTTATTATTCAAGATTAAACAATAACTTCCACATTCATTACTCAATATGTTCCGTAAAAAGGCTTATATTGATTGGCTTCTTGTAGTATAATACTACATCGTTTACATTACACAGCCTAAGCTGATTACAATACTATTCCGCAATTGCTTTCCAAAAATTGGGATTTACAAAAGACTACCCTTTGATATACAAAAGAGGGTTTTACGTCACTACTAGATACAAAATATTTACATATATAATTCTACTCTAGCTACTACTAGATTACATCTGTCGTAAGGCATTCTCAAAATCCATGGTGGCAAGAATGGCGATAACATCACGACTGATAGTATGCTGAGTCTGCCCAGTCTCTATTGGATACCCAGCTACCTGCTGCTGGAAATCCTTATGAGAACTCCTATGAATATAGGACATTCTCCCTATCTTCTGCTTCTTGGTCTTTAGCTCCCCTTGAGCTCAAAGACCTCCTATTTTAGCTCGTGGACCTTTTCCTTGGATAAAAATCTCTCGTTATGTTCTTGTTCCCACATCGACTCCACATCTATCTTATCTTGTAAGACATCATAGAGCTCTACCTTTAACTTCTTCACCTCTTGACAGTAGTCGAGGTTTCTGTCTAGCACTGTCATAAACAGTGACATCATCGACTCCCCCTGGTGTGTCTCTTCAGCAAGTGCTACTGAGTTGAAGGATACTACCTCCACTTCTTCTTCTGACATGCTGTCGAAAACTAACATTAAGTCATGGTTCTCCGAGTCTCCAGACTCAATCACTACTACTTCCGGCTCCACTGCTATTGGGTTCGGTATAACCTCTATCTGATTAACCGATTCTTGACTTTTTACCTATACGTCTCTATACATTCCATGTCCTCCTGACATCTACAACAAAATAATTAAGTTTGATTAGTACACGTCAGTAGAATAATAAAAACACATATTATATATACAATGCATTTTAAGGTTAATTTCATCTTTTACTTCTTTGACTTCTCTTAAGGTTATGACTTAAGGTTTTATTTCTCCCCTTAAGTTTTATAACCTTATGCTTTGATACCAACCTGTGACGCCCCCAAATTCAGGTATCTTCCAACCCAACATATGGTTCTACACGGTGATATGGTTCACACAAACATTCAATTGAAATGCCTCAAAAGAATGAATATATTTTATATATATTCCAAAACAATATTACCATTCCCCAGGTTCTTTATAATCGTTACATTTGTTCTTGTCATAATATCAAATATTAACATCATTCACCTATACTATTACATAAGTAATCTACAGGTTCGCCTTTGCCTTCCCTTTATCTTTGCCGGATCCTTCGGTCCGTTCGGTCTTAGCTGCATTCATATGGTTCAAGCAAGAGTGAGCATAACTAGCTCAGCAAGTATAATAATTCCGTTTAAACAATATGCTTCAATCATCAAATCATATATCTTCAATAACTGAACAATAGTTATGAAGTACTATCGATAATTCAAAATAACACTTCTCTTATCTTTAAAATGTTTTACAATGACAACATTCATTAAAACATCAATTCCGGTCCAAGACCTTGAACATTTCATACTTTCTTTGAAAAGGACAACCCGACACTAAGTCCATAAGTCCAATATTACATACGAGCACGTCTAGGTGATCAGCCTATTGTACTCTATGTTAATCAACACTACATTCTTTAAACGTATGTACGTTTAAGTTGTGGCAACCTCACGTGCCTGTCGTTTGACAACAAAAAATTTGTTTAGCATGCTCAGTCTTCATTTAAAAACAATACCAATATAGTTTGGTAAAACATTGACCATACTTCGATAGATTATAAGAAATCCAAACATCTTATGTCTAGCCGACAGAATTGGCTTTGACTTCATCATACATCAATTCATGCGTAAGAATACATGAATCACAAAACCTGTCTAGGTTGAACATAGACAAGGGTTAGAATACTTTCCTTCAACGTCTGCTATTGTTATTACATATTCACTTTAAGTCTTTAAAGTCTACAATAGATAATCACATACATAACACATTAGGTCATGCATAAACATACATGGTTCCTAATGAATCTTACCCTTCTTGTCAATCTAATCATGTATTAGATTTGTTACTATTGGTTCCAGCTTGCCATTTATACTTTACATCGCCATTACATCCAAGTTGGATTGATTATCTTCAACCATTAGTGATCATACTTTAAGATTTAAAATACTTTAAACAATGCTACATTAAGTCTATTAGTGTTGTACTTCATCATTAACCAACTACCTTTCATTTTATCTTCATAACCTTTCTTTCTTCAGGTAAACAAACCTAAGGTCGGGCACTACGGCACCAACTATTACTCTCTGACTTCGCATTTGCGGCGTGAGTTTCCAGTAGGGTTCTCTCACTATTATTAAAATCTTGGCGCCACTTCTTCCTCTTTGTTGCGTACTGCCTTTCCACTCTCAAGTGTGTAAGATCCGGACTCGGCACTGCGGCGTGAGTCCCAGTACTTGAAAGTCGTATGCATACAAGCCAATCATGTTTGATGATAAAGCATATACTTTGTAACAATCTTATTCATTTATTAATAAAAAGTATTAATTTATTAAGGGCTTTTAATAATCTACATGATGCTGTTTTATAATATGTGATAAACCCATAGTTTTAAGCAATGCTTTTAGAATAATGATGATGATCATTCTAATGAGATCTAAATTCTTATAAAGCTTAAAACTAAAATAGTTCCCAATCGTTGGATTACTAAATTGGGGATTAGTAAATCCGGATAGATTGGTACATACTTTGCTTGCTCATTGGATGAGGATGATTGATCTTATGATCATTTGTGTGGAGACACTAAAGCAAGTATGTAGGTGCTTATTAGAGAATAAGTTCATTTGAGCGTTGGCTCGCTAAGGAATACCTAATGGAGTTTTACTTGCTTCATCAATAGAAATTCTGTAGTGATAGTAGTACAAGTGATCCTTGGACTTGAGATCATCATAGTATCTTGTGTATGATGAGTTATACTTTGACTTATTCCTTAAGACCCTTACGATATATCAAAGGGTATGCTTGGGTATAATAAGTTATCCATGGAGATAATGTATGATCAATAAAGAATCTACTACTTCTAGTAAAAGAAGAGAAATGTCCTATGTGATTTAATAAATGACAACCCAGTAGTCCTTGGCCAAGGCAGAATGAAATTAGAAAGAAGTTTCTAATTTGCATTATTTGGGGTTGTACATTTAAGAGTCGAAATACATATAATTAAATAAAATAAGACTTGACAGAAATTCCATGTCTTATATTTAATTGGGACATTGTATGGTGGAAGGATTGAATTGTACGGTAACTATTTACTCAAAGGTTCTTTTATGATTAATGTTGAAATCTATATTATCTGGAAAGTCGTTGATCGCTAGGGAGGCTTATCCCTATTGTAGAATAAATATTATTTATTTAAATAAATTATTAGTTTAATTTATTTATTTAAATAAGATTAGAATTGTTTCTAATTGATTTATTCACAACCTAGGTTTAATATGGAGAACCTAAAGGGTCACACCATAAAAGGAAGAATAATTATTTAAGAAGTTAATGGCAAAATCGTAATAATAAGTTAAGTATATTTAATTTAATCTATGGTGATAAAATAAATTAAATAGCTTAATATTTATTATTTAATATTTTGGAAATATTAAATATAAATTAATAAGAGGAGTCTTATTATTATTACTACTATTATTATTAGTTAATTCCCAAAGGAGTTTGGGAATTAATTAATAAAAGTACTCTTAAATATCCTAATAGGATTAGGAGGAAAATTAATTAAAAGAGTTTAATTAATTATCCCTAATAAGATTAGGGAGCTTAATTAATTAAAAGAATTTAATTAATTAAAATAAAACTCAATTCCTTAATTGTTAAGGAGGGTTGCCCACATCTATAAATAAGAGGAGTCTTATTATGGGTGTAGAGGTTGTTGACTTTAACAACATACGTAATTCCAATAGTTGGGTGAGTACGTTCTTTTCTGTGAGAGATAGAAAACTAGGGTTTTGCCAAATACCCATCTTCTTGAATTCTTCTTCTTCCTTGGTGGATCACCTCTAGAGGCCAAACACTTGGGTGGCTAACGTTGATCAAAGGAAGGAACCAAACCCGGTGGATTCAAGTTGAACGCGAAAAGGATTGGAGGTGAACTTGTACTGAGGAAGCTTCGGATCTTCAAGGGTATGATTCTTTGTTCTTTCTTTTTCGTTTAATTAATAATTGTGCATAAAGGGTGATCCGGGTATATGGTTTGTAAAATTTTAAAACTCTGATTTTTCCACGTTTCCGCTTATTTATGCAATTTGATTGCGTTGTTGAATATTACAAACCCAACAGTACTATCTATCCTGTTGTGGTGTGACTCTTCAGTATGTTTAGGCAATGCACATGGTGCTGTAGCGCCACTCTTTGGCCTTGGGCTGGAGCCACGACGCCAACTCTGTGCACCAGACAATTAACAGTTTTGATTTGCATAATGAACTTCCCGAAATCCAAATTTGATAATTTTGAGTCCGAATTGGCTTGTTCAAAATCCATTTGCTCACAAATCACATACTCTATGTGTTCATGCAAGAATTTTACATTTTCGACTTCTTTAACTCAAAATTCACCTATTGGTTCATTTTTAACGAAAACGATAAACGTTCGTGAACGTTCAACGCTCGTTTCTTCGTTCTAAGTCGGAATTCGGTCATTTTTGAGTCCACAACTCTATAATGCCAAATAAGACTTGTTCCCATTGAAAACCAACATTTCTGAGCTCAAAATCAAAATTTAACTTCTAATATGAGATTTTCACGAATTCGACGATTATCGTCCAATCGTGTGAATTCCGGCATAACTTCGTTACTTATGATTTGTTCATCATTTCAAATGGATTATTTCCATCATATTAACATTCTTAACCTACTAATTTCATATCAACTTATTTACATGTTAAGTTATTACTCGTGCTTCATGAGTTTATAACTTATAAAAGTATAAAGTACTTATGTTTTCATTTCACATAACTTATGATAGTTTAAATCTTCTAACCATCATTCTTACTTCTTTTTCTCATACAAACTTCATTGATGTAAACATGTTACAAGTTCTTCCTTAGTTCATAACTTATCTATGATCAAAGTGCTTATTCATGGCTTATTAAGACTTAAGTCCTTAGATTATTCATTCTTATCATTTCTTAGCATACATGTCTATCAACCAACACTTCTCTTATCAACCTACAATTGTAGAGATGGAAGATTAATGATATAGGATCATTACCTTTGATGATCAAGCTTTTCTTCTTCTTTTCTAACAATGGAAGTCTAACTTTTTCTTACTTATTATCTCTAACAATTAAGCACTTAAGTTGTTGGTGAAAGTTAACAAACAACTAATGAAATCCAAGGTTCTCTATTTATAGGAAAACCAAGGTTAGGGCATTTTAGTCCATAGCCAATCCCACCTCCTTAGCAAACCTCCTTACTATTCATTACTTCACATTTAAGTTAACTTGCTCAATACTTCCTTTGCTTGGCCATTACATTATTTACTTGGTCCTCACATTATTTACTTGGTCATCACATTCAACCATGTGATCATGGGTTGCCCTATGGGTCACCCTAACCCATTGAATTAATAATTTGGGAATAGGTTTAATTTGCTTAACTTAAGCTTTTGGGCTTGTATATTAACAAACTTAATTGGACTTTACCATTACTTACACTTGGGCTTACACATTACTTCTATTGGACTTTACCAATTGCCACACAATCCTACAAGTCCATTTCATTTGGCTTAAAGCCTTATAACGTTTTGTTTACGTATTATTATCGTATTCTCACTCATATACTTATTCAATATATACGATATACCATCATTCATGTGATAACCCGGGATTTCGAATAATTCGAATTTTACGAATAATTTTTTTTATTTAATTTTAATATTGATTTTTAATATTGTGACGTGTATCTTTGATATGAGTCTCGAGATATAGTCAATTTGTGTATTGACTGAGAAATAAGAGTAGAGTTGTGCTTAATAGATTTAGAAACCCTAACCCTAATTCTAGATGGGGATTCAATAGAAAATACAAGTAAAAGTAATGTATCTGTGAGTATGTGTTTGTGATGTATAGAGTTATTGATCAATGATTGATCGGATAGGGTTTAAAATTTATAAACCATAATAAGGGATTATAAACCCTAATCTCAGGCTTAAAAACCCTAACACATAGTTAATAACCCTAATCGTATGCCCATAAACCCTAATTTTAAATTTAGGAATCCTAAATCCTAATTACGAAACCCTAATCCTAATTAGCAAGCCTAATATGATTATTAAACTTTTATATGATTAGAAAACTCTAATTTAATTAAGAAACCCTAATTATATTTTTGAAATCTTAATTTTTCTAATTAAAACCCTAATTAGGAAATCCTAGCAGCTAAAGTTTTAAAACCTAGGGGTTAAAACCTTAGGGTTAAACCCTAAGGGTTTGGACAAAAGTTAAGAATACCATTAAAATTATATTGCAAATGCCCAAAATGCCCTTTTTCATTACTTTATTTTGTAACTTGTAAAATTTGCCAAGACCTTTAGTTAGTGACCAACTAATTTGACTTTGTGGCTTATATCTCTAGCAAATCAGCCAAATTCAGCAGCTATATACATTGCATCTTTGTATTATAAGAGATTGAGAGAGAGAAAGTTCACCAAACTTGGCTTATTTGCACCCAAACTATAAACAACTCCATCTCTCACCAAACCTCTGAATTTCTTAAGTCTTTAAGTCACTAACCAAGCTCCTAGATCATCAAGATCATTATAGGAGATCAAAGATCAAGGAGTGGACAAGAGAGGTATAAAACCTAAACTGTAACACCCCAGGAAAAAATCGGATTTTTGAGAATTAAAATTTTATTTGATTACGTGGATTAAATGAATTTAATTAATTAGTTATGGGAGTAAGCTATTTGAAGGTCGTTCTATGACCTATACATATCAGAACGTCGTAGTATTTTGGCTATGTGGTAGAATTAAAGTGTTTTAATTTCCAAGACGAAAATAAAAGTTTTTCGAGAAATTTTCTGAAAAATACTATTCACGCATTTCTGCTCGGGAATTAGTTTTGAACTTCTGAGAAATACATAATGATAAAATATCGAGGTGAGATAGAATATCCAATAATATTTCAGTTATGGCAAATGCAGTTTTTCGCCTGCGGACTTAAAACCTAACGGTTAGGAAAAGTGATTTCCGAGAAGGAAATGAAATGCGTATAATGAATTAAAGTGTTGATCGTATAATACATACGTATTGTACGAAGTAATGAATACAAGTATGATACGAAGTATTATACGAGTAGGAATGAAAAATGATATGTTGTATACTAATAAGTATACGAGATGAAATACGAGATTAATACGTAGATTATACGTTATAAGGCTTTAAGCTATATGTAATGGGCTTGTAGGATGGTGTAGGAAATGGTAATGTCCAATTGGGATAATAATAAAGCCCAATAAGAAAT
This sequence comes from Panax quinquefolius, assembly GCA_020205615.1. Classification (NCBI taxonomy): domain Eukaryota; kingdom Viridiplantae; phylum Streptophyta; class Magnoliopsida; order Apiales; family Araliaceae; genus Panax; species Panax quinquefolius. Next base: position 76,782,666 of record CM035157.1, read on the forward strand.
AATGTTAAAGCCCAAATATTTGTAATGACAAGTCCAATGTAAATTAATGAACAAGCCAAAGTGTTTGTTTAATTTCAAGCCCAATGTATAAGTTAGGATTAATTAAACCTTAAGCCCAAACTATTAATCCAATGGATTGGGAGGATCGATGGGGCAACCCATGATCACATGGGTGATCTTGGTGGCCAAGAAATAAGTGTGATGAACAAGTTGACTTAAGGGTTAAGCAAAAGATAAGTTAAGTAAACTTAATGGCTAAGTAAGTGTGGTGAACAAGCAAAGTGCTTTTATGTGATGAACAAGCAAAGGATAAGCTATGTGATTAACAAGTTAACTTAATGGCTAAGTGTTGTGATGACCAAGTATATGTGGTGAGCAAGTTAACTTAATAACTAAGCAAAGGAATAGTAAGGAGATGGGTTGGATTAATGACCCTTATACCCTAACTTTAGAAATCCTATAAATAGCAAGCTTAGATTTCAATTGTTTGTTGTTTATTTCATCCAACACTTTACAACTTATAAGGTGCTTATTGGTTAGAGAGAAAAAGATAGAAAAGCTAGAACAAGTTAGCCTTTGATAATTCAAGAAGCAAGAAGAAGATTCAAGCTTAATCAAGTGCTTATCAAGGGTAAGAGCCTAAGCTATGAATTTCTTTCTCTTCAATTATTAGAGAAGTGAGTAGTGGTAGTATTTGTATGTTAAGAGGAAGTAAGAATGATTAATCAAAGGGCTTAAGTCTTAATAAGCCGTGAATAATTACTTTGTTCATAGATAAGTTATGAAACAAGGAAGAACTTGTAGGAACTTGTCCCATGTTGTAATAACAAGGTTGTATGATAATAAGAAGCAAGGATGATGGTTAAAAGATTTAAATCATTATAAGTTATGAGAAATGAAAGTGTAAGTAGTTTATACTTTTATAAGTTACAAACTCACAAAGAACAAGTAATAACTTATCATGTTTATAAGTTAGTGAAGTATGTATATTAAGATGTTAGTATGATGGATAGAATCCATTTGAAAATGATGAACATATCATAACAAACGAAGTTATGCCGGAATTCACACGATTAGACGATAATCGTCGAATTCGTGAAAATCTCGAAATGGAAGTCAAATTTTAACTTTGAGTTTGGAAACTTTCATTTTTGATGGAGTATAGATTCATTTGGCATTATAGAGTTGTAGACTCGAGAATGACCAAATTTTGACTTAGAACCAAGAAACAAGCGTTGAACGTTCACGAACGTTTATTATTTTTGTTAAAATGAACTAATAGGTGAATTTTTAGTTAACGGATTAAAAAATGGAAAGTTCTTGCATAAACACGTAGAGTATATAATTTTTGAACCGTAGGCTCTTGAACGAGCCAATTCAGACTTATAATAAAGAAGTTATGAGCCCGGGAATCTCACATAAAAATTTATCATCAAAATTTTTACAGTGTTTGAGGATGGCGCCAAGACTGATTAAGGAAATAAAAGCCCGACATCGCAGGCCGCAAGGTGGCGAGAAATGCAATGACCTCTCTTTGGAGTTTCATGTAGTAACACGACCGAAAGCGGAGGGACTCATGTGCATGTCAAATGAGTCCGGGTCTTTAGTTTCTGTAGTATTGCGTCGCAGCGCGGCTGAAGTAAAGGGAGCTGGCACCGTAGCGCCAACCTTAGGGTTTTGACATTAAAGAATGTAAAGTAAAGGGAGAAGTAAATGGAGAGTGAATTTAATGCTTAATTAACTTAATGTAACATCATTACGAAGGTTATAAACTTCAGGTATAACACTAAAGGTTGGATATAAGTCAATTGAATGTGAACGTGAATGGTATGCAGTAAGTGTACTTAACCAATGACGATCAAGTTTTGATTAATAACGTAAGAACATTAGTAAGCCACGAGGAAGGATGATTAACTCAAAATGAGTTGTATTAATGAAGTAATTCCACGTAAGACATAGAAGATAAAGGAATTGGTAAGAACAATGTAAAATATAATGGCAAGCCGAAACCAATAATAACAAATCTAATATATGATTAGATTGAGAAGAAGGGTAAGATTCATTAGGAACCATGTATGTTCATTCATGAACTAATGTGGTATGTTATGTGGTTATGTGTTGTAGAGACCATAAAGACTCAAAGGAAAAGTAATTTTCTTTGTGTGCGAGCCACGTGAAGGCAAGTTTTTCTTATCGCTTGTCTAACCTTCGTGTTAGCCAGGTTTTTAGTGATTCATGTTATGAGATGCATGAATTATTTTACGAAAGGGTCGATGCTAGTTTTAGCTCGGCTAGACTATTCTTGAAAGATTGATTGATTTCTTTTTATGTTTTTCCATATAGAATTGATAACGCTATCCTACGCCAATTGTTTGGTACGGATTCAAGGTAAGCCTGATTATTAATAAATAAATGTATTTTTCATCGATTATTCGATGGGCACGCGAGGTTTCCAAAACTTAGACATACATATGTTTAATGAATGTAGTGTTGATTAACATAGACTACTATGGGCTAATCACCCAGAAGTGCTCGTAAGATATGCCGGACTTATGGACTTAGTGGCTGGTTGTCCTTTTCAAAGAAATTATGAAATGTTCATGGTCTTGGACTAGAATTGATGTTTTAGTGAATATTGTCATTGTAAAATGTTTTGAAGGAAATGAAGTGCTATTTTGAATTATTGATAGTACTTCGTAACTATTGTCCAGTTATTGAAGATATACGATTCCTATGTTTCAAGCATGTTGTTTGAAAAAAATTATTGTACTTGCTGAGCTTGTTATGCTCACTCTTTCTTGAACCATATGAATGCAGCTAAAACTAAACGAACCGAGGGATCCGACAAGGATAAAGGCAAGACGAAGATGCACTATTAGTTTACCTTGTAATAAACTAGTAAGTTGTATATATTATAGTATGATGAATAAAGAATGTAATGGTTTTAGAACTTGGGAATGGGATGTAGTATTATTAATATAATAAGAATGTCGTTGATACACACATTTTGATGTCATTTCGATAGAATGAATGTACCGTTATGAGTACCGTGTAGCACCATCTGTCGGGTTGGAAGATACCCGGATTTGGGGGCGTCACATAAACCTACTTTGATCTTGTATGCTTAGTTAGAATAAGTGTTTATGTGTTTAGATTTGTGCTAAAGGATGTTTTATGATGATCTGTGATGATACATCATAGATCTATAGCGTTAAAGACCTTAAAAGTTGAAGTTTTCAAAATCTGTTCTTGAGCCTAAAAATTGTCTGACAAGCTAATGTCAGGAGCCATAAATCTTTCCCTGTTTTTGGTTTTAGTTGTTTTATGTTTTGGATCTGTAGTTTGATATGAGATTTGTAACAACCCGGAGTATCCAGATTGTGCAGAATTTATGTTTAAAGAATTAGTTATTAACAAAATAAGTTTTTATTAATAATATTTTATGCTATGTGTTTATTAATCGTTATAGAACCTAGGATGATTATAACTCGGGAGGATTCTGGCTACGAGCTAGACTGAACGAGTAAGAATTTTTAAGACAAAAATAAAAATTTTCCGGGAACAAAAATATTTTCGAGGAAAAAGACGAAATATGCACTATTCACTCGACGAAATCCTAAGGTTTAGGGTTTGAATAACCTAAGCCTTTTCAAGAGTTCGGTATGTCAAGATGACATTCCGTCGAAAGATTTGACGATAATATGTCGTGAAAAGTTAAGTAAGTCGATAAAAGTTTTTCTCAAAAAATGTGCAGATATCAGACGAAATAAAAAAGACGAAAAGTATTGTTATGTACTTTTCTCTCGTTTAACTACATTAGGGGAAAACGTGAAGGAAAACGCTTAACGCCAAAAAGTGTTTTTCAGTTTTTCAGAAATCCGAAGAATACGTAAAAGTTAATCGGTAAAGGAAAGACGAAATATCCAAAAATATTTGGATTCCTAGAATTGTAGTTTTTAAAACTGTCGGATGAAACCCAAAAGACGGAACTACGAAACTTAAGGGCTAAGTTAACTTAGTCCTTAAGCCATGAATAGTATGGAGGTTAAGGGGGGTGAAATGTCTAAAATACCCTACCTTGGATTTGTTAGGTTTGTAATATTTATGTGCGCAATCAAATTGCAAAATTAAGCGCAATTGTGTAACATCAGAGTTTAAAATTTTACAAACCATATACCCGCATCACCCTTTATGCACAATTATTAATTAAACAAAAAAGATGAATAAGAAACATACCCTTGAAGATCCGAGCTTCCTCAGGTACAAGTTCACCTCCAATCCTTTTCGCGTTCAACTTGAATCCACCGGGTTTGGTTCCTTCTTTTGATCAACGTCAGCCACCCAAGTGTTTGGCCTCTAGAGGTGATCCACCAAGGAAGAAGAAAAATTCAAGAAGATGGGTGGTTGGCTAAACCCTAGTTTTTCTATCTCTATAGAAAAGGGGGCGTACTCTCCAACAATTGGAATTATTACGTATGTTGTAAAAGTCAACAAAAACCCCATCACCCATAATAAGACACCTCTTATTTATAGATGTGGGCAACCCACCTTAACAATTAAGGAATTGAGTTTTATTTAATTAATTAAATTCTTTTAATTAATTAAGCTCCCTAATCTTATTAGGGATAATTAATTAAACTTCGTTAACTAATTTTCCTTCCTAATCCAATTAGGAATAAATGAGAGTACTTATATTAAATTAATTCCTAAACTCTTTTAGAAATTAAAATAATAATAATAATTGTAATAATATTAATAAGACTCCTCTTATTAATTTATATTTAATATTTCTAAAATATTAAATAATAAATATTAAGCTATTTAATTTATTCTATCACCATAGATTAAATTAAATATACTTAACATATTATTACGATTATGCCATTAACTTCTTAAATAATTATTCTTCCTTTTATGGTGTGACCCTTTAGGTTCTCCATATTAAACCTATTTGTGAATAAATCAATTAGAACAATTCTAATCTTATTTAAATAAATAAATTAAACAATTAATTTATTTAAATAAATAATATTTATTCTACAATAGGGATAAGCCTCCTAGCGATCTACGACTTTCCGATAATATAGATTTCAACATTAATCATAAAAGAACCTTTGAGTAAATAGTTCTTAATGACAATTCAATCCTTCCACCATACAATGTCCCCAATTAAATATAAGACATGGAATTTCATCAAGTCTTATTTTATTTAATTATATGTATTTTCACTCTTAAATGCACAACTCCAAATAATGCAAATTAGAAACTCCTTTCTAATTTCATTACGCCTTAACCAAGGACTATCGGGTTGTCATTTATCGAATCACATATGACATTTCTCTTCTTTTAATAAAGTGGTAGATTCTTTATTGATCATACATTATCTCCATGTACAACTTATTATACCCAAGCATACCCTTTGATATACCCTAAGGGTCTTAAGGAATAAGTCAAAGTATAACTCATCATACACAAGATACTATGATGATCTCAAGTCCAAGGATCACTTGTCTTATTATCACTACAGAATTCCTATTGACAGAAAGTAAAACTCCATTAGGTATTCCTTAGCGAGCCACGTTCAAGTGAACTTATTCTCTAATAAGCACCTACATACTTGCTTTAGTGTCTCAACACAAATGATCATGAGATCAATCATCCTCATCCAATGAGCAAGCAACGTATGTACCAATCTATCCGGATTCACTAATCCCCAATTTAGTAATCCAATGATTGGGAACTATTTTAGTTTTAAGCTTTCTAAGAATTTAGATCTCATTAGAATGATCATCATCATTATTCAAAAAGCATTGCTTAAAACTATGGGTTTATCACATATTATAAAATAGCATCATGTAGATAATTAAAAGCCTTTAATAAATTAATACTTTCTATTAATAAATGAATAAGATTGTTATAAAGTATATGCTTTATCATCAAACATGATTGGCTTGTGTGCATACTACTTTCAATCTCCCACTTACACTAAAGCCAATCGTCATGGTATCTCATACTCTTCTTCTCTAAGTGACGATTATCCTGCTGTTGGATAAACTTTAGTTAATGGATATGTAATGTTGTTCTTGAGAGTCCACTATCTCTATAGTGATTTCCCATCTTTCAATGATTCTAATAATCAAATGAAAGTGCCACAACACATGTTTAGATCCAAGATGAGACTTAAGAACTATTCCTAGTTCTGTAATGAACTTTTGATCCAAACAATCAACTTGTAGCTTCATTTATAGCTATATACTTTGTCTTTATCACTAAACCAACAACTCTTTGCTGTTTGGAACCTTTCCAATTCAACGCACCACTTGCTCAAGATAACACTTTACCTTAAAGTGGATTTTTCATCATCTTAGTGCATCTCGAAAAACTTGAGTCCATTAAGTCCTCTAGTTTTAATTTAGACCCACCATGAATATGATCACATCCTTAGTCTTGGGTTAAGCACTTTAAAATGTTTTCAGCGACTCATAGTGAACTTCTCCATAATATGACTCGATCAACATCAGTCTCAGATATTTCATTGTATACATGATTGTCACTCATGCGATCTCTCTTCTTTTAATAGTTTGTGGGGACTATTAAGAGAGATACACTCCATGGCTCATCAACATGAAACATCTCTTGGAGCTTGCCATGCTAAACGACTTTAGCATCAAATGAATATACATTCCTTGGGTTAAGTTGAGCATCCTTTTAAATCTATCTATATAGATTTGTATCCCCAATTAAGATACTCTTCCAAATCATTCATGGAGAAATGTTTAGACAACTTTATCTTTACTGATTGTAGCATTGGTATGTCATTCCTTATCCGTAGGATATCAACATATAGTACTAGAAATGTCACGATGCTCCCACTGACCCTTTTCTACACACTAGGTTCATTCTTATTTTTTTGATAAAATCAAACTCTTTTGATTGCCTCATCAAAACGAATGTTCCATATTAAAGAAACTTGCTTCAATCCATTTCTCTGAGTGTCTACAACACTTACCTCATCGTATGTAACTCTGGATCATCATCTTCTATGATGTGTACCTCATCATCATCATCCATGATGAATCCATACCTCCTAGGTATCTTTGGTACTATTCCGATTTACGATTATCTTTGTGGTACAATAGGTCTATCTCTCTGTGTCCTCTTATTTGACTTATAGTGTTTTGTGGTTCTTGAACTCTTCAAGATCTATTATCCTTCCACTAGCCCCTTCAATAATAAACACATTTATCTTAGAAGGCAGCGTGTTTCGCAACAAACACCTTTTGCTATGTAGGATTATAGAACATATGCCCTAAACTTACTTTAGGATGTCCCACAAATCTGTACATGTCAAATTTTGTCCGAAGTTTATCCTTTGAAACCTTTTCACATAAGTTGGACAACCCCTTATCTAAACATATTTAAGATTAGGAATCCTCCCTGTCCATAACTTTTATGGAGTCTTGGGGCCGGATTTTGAGGTTACCTTTTTCGTAGATATGAAGCCATTTCTAGGACATTATCCCAGAAGGATATTGGAATGTCGGTAAAATCATTATGGACCGCACCATGTCCAACAAGGTACGATTTTTCATTCAGATACATCAATCAATTATTGCGTATTAGGATGTGTCCATTATGAGAAAACCATTTGAGATGATCTAGAAACTTATTGCACAAGTATTCCTTCCTTGATCCGATCAAAGAATCCTAATACTTTGCCAATTTGTTTCACTTTTGAATTCTTTGAACCTTTCAAATAATTCACACTTGTATTTTAGCAAATACACACATTCAACTCTTTGAATGATCATCTCCTTTTCTTATACTAATTTGTTCAATATGCAAAATTATTTTCATGTAAGTCAAGTATACAAAATCCATTAAGTAATCTTTCAGTTCTATACGAAACATTATTATTATAAATAGAACAACAATTGTTCTTAATTATAATACCAAAAATTTTTATTGTCCAACAATAAAATGGAAATAATGTTTCTAACAAGAATTGGAATACAATAACAACTTATTGACTTAATAGATTTGCCCGTAGGCAGTGTTAAACTATAAGTTTCTATAGCTAATGCAACAACATTTGCTTCATTTTCCACACATAGGATTACTTATCTTTGTTTAACTTTCTACTTACTCTTGGTCCTTCATAAATCTATATTTATGATAACCAAAGTTGGTATCCAATACCCAAGTAGAACCTTGACTTAAAGAAAAATTTATTTCAATCATGAACAAAAAGCAGATTATGAATCAAACTTCACTAAGCTTCTTTGGTTAGCCTCTGCAAGATGCTTCTCGCAGCTTTCTTTCCAAAGTCTGTCAGGGCTTATTGCGGTGGAAGCAAGCTCCTTTGCTAACCGTATCGCTTTTGTTCTTATTATCCTTTGTTTATGCCTTTCTATTTACCTTCTTTGAATCGTTCTTCTTTTCGGAAGATCCCTTGGCCCCTACCAAGAAGACTTGATCTTTCTTGGTTGGAAAGTGACTCTCAACATTTTTCAACATGTTAAGCAAATCAATGAAGTCGATATCTAGCTTGTTTCATATGAAAAATTCACAACAATTAGTGAAAGGAGTCCGGAGTGAGTGCAAGATCAAATCTTGGCTCAACTCTCCATCCATGACAAAACCAGTTGTCCTAATTGATCAATCAAATTGATTATGTTAAGAACTTTTTGTCTGTACAATAGTGCCATTCGTCATTCTAGATCGGAAGAGCTCCTTAGATATCTGATATCTATCAGTCCTACTTTCCTCACCATCAACTACTTGATGTGCAGGAATATAGTAGGAGCATCTATAGTTTCATCTTGTCGCACCAAGCTCATTACTCATGAATGCGAGCATGATGCATTGAGCTAATCAGTGCATCATCTTGCCACTTTCTAAAAGTAGCAATCTCTTCCTCGGAGGCATTATGCTGCAACCATTGCGGGGATATGCGTATTAAGGACATAAGATAGCTTTTCAAATATGAGAACTATTCTCAAATTCCTTAACCAATCCGCTTAATTGATTACCCGTTAATTTAGCATCTAATATGCTTCGCAGTTGATAGTAATTTTAGACATTGTAAAATTTCGTAAATGAATTTGTAATTAACAACATTTTAACATACATTCTTTTATTAATTACCAAAATAAATTAGGTCTTGTTTTAAATTGGTATCTCCCACTATTTTCTTCAAACTATATTACCTCTCACTATATATAGTTCTAAGAATATCTAATTAAAGATTTGCTAGTGAGAATAAGGATCCCATTTCAAATGTATATAGCCTTTTGGTGACACAACAAACTATATATAAATAAATAGGTAGACAACTTTTTGTCAATTACATCAACTATGCAACTCCTTTTCTTTTGCCTCTTAGATTATTTTGATCAAGTGGTGGCACATCCGAATCAAAATTATCCAAGTTAAGTCCAACCTAGCACTCCATATATTCAAAAAGAAAAATATCATCCTTGTGGTGACACAACAAAACAATATTGTTCAATTTTCTTTATAAGCATCAAATGTGATAAATTAACATCTTAAATACTTAATACTTGCCTTATGGTGACACAACAAACTCATATTAAATATTTAATACTCTATTAATTTTATCATGCTAGAAAGCTGACGCTCGATATTCCAAATATCTTTGAACGCTTAGGACTTAATATAAAAAAAAATTGAGGGTTTGTTATTAATTTGTCTCATCTTGTTTAGCGCAGCATATACATATATATATAAAATATATGTCGTATTAATGAACATGCAAAGCATGTTTGCATAATATATAATATATATATAGTATAGCATGCACATATAGAATACTATATTCTACCCAATTGATTATGAACTTTTATTCTAGTTTGGTTCACTAGAGCCACCAAGTGAACCAAAAGGTCAAACCCTAGGGGTGCAAGAAATAATATTTAAATATAACTATTACATTTAAACCCTGGCTCCATTACAAATCGGTCTTCAAGCGCTCCTTGCTCTTGATCTCCAATTCTTCAAAATAATTCTAATTATTCCTATTACAAAACTATTTTAAAATAAATAGAAACCTTGATCAGCAGTCAAGGGAAGTACATAGGAGGAAGATAGAATTTACATTAAGAAAAATTAGAGAAGACGAGGTACGCAGACCCCATTTAATAAAACTCATACATTCATGCATCCAACTAAAATAAAATCCAATCACATTTAATCAATTATCCATAATCAATCTCATTTATTATCATACATATCACCATATGCATCAATACATAACATTCATCTTATGAATAATAAACATTTAATATATATATATATATATTGATATCATTTAATGGGCAAATTTAGTTAGTATAAAATCTAATTTTGAATCAAAATAAACTCCTTTATTTTAATCCAAATTTAAATCAAAATAAAACTATTTTATTTTAATTTATTCAATTTTGAATAAAATAAACTATTTTATTTTAATCAAAATCATTAATGAAAATAAAATCCTTTATTTTAATTAATTATGGAATCCAATTCCATGTAAAAACAATAAAAAATAAAACTCTTTTATTTAAAGGAAACGCAGATTTTTCCTATTCACAAATAAACTCCTTTATTTTTGAATAATATGAAATCTTATTTCATATATAAATAAACTCCTTTATTTAAGGAAACATGGATTCACTTTCCTATTCACAAATAAACTCCTTTATTTTTGAATAATATAAAATCTTATTTCATATCTAAATAAACTCCTTTATTTAAGGAAATTAGGGTTCTCTTTCCTATTCACAAATAAACTTTTTTATTTTGAATAATATGAAATCTTATTTCATATCTAAATAAACTCCTTTATTTAAGGAAACATATAATCCAATTTCAACTCCAATTAGTTATCATGGAATCCAATTCCAACTCTAATTAGTTAGCATGAAATTTAATTTTAATATTAAAATAAACCTTTTATTTTTTAAGATTAAAATAAACATTTATTTTAAAATTAAAATAAACTTTTATTTTAATTATAAAATTATTAAAATATATATTACATATACATAATATATATTACGGTAATATATATATATATATATATATATATATATATATATATATATATATATATAAGTATTACAAAGATCTGGTCTCTATTTGGCGGAGGAGGAGATTTGAAGTGTCCGAAACAATTACAAAATTGAAACTTTGCTTTCTTTTTTTTTTTTTTTAAATTTTATACAACAAAATTATGCCCAATAAAATTGTTCTAAACACATATCAATATAAATATCAAATTAAAACAATTAATAATTCGCATAAAAGTTTGGCTCTGATGCCACATTACGCTTTGTAATATTCATATGCTTGATCAAATTGTAAAATTAAAGCGGGCGTGTAAAATCGAGTTTATAATTTTACAAACCATATACCCTTCACCCTTTATGCACAATTATTAATTAAACCAAAAGATGAATAAAAAACATACCCTTGAAGATCCGAAGCTTCCTCGGTACAAGTTCACCTCCAATACTTTTCGCTCAACTTGAATCCATCGGGTTTGGTTCCTTCCTTTGATCAACGTCACCACCCAAGTGTTTGGCCTCAGAGGTGATCCACCAAGGAAGAAGAAAAAAATTCAAGAAGATGGGTGGTTGGCTAAACCCTAGTTTTTCTATCTCTATAGAAAAGGGGGCGTACTCTCCAACAATTGGAATTATTACGTATGTTGTAAAAGTCAACAAAAACCCCATCACCCATAATAAGACTCCTCTTATTTATAGATGTAAGCAACCCACCTTAACAATTAAAGAATTGGGTTTTATTTAATTAATTAAATTCTTTTAATTAATTAAGCTCCCTAATCTTATTAGGGATAATTAATTAAACTCCTTTAACTAATTTTTCTTCCTAATCCAATTAGGAATAAATGAGAGTACTTATATTAAATTAATTCCTAAACTCTTTTAGAAATTAAAATAATAATAATAATTGTAATAATATTAATAAGACTCCTCTTATTAATTTATATTTAATATTTCTAAAATATTAAATAATAAATATTAAGCTATTTAATTTATTCTATCACCATAGATTAAATTAAATATACTTAACATATTATTACGATTATGTCATTAACTTCTTAAATAATTATTCTTCCTTTTATGGTGTGACCCTTTAGGTTCTCCATATTAAACTGGTTGTGAATAAATCGCTTAGAATAATTCTAATCTTATTTAAATAAATAAATTAAACAATTAATTTATTTAAATAAATAATATTTATTCTACAATAGGATAAGCCTCCCTAGCGATCAACGACTTTCCGATAATATAGATTTCAACATTAATCATAAAAGAACCTTTGAGTAAATAGTTACAAATGCACAATTCAATCCTTCCACCATACAATGTCCCAATTAAATATAAGACATGGAATTTCATCAAGTCTTATTTTATTTAATTATATGTATTTCGACTCTTAAATGCACAACTCCAAATAATGCAAATTAGAAACTCCTTTCTAATTTCATTACGCCAACCAAGGACTACCGGGTTGTCATTTATCGAATCACATAGGACATTTCTCTTCTTTTAATAAGTGGTAGATTCTTTATTGATCATACATTATCTCCATATACAACTTATTATACCCAAGCATACCTTTGATATACCCTAAGGGTCTTAAGGAATAAGTCAAAGTATAACTCATCATACACAAGATACTATGATGATCTTAAGTCCAAGGATCACTAGACTACTATCACTACAGAAATCCTATTGACAGCAAGTAAAACTCCATTAGGTATTCCTTAGCGAGCCACGCTCAATGAACTTATTCTTTAATAAGCACCTATATACTTGCCTTAGTGTCTCCACACAAATGATCATGAGATCAATCATCCTCATCCAGTGAGCAAGCAACGTATGTACCAATCTATCCGGATTCACTAATCCCCAATTTAGTAATCCAATGATTGGGAAAAGCCTTTAATAAATTAATACTTTTTATTAATAAATGAATAAGATTGTTACAAAGTATATGCTTTATCATCAAACATGTTTGGCTTGTGTGCATACTACTTTCAGGATTTTCTATAAATAGGAAGCTAACTTTCATTTAAATGGGATTTTCAAAAATCTTATAACATGAGAGAGAGAGAGAGAATGCTTGAGAGGGTTCGGATGAAGAGGGAGAAGGAAGAGCATGAGCATGAATGATCGGATCGAAAGTGTTCGTGAAATAGAAAAGCTTGTGAATCGCCAGTTTTGTCTAGCGTAAGAAAAATAAGGAAGGAAGGTATTAAAACCTAACTTCTAGGTTAGATTTTATTTAAGTTTTATACGTTGAAAACATAGCTTAATGAGAATAACAAGTAAAAGATGTTAGAAATGATTTCATATGGGTAAAATCATAAGAAAATGAAGAAATAAGAATTAGAAGTTTAGTAAATAAATTTCTTAAGGAAGTATAAGATTTGTAATGAATTAGAACGATCTGAGTAGATTATATGAATGAGTAGGTAAAATAAGTAAGGAATGATGTCCTATAACATCGAATTCCAATAAAAAGTGAAATCGTAATAAAAAAATATCGATTAAAATGAAGAACGAATGATGAACACGAAGAACACGCGAAGAACACGAAGAATGTTATTGATGGACAAATTTAAAATCATCGTAGGATAATTGTTGTTGATGGACATGTTTAAAACCATCACGTATAAGTTAGATGAATGTTGCTTGGTTAGGAATGATAGAAATGTTCATAAAGAACGGATTAAAACTTAGCTATAACAAAGTTATGGCGGAAATTTTGTAAAAGACAAACGAGAATTAGAAAGTTTGAAATTTAAATAGGTACACGTAGAAGGGGGGGTTGAATAAGTGTAGGCACAAACTATGTCCAACTTTTAAAAATTCCTTTGGATATTTAATGCAGCAAGCTAGATTCTATATCTTTGTAAGTTTACATATGAAAACAGTATATTGTTTCACTTTCCAAAAATTTAATTCCGAGTCTTAATGCTTTCTGAAGTTGATTATGATAAACCAATATACTGAATTGGTTAAGTGATATGAATGGATATAGAATGCAGGCTGCTGGATAGTTGCCAGAATAATAAAGCACACAATGTAATCACATAAACATTAGAATTTTTACGTGGTTCAACTACTACCCTCTAGAATAATAGCCTAATCCACGTCCAATGCCAACTAGTATTGGAGACTCACTTTTATTAAACTTTTCCAATTACAATACAAGCTCTAACAATTTGAACACCTTTGTTCCCTGTGCAGCTATGCACTCTTAAGCACATATGCTTTCTTCAAACTTGATTGTAATGATGCAGTAACCAAAATCGGATTACACTTTTGAAAATATTGATTAGTTATAAGAAAAGGTAAAATACACAATAGAGGTCTAATAATCAAGCAATATATATCACTTACCAATGCAAGGCTCTAGTATGTAATGATATACAATGAAAGTATTACCAGAATATTTTCTACACAAATGCCTTAACCAAAGCTCCTTGTTTGTGCACTCGATAATAATCAGGAAGAAAAACAGTTCTGTAGCTAGTATGCTATATGATCTCTGAAATATTTTTCGTACCTTTATTTATTAATAAGCTCAGTTTATATAGGCTACTCAAGAGTATTACCGTTGCTAAGGCTTACTACTGTGATATGAGCGTTTAAAGTATATTGCATATATCTTGTAGTTCCACGTCAATCATGATATACTCATTTCGTTTTCCATCACCGAGATTCTGTTTGTTCGTGATTTTGAGATATCACGCTATCAGTAATTTTGGGCTAGTTGATTTCCATCACATGGGATATAGTACCTATTACATCTTTCACTATGCCAATTACTTAAATGCCGGAAGTCAATATTTGTGTTACCATAAATATCTGCTAGCCGATGTCCATATATCTTACCATATATTGGACCGTTGGAGACACCTAATTAGATTCCTTGAATCATGAGACAAGATTATGGTGCATAACTCTTCCTATCCCATATTAGTTTTACACGTGAATTTAGATTGATGGAAATAATTAATGCATAACTTATGGTAATTTATTCAATCAACTTCTTACTCTACCGTATATATGTTATTTAACAAGATTTTATTCCTTAAGTTATGTTGAGCAATTTTGGCCATGCATATCATGAGCTAGTGAATCAATATGTGGCATCGAATATGTAGTATATATGCAATGCACATGTCTTAGAGCCTTATATTGGAAAATAATAAATGCTAAGATCTTACATATATTCCTAGGACTCAAATTTTCTTTTCTTTATTCAAGGATATCTTGACTTTGTAACTTCTCCTTGATGTTCCTAAAATGTCATATCTTTCCCTGAAATGTTATATAGCATGATTAGTGAAATAATAGGGTCATCATCAAAACATGGAGTGTGACATAAGTCAACATTCTCCCCCTTTTTGATGATGACAACAAAATAATTATGACTCCCCCTAAATCCATGCATATCATCAGAATTTTGACTCCCCCTTAATTCATGCATATCCTTACTGTTTAGAGTTAACTATTGGCTGCAAATGTGCAGTGTTGAATAACCCTGCATTGACTTGTTAGTCCACAACATGTTAAGCAAAAAGAATATAATGAACTATTAAACCATCATCCAACAAACATTTAAACCATAGTCTTTAAACCAGAAGTCATCATGCATGGAAAGTAAAATTTTTAAAAATTATCTTGTAAGTAAGCAAGCATAATTCATCTCCCCCTTTGGCATCCATCAAAAAGAGGTGTCTAGAAAGCCAAAAGGGGAAGGGTGGAGCAAAGCCTTTAAACATCCTCCTCAGCAATATGAACGTGGTTGGCTTCGCGGGCAGTGAAATATGGACGATGAAGCCTAATATGTTCAATCTCTTCCAGGAACATTGTGTTTGCAAATCTGGGAGGATGAGCAATGAAGGTAGGAGGCAGTATTCGGCCATCCAATTGCACTGTGGCCATTCAGGCATACGAGATTGGACTTGGTCTGCTTTGAGTTCTTCACTGAGATCATTCATGCGCCGCTCGGTAAAGCGACCGAGAGACCTAATCTGATTGCTGATGAATTTAAGTTCAGTGCTCAGTTGACAGGCATTGCGGTTCATTTTCCTTTGCAGGGTTTCTACCATAGCCCGAGTATGCAACTCGAACCCTTCTTGGAGGATAATGAACTCATCCTCCACATTGCGAAAAGCAGAATGAAGATTAGTGTGACTAATAGGGAGTTTGCCTTTTTCAAGCACATAAAGTCGAAGTTGGATATCTTTAACATCAGCAGTGATTTTGGCTTGATTGTTCGCGATGGTATGAAGAAGAGAGAATCTCAGGGGAAGGAGGTAGTGAAGTAGGAGGATTGGGATTCTGGACAGGGGAATTTTGGGGGCAACTCGCATGAACTTTCCATTTACTAGGGTGAGATGAGCACTTTTGAGATAGATAGAGTCGATGGAATCAGAAATTTTGATGGAGCCCTCATTGTCTAGTGGAATTTGAAAGTGAGTGAATAATTTTGTGATGAAGCAACTGTAAGGCAAGCATTTTTTGGAATGTTTGATACAGTTAACCATGTGTTTGAGCATCATAAGGGAAAAATTGAATGGTTTGCCTGTCATGATCAGAGCCACCAAAACCAAATCCTGGTAGGTAAAGTCAGCTCCACCACCAAGACGAGGGAGAAGATTGTACCTTAGTAATTTGTGAAGGACTATGGCAATAGGGGAAACTTCGGTGGTCTTTGGAAGAGTTACTGTGGTCACGGTGGGGTCAGCCATAACAGTGCGAAGCTGTATAAGAGGAGATAGAGGAGTATAAACTGGTCCTTTAAGTGTAAAGGGACAATCACCTGTGTATGGAATAGAGAGTATGCTCCCTAAATCTAGAGCAGTAAAAAACAGAGATTTGCCTTTAACGAATGAAGTATAGCAGTCCCCATTGTTTTAAAGTTTTGTACAAAATTGTTGGACTAATTTTGGATACACCATAGAGGGAGGAGCACTTAATGAAGCTAAACCATATGACTCAAAGAGGTTTTGAAGAGGCGAGTTTTGATAGTAAAACATGTTAACTAATTTTTCATAGACAAAAGATTTGTGACAGATAGAGGACTTGAAACGAAGCTCGAAATTATGACCTCAAAAAAAATCATCAGGAACATCATGCAATGAAACAAAGAGAGGGTTTACCGTCATCGGAGGAGAGCTGGGTGAGGATTCCTTGATTGTGCGCCATTTAATGCCAGTCGATGTCCCAATCGATGGAGGAGAGGCTAAACTTGCTTCAGATTCGGCTAGAGAGGAGTCACTGGAGATGGTTGTGACCGAAGGTTGCTTCCTTTTCAGTCGTCGAGTAATAGGAGGATGAGGAGGAGGAGGAGCGCCAGGTTTTCATCTTCACGGACGGTGTTTGAGAGCGGTGTAGAGTCTCAGAGATGATTGAAGTACTGAGAAAACATAGGAGAGGCTTGAAAGAGTAAAATAGTGTCTTTCTTTTCAAGGATACATTGTACCGAGATATGGAAAGGCATGGCGCCATGTTTGGGAAGAGAGATCTTGAGCATATATAATGAGCATAATTATGGCAACAAGATATGTCATGTCTGTCTAATTTCCTTAAAGCATGCAGACCATATTTATATCAGACACATCCCGAGTTCTCTTCTTAGAGTACATAACCATTCTTCCCCTAAAGGTTTCATAAATATATATGTTAATTGGTGCTCAGTGGGAATGAATATTAATTTTATTAGTCCCTTGGACACATTGTCTCTAATAAAATGGTGACGAACTTCTATGTGTTTTGTTAGAGAGTGTAGAACTGGATTTTTAGAGATGTCTATTGTGCTTGTATTATCGCAATATATGGGCACATTGTCACACAGAATATCAAAATCACAAAGTGTTTGATGCATCCACAAAATTTGGGAGCAGCAACTTTCTGCTGCTAAATATTCACCCTCAGTGGGCAACAGAAGTTTGCTTCTTACTATACCATGAGACTAGACTTTGTCCCAGAAATGTACACACACTACTTGTGCTTTTTCTATCTATTTGATAGCCTGCATAGTCAGCGTCTGAGTAACCCATTAGATCAAAATTTTCATTTTTGGGTAAAATAATCCTAAATTTGTAGTACCACTCAAATATTTAAATATTCTTTTAAAAGCCTGTAAGTGGGATTCTTTGGGTTTCGCCTGAAAATGAGCACATAGACACACATTGTACATTATATCAGGTCTAGAAGCAGCTAAGTATAGTAAGGATCCAATCATACCTCTGTATTTTGTTATTTATAAATTAACACCTTTTTCATTTGCTATGAGTTGTATTGATGTACTCATTGGTGTGGTCTTTGAGTTAGAGTTGTCAAAGCCAAATCTCTTGAGTAGCTCTTTTGTATACTTGGTTTGATGAATGAAAATACCTTCATGATTTTGTTTAATTTGAAGACCCGAAAAGTAATTGAGTTCTCCCATCAAGCTCATTTCAAACTCCTTGTTCATGCATTTGGAAAACCACTCACAAAGGAAATTATTAGTAGCACCAAATATTATATCGTCTACATATATTTGTACAGTAATGATAACTTTATTTTGACATTTAATAAATAACGTAGAGTCGATTTTACCTCGTATGAATCCATTTGATAGGAGGTACTTACTTAATCTCTTATACCAAGCCCTTTGGGCTTGTTTGAGTCCCTAGAGTGCCTTCTTTAGTTTGTACATGTAATGAGGGAACTTGTCATGCTCGAATCTAGGAGGCTGTTTTACGTAAACTTCTTCATTTATGCAGCCATTGAGAAAGGCACTTTTGACGTCCATTTGGTGTAGCTTGAACTTTCTGAAACAGGCAAATGCTAATAATATACGAATGGATTCCAAGCGAGCTACTGGGGCAAATGTTTCTTCATAGTCTATTCCTTCTTGCTAATTGTACCCTTGAGCTACTAGTCTAGCTTTGTTTGTTGTAATTGTTCCGTACTCGTCAAGCTTGTTTTTGAATACCCATTTAGTTTCAATAATGGATACATCTTTTGGAGGAGGCATCAACTCCCACACTTGACATCTTTTAAATTGTTGTAGCTCTTGTTGCCTTGCTAGTAGCCAATTTTCATCAAGTATGGCTTCTTTGGCGTTCTTTGGTTCAATTTAGGATAGAAATGCTGAGAAAGCACACATATTTTGTGCTCTTCTTCTTGTAATAACTTTGTCATTTATGTTTCCAATGATGTTCTCATGAGGATGGTTTTTGATGTATCTTGCTGATTTTAGAAGCTGAATGTCATGTATTACTTCTTCAGTAGTTTCTGAATCATGGTTTTGTTGTTCGTTCATTTCAGTTTGCAGGATATGTTCCTAATTTTTATATCCCGCTTGCTGGATAGAGTCTTGGTCCTGCTGTTCTTCTAATTTATCTTGATGGATTGGTTCCATGATCTTGCTGTTTTGCTTTATGTGGTAAGCTTGATTTGCAGCAGTCTCTAAATTTCTTGCATCTCCCTCTCTTTCTTTTGGAATATCATGGTTAGATTCATTAAATTTGATATGTATAGATTCTTCAATACACATCTTTTGCACATTATTAATGCGATATTCTCTACTATTTTGTGAGTAGCCAATGAATATTCCTTCATATGATCTAGCATCAAACTTTCCCAAGTTCCCACTAGTGTCAAGAATAAAACATTTAGATCCAAATACTTTAAAATAGCTTATATTAGGAAGACGATTATTAAATAATTCATATGGTGTTTTCAAAATGATTGGACGAATTAATACTCTATTTAATATATAGCATGATGTGTTTACAGCTTCGGCCCAAATTTTTTTAGGAAGTTTATTCTCTTGAAGTAGGGTTCTAGTTGTTTCTTGTAATGTTCGATTCTTCCTTTCTACTACACCATTTTGTTGTGGAGTTCGAGGTGCTGAGAATTAATGAGTAATTCCTTTTTGATTACAAAATATAATAAAATCATTTTGAAATTCGGTACCATGATCACTTCTAATTTGTATAAGATTAAGACTATATCTAGTCTCCAAATTTCTAATCTATTTTTCAAATTATTTAAATGCCTCATCTTTTGTTCTAAGAAAGAGTACCCATGTTTATCTAAAGAAGTCATCGACTATCACAAATGCATAGAATTTACAATTTAAACTAGCGTGCCTTTCAGGTCCAGATAAATCGAGATGGAGTAATTGTAAGGGAGAAGAAGTTGATACCATGTTTTTGGCTGTGAAGGTTGTTCTTACTTGTTTTCCAAGTTGACAAGGCTCGCATATACCTTTCTTCTCGAAGTTCATTTTAGGTAATCCTCTCACTATGTTCTTTGATGACAACTTTTTGATGAGGTCCATATGAACATGTCCCATCCTTCTATGCCATAGATTTGCTTCATCTTGAATAGTTGCAAGACATAATTCTTCCTCCTGTTGCTCAAAATCAAGTGTATATATATTTCATTCTCTTTGGGCAACTAAAGCAGCATTGTTAGTACCATGTGAAATTTTATATTTATCTTTTTCAAAATTTACTTGATGTCCATTATCCATTAATTGACTAACACTGATAAGATTGAACTCTAGACCGCTAACAAGATGAACATTATTAATGTTAACCTTACCATTACCGATTTTACCTTTCCTAATTATTTTGCATGACCAATTATCACCGAACGTGACAGTTCCATGTTTCTTTTTGACATTTAGTTCCACGAACTTAGATTTATCACCCGTCATGTGGCGTGAACATTCACTATCAAGAATCCACTTTTGAGAAGATACTTTGGCTTTGAAACATACCTGTTAAAAAAAGATACAATTTATCTTTTTGGTACCCATATCTTTCTGGGTCCACTTCTGTTAGTTAAAATCAAATCACTTTTCTTTACCCATACAACTTTACTATGACTGTTATTTTTCTTTCTTAAGTAGTTTATCTCTAGATATCCTTTAATGCCACAATTTTTGCAAGTAGTAAAAGGTGTGCAGTAATTTAATTTAAATGATGATTTAGATTTGAGCATTTCAACTTCTTTTCTATATGTCGGGTTATACCCAATGCCTTGTTTACCGTAACTGGGTCTTTTTTTTCCTAGCATGACATTTAGATTTTCTTCCCCATTAACAAACTTAGCTAGAGAGGTTTTTAATGACTCTATTTCCTTTTGCAGTTTATTAGTTGGAGGAATTTTATTGACTGATTCATCACCAAATGCATCAATGTACACACCTCTCATTTTTATTTTATTTGTTAATTTTTCAACTTCATCATTTAGCTGTTTTACTTTGTTGAACAATATTTTATTGTAATTATCTAAATAATCATTTTTTGCTGCTAATGCTTTTTCCTCATTTGTGTGTGTTACTTTTTCTAATTCTTTCTTTTCATCTATTAGTGTTTCCACTTCACCTATTAGAGTGTTTACTAGATCTTTTAAGTACATATTTTTTTTCTTTTAATTTTTCATTTTTCTATTTCAAATTAATAACATCAGAAGGAGATACCTCACTGGATTCACCTTCAAGTCCCATGAAGCATATTTGATCCAGTTCATCATTTGCATCTATCTCCCCTTTGGATTCTTCATCGTCACTCCACGTTAGGAAAGCTTTATGCTTTTTAAACTCCTTATTACCTTGCTTTCCTTTGTTTTTGAGCTGGAAGCAGTCCTTTTTGAAGTGACCTGGTCGTCCACACTCGAAATAGGTTTCTTTGGTTTGCTTGGCTTTGTGTTTGTTTGAGTTGAATGTATTCTTCCTTTGATTATTTCTTTGAAGTAGTCCCTTAAGTCTCCTTGATATCATGGCTATTTCATCATCCGAGTTATTTTCGAGTTCCTCTTCATTTCCAGCATTAAGAGCTAACACTTTCTTTCGAGGAGCTTCTTCCTCGTCATCATATCTTTTTAATTGTTGTTCATATTCTTCTAGTTCACCAAAAAGTGTTAATGTATCCATAGAAGAGATATTAACGGAATCTTGAAGAGTAATAATTTTAGATGCAAACCTTTTGGGCATAGCCCGAAGTAGCTTACGATTTGATTTCGCTTTGTGGAATTGACTTGTCGAGCAACTTTAGAGAATTTATAAGTTCCAAAAATCGAGCTTGAGCCATTTTGATTGTTTCATCTGTTTCCAGTTTGAACATTTCGTAGTCATGCATGAGCATACTTAACTTAACATCTAGTACTTTGGAAGTTCTTTTGTGACTTACCACTAGGGTATCCTATATCTCCATTGATGTGTTCCATGAAGAAACTTTATCTATTTTGGATTGCACCATACCACTGAGAAGCGTGTTCATCTTTCCTTGGGATTACTAGTCCATTCTCTACCACCCACCATTCCCATGGGTATTGCTTCAGATATATCCTCATCCAAAATTTCCAAATATTATAGTTCTCTGTTCCAAAGAGTAATGGAGGTCGATTTGTTGATTGCCCTTCGTGATGAGTGATAAGTGGATTTCATATCCACTTATCGTTGTCCATTTCATGCTTATTTGTTGCTATTTTCTTGTGTTCATGTTCGTTTTTATTTGTTTTGTCTTATTTTATGTGTAGGATGGTTGTTGCGGCATTTAACGAAGATTTGGAGTCATTTGGAATCATTTAGAGTCATTTGGAGTATTTTTGGAAGTTATCTTGAAGCAAGCAAAGTCATTTAGCAGAATAGACCCTTGAGGCCGTGTGGGCCTATTGGCTTATATACCCCATTGGGCTGGGTCTTCATGAATTTAGCAGATCGGTAGCCCACTGGGGCGGGCCCTTTTAAGGCATACACCCCCGCCGAGACGGGGGGTGCCGGATCCTGAGTGTTATGTTTTGCTTGAAACTCTGCTGGAACATGGATGCTAAGCGTTTGGATTGTATGTGGACTCTTCTTGATGGGGAATTTCGACTGGGACTTGTGGGTTGGACATCTATTACTCCAATAACAACGAATTAAACAACACACAAGAGAGATTACGACGATTAACTCCAGATTTTTCACAACAACATTGGAGGAAGATTTTGAAGAGATTTTCGGGACGATTGCAATTCTAGGCTACGTGAAGGGTGTTTTTCAATATTCTTCTTCTTAGACTATTATTTGTAATTGAAAGAATGTTATCTTTGATTTATGCAGTATTTATTTCATTTATGATGAACTAATTCACTTTTTAGGCTTATGATGGATCCTTAAGTGAATCGATGATTTTGTAAACTTTGATTTCCAGTTCAATAATCTATTTTCCAGTTTATCTATATTAATTTGAGCTTGAATTTTTGAATTGCTTGATCAACAATTCTTTGTGGATTTGTATGGAATCGAGAGAGGATATTCAAATCTAGACTTAGTTAATATTGCATGTGTTAATGAATTTTGTGAATAGCAGAATCTTGATGAATGTTAAGGTAGAGATATGCTTGACATCACATGTAGTCGGATAGAGAACTTAATCTTAAACCTTCTTTAATTGTAATTCACATAGAGATATAGTGAGTTAGTTGATTAAGGTGTTTAACTTGTTTCTATCTAATTTGTGAATTTAAGTTAATACGGTATTAGTGCATCGAGAGGTGGCTATTACTACATTCGTGTTATTGATTAATAAGCTGGGATAGTGAATTTAATTGGAATAAAGGTGTTAAAATCAGAGTGAAGCTTAGGATGAAATCATAAGTCTAATTCTCCATTAATTGTTTGAAATTCCAGATTTTAATATTTGTGATTGGTTTGTGGTAATTTATTTATTTCTTAATTTAGTTTCTTTAGTTATAATCATTGAATTGACTAGTTTAATAAAATTAGGATTAATAGGAAATCGGTACTTGTAAGTTTAAGTTTCTTACTAGTTTGTCTCTGTGGGAACGATATTCTACTCATTACTATATTAATTGTTGACCACGTATACTTATGCGTTGTACATATATAGATTTTACCCAATATGTTTTTGGCGCCATTGCCGGGGACCAATTAGTATAGATCTTAATATTTTTTCAATATCAGTTTAATTAATCCAGTTTTACTTAAATATTTTTATTTTTGTTTTGTCATCTTATTTCAGGTGTTTGAAGCAGTTTATTCAAACTTGGTCCAAAAATCCAGACTTGCTGTCTTTTGAGGACGACATTGAGAAAAGGTTCCAGAGGTTAAGTAAGTGGATCAAGGGAACGAGGTAAGAATTTGAAACATCTGAGAAAGAAGAGGATATGGCTGTTGAAGATCAGAAAGCATTAAGGGACTTCGCCACACCCAAGGTGATTGAACTACAGTCAAGCATCACCAGGCCTGCAATAGCTATAAACCCATTCGAAATCAAGCCTGGAACGATTCAGATGATTCAGAATTCAGTTCAATTTGGGGGATTGGCAAATGACGATCCGAATGAACATCTAATCAGCTTTGTAGAGATTTGCGACACCTTCAGGTATAATGGGGTGTCGGATGATGCAGTAAGGCTTCGCTTATTCCCATTCACTTTACGGGACAAAGTGAAAAGTTGGTTACACTCTCTACCGCTGGGATCTATCACTACTTGGGAAGACCTAGCTCAGAAATTCCTTGCAAAATTCTTCCCACCAGCGAAAACTGCAAAAATGAGGAATGAGATAACGATGTTTGAACAGAAACACGGGGAGTCACTGTATGAGGCATGGGAAAGATACAAAGAATTGCTCCGAATGTGTCCTCATCATGAGTTGCCTAAGTGGTTGCAAATGAACACATTTTACAATGGATTGAATGGAAACCTCAAAACCAGTATTGATGCAACATCGGGTGGAGCGTTTATGGCCAAGAGTTATAAGGAGGGCTACGAATTGATAGAGACTATGGCAACTAACAATTACCAGTGGCCCACGACAAGGATGACTCAAGCAAAGGCCGTGGGAGTGTTAGAAGTAGATGGTGTGACGGCAATACAAACACAGATTTCAGCACTTTCAAAGAAGTTTGATTCTATGATAGGGGTACTGGCAGAACATGCACATCAAGTGGCAATTATATGTTAGTTGTGCACGGGAGAGCATCCGACGGATCAGTGCGCAATTAATCCAACATCCGTTCAATTTGTGGGCAACTATAACAGAATTCCACAGAATACATACTAGAATGCGTACAATCAAGGGAATAGGTATCATCCGAACTTCTCATGGAGTAATAATCAGAATCAACAAGCTCCACGACCATCATATCCTCCAGGATTTTAGAACCATCAACAACCAGCTTAACATCAAGAAAGGAAATCAGATCTAGAGGAGTTGGTGACAAATTACATAACAAGCAATGTGGTGACTATGAAAAATTAAGCAATGGCAATGAAATCACAAGAGATGGTCATCAAGAATTTAGAGAATCAGATAGGATAGATTGCATTAGCATTGAATAATAGACCACAAGGAACGTTACCAACTAACACTGAGAGAAATCCGAAGGGTAATCGCGAGCAATGTCAGGCTATTATGTAGAGAAGTGGAAAATAGCTTGAGGGTCAAGAAACATAAATTTCGGTTACAAAGGAGGTTGAAACAGAAAGAGAAAATACAGTAGTTGAGGTCAAGCAAGGGGACAAAAAACAAGTTAGAAAACCAGTTAACAGACCAGTTGCCTATCATCCACCTCCGTTTCAGCAGAGGGCCCAAAAATAGAAATTAGATAAGCAGTTCGCTAAGTTTTTGGAAGTTTCCAAGAAACTTCAGATTAACATTCCGTTTACAGAAACCCTAGAGAAGATGTTGAGTTATGCGAAATTCATGAAAGGGATTCTGTCAAGGAAAAAGAAATAGGAAGACTTTAAAACAGTGGCACTAACAGAGTAGTGTAGTGCAGTGTTATAGCAGAAATTACCACCAAAACTTAAGGACTCGGGGAGTTTCACTATCCCATGCACAATCGGGAACATGTCTTTTAACAAGTGTTCATGTGATTTGGGGGCAAGTGTGAACCTTATGCCATTGTCAGTATACAAAGAATTGTGTTTGCCCGCGCCTAAGCCTACAAATATTTCATTGCAGTTGGTGGATAGGTCAGTCACATATCTAAGAGGCATAGTAGAGGACATATTAGTTAAGGTGGATAAGTTTATATTCTGGATTTTGAGGAGGACAAGAACATCCCGATTATCCTAGGGAGACCTTTTTTGGCCACGGATAGGACACTCATAGACGTACAAAAAGGAGAACTTACTATGAGGGTCCAAGATCAAGAAATCAAGTTTAACATATTCAAGACCATGAAATTCCCTACGGATGAGGAAGAATGTTTTCGGATGGATATAATTGAGCAAATCATTAGTGAAGATATGGGCAAAAGTTTGGTCAACGATCCATTAGAAACAACATTATTGGGGGATGAAGAGTTCGACGACCCTAAATTTGTGGACTACTTACAAATGTTAGATGCGTCACCACGAGTTAGCCGATTCAGAGCACCGTTTGAACCTTTGTACACTAAGGAGACAGCCACAGAAAAACTGAAACCTTCATTGGAGGAGCCACCAACTTTGGAACTTAGGCCACTCCCTAAACACCTCAGGTGTGTGTACTTAGGAAATTCAAATTCTTTACCTGTTATTATTTCTATTGCACTTAACGATTTGTAGGAAGAAAAGTTGCTGAGGGTGCTTAGGGAACACAAGTCGGTGATTGGGTGGACGATTGCGGATATAAAGGGAATTAGCCTTTCATTTTGCATGCACAAGATTCTGATGGATGATGATGCAAAACCAACGGTAGAGCAACAACATTGATTCAACCCTATTATGAAGGAAGTTGTGAAGAAGGAAATTTTGAAGTGGTTGGATGCCGGTATCATCTACCCGATTTCCGACAATAAGTGGGTTAGTCCGGTCCAGTGCGTGCCAAAAAAGGGAGGAATAACTGTGGTGCAGAATGAGGATAACGAGTTAATACCGACAAGAACAGTAACAGGTTGGAGGGTGTGCATGGATTATAGGAAGTTGAATAAGGCAACCCGAAAATATTATTTTTCGCTGTCCTTTATTAATCAAATATTGGACAGATTGGCGGGACATGAGTATTACTATTTATTGGAAGGTTACTCGGGTTATAACCAGATAGTCATCGCTCTAGAGGATCAATAAAAGATAACATTTGCGTGCCCTTATGACACATTTGTGTTCAGGAGAATGTCATTCGGGTTATGTAATGCACCTGCAACCTTCCAACGGTGTATTATGGCCATTTTCTCAGACATGGTGGAGAAAAATGTTGAAGTCTTCATGGACGACTTTTCTGTCTATGGGGACAACTTTGATACTTGCCTAGGGAATTTGGTAATGGTGTTACAACGTTGCAAGGATACGAACCTCGTACTTAATTGAGAAAAATGCCACTTTATGGTTGAGGAGGTCATAATTTTGGGCCATAAGGTATCGGCTCAAGGATTGGAGGTTGACAAAGCAAAGCTGGAAAAAATCGAGAAACTGCCTCCACCGAGCTCAGTTAAGGGTATTAGAAGTTTTTTGGGACATGGTGGGTTCTATAGGATGTTCATAAAGGACTTCTCTAAAATTGCAAAACCTTTATGCAGTCTTTTAGAGAAGGATGCTATTTTCAGTTTTGATGAGGAATACAGGTCAACTTTTGAATTGTTGAAGAAGAAATTGACTACAGCCCCTGTGATCGTTGCACCAGATTGGAATTTGTCGTTCGAGCTGATGTGTGATGCCAACGACTATGCGGTTGGGGCTGTTTTGAGTCAACGCCGAAACAAGGTGTTTCACGCCATATACTATGCAAGCAAAACACTCATGGAGACTCAAATGAACTATACAACCACGAAAAAGGAATTACTTGCAGCAGTGTATGCGTTTAACAAATTCCGGGCATACTTGATTGGGACTAAGGTGATAGTCTACATGGACCATTCGGCTGTTCGGTATGTAATAGCGAAAAAAGATGCTAAGCCACGCCTTATCTGATGGATTCTCCTACTTCAAGAGTTTGACTTATAAATAAAGGATAGAAAGGGGATAGAGAATCTAGTAGTCGATCACTTATATAGGTTGGAAAACCAAGGGAAATCAAAAGAAGACAGGTGTGAAATTAACGAATCATTCCCGAATGAGCAATTGTTTGGGATTTCTGCAGAATTTCATTGGTATGCGGATTATGCAAATTATCTTATGAGCACCATTCTTCCACCTGATCTCACAAGACAACAGAAAAAGAAGTTTCTTTATGAAGTAAAATGGTACATGTGGGACGGACCGTATTTGTTCAAGCAGTGAACCGACAAAATGATTAGAAGGTGTGTGCCCTACAGTGAAGTGAAGAACATTTTGCATGAGTGTCATTCATCTGCGTAAAGCGGTCATTATAGTAGTGAGAGGACAGCAGCAAAGGTGCTGTCAGCTAGGTTCTATTGGTCTAAACTATTCAAGGACGCCCACCATTTTGTCAAATAATGCGATAGGTGTCAAAGGGTGGGCAATATTTCGAAAAGGAATGAAATGCCTCTACAAATGATTCTATAAGTTGAAATTTTTGATGTATGGGACACTGATTTCATGGGGCCATTCCCATCATCACTCAATAATCAATACATTCTCCTTGCAGTTGATTACGTATCAAAGTGGGTTGAAGCTGCAACACTACCCTTAAACGATGCCAAGGTGGTCCTCAAATTCCTACAGAAAAACATTTTCACAAGGTATGACACGCCTAGAGCAATTATGAGTAATGAAAGTAGTCACTTCTGTAATAAGTCCTTCACAGCTCTTTTGGCAAAGTATGGGGTCAACCACAAGGTGAAGACATCTTATCACCCCCAAACCAGTGGGCAGGCTGAGGTGTCAAACAGGGAAGTTAAGAAAATATTGGAGAAAGTGGTGAATTCGAGTTGTAAGGATTGGTCGCTCCGGTTGGACGATGCCTTATGGGCATACCTGACCGCGTATAAGACACCACTCAGGATGTCACCATACCAACTACTGTATGGAAAGGCTTGTCACCAACCAGTCAAGCTACAGTATAAGGCTTATTGGGCAACTGTTAGGGAAAAGAGACTACTTCAACTGAATGAGCTCGACGAATTTCGCCTTCACGCCTATGAGAACTCCAAATTATACAAAGAAAAGGTAAAAAGATGGCACGACCAGAAAATTATGCATCGAACATTCGAGCCGGGTCAATCAGTCCATTTATTCAACTCACGACTGCGATTGTTCCCAAGAAAGCTCAAGTCGAGATGGTCGGGACCATTCACTATAAAGCGGGTATTCTCTCATGGCGCCGTTGAACTCTACAGTCGCAATCCATTAGAAATGTTCAAAGTCAATGGTCAACGTTTAAAGCACTATTGGGGTGGCAAGGCCAACACCGATGTCATCTCCATCACATTGACTGACGCACCATGAACAGAATGTAGTCAGGCTGAACGACTTAAAATCAAGCGTTATTTGGGAGGCAACCCAATCTTTAGTTTATTTCTCATATTTTTCATTCATAATTGTAGAATATAGTTTTTATTAAGTTATTAGGTAGTATTATATAATAAAAGTCTTGTTAATCTCTCCAAAATATACTATGTTATCAATAATCCACTAATGCTTATGTTTTATCTCTTGCAGGATGGAAAAAGGATCATTGAGTGGGTTACAATGAAGAAAAAAAAAATTGATTAACAAAAGAGTTTAGCAGAAGCCATGCCCGCCGGGGCGGGCCCAAAATACACTACGCCTCCCACCGGGGCGGGGGTCTCTCCAGAAATTAGACAGAAGGCATGCCCGCCTGTAGACACTTGAAATTTTCTGCACTCCTATTACTAACATTGCAGGAGGGTAGATTCATCTTTTGGAGATAACCATGAAAGACAGCTTACATCCATTCCGGATAATACCGAAAGTTTAGTTCCAACCCGAAACACAAACCGGGAACATCATCTCAAACCCGGAACACACACCGGGAATGTCATTTCCAATATCGGAGATAACCCCGAGATATGCAGATCAAAAGACCGGGAACAACACCGGAGAGGACAGTTCTGTCTTGGTGATAACACCACGCCACTCAATTCCAGTCCCAGAGAAACACTGGGAGTAGCAACCCCATCCTTGGTGATAGCCCCAAGAGATGCCATTGCAGTTCCGGCGATAACCCCGAAAATGCTTGTTTCAAACATATGCAATCGACCAACCTCAGACATCCTGTCGAGGCACACACACCTCAGACTCGGAGTTGACAACGGGCAGACAGGAACATCCACATATGACAGTGATACATACAAACAAGCAGCAGTCCAATCTCAGATGTAACCCTGAGAAACGTCTGCTTTCCGCTTAAACCGGCGATAACCCCGACGAGGAGTCAAACGTCATCTTGTTCCTTCGACAATGGCACGTCGTCTAAACACTTCATACATACATACATACATACCACATACAACAATGTCCCACAAGAGCCGAGGATTGACAATCCTGAGTGACTATTACGCGTGGCAGTACTTTGGATAGAATTTGAAGTTTGAAGACCATGGGCATAGACCCCTCTTCCTGACTTCGTACAACCTCTAATCCATGTCATTGCGTAACTCTCGACCCAAGCAGTCCAAAGAAGGTCAGATATACCTTGTTCGAATTCTCGGATTGAAGTTCTGCTAGTTCGAGCAGACATTACAGTGCATGAGTGCACGTACTACGAGACAACAGGACCTGCGAGGCTCGGATGCACCACGACCAGCTGCAGGTACAACTGCGGCTATCGAAGGTGTACCTACGGCCATCTGTCTATATATACAAGCCTTGGGGTTAGCCATTTGAGAAGATGAGGGAGGGAAAAAGGCAAGGAAGCCCTGTCCATTTTACTATGCATACATATCTTTTGAGAGTTTCCTCACTTCTAAACACTAGTTAGCTCACATATAGCTATCTTTTATTTGGCGGAAGCTGAGTGTTTATCCATTTAAAGTCATAGAAGTCTAGTTTGGCAGCCCACTGTAAGCCTTGTTATATTCTATAAAGCCTTCTTCTCATATTAGCACACACTGTTGTACACGTTGAGAGTCGTGTGACTATGTTTGCCCGGACTTCGGTCTGTGGTTTTCATTTTTGTCTGTATATATATACTTATATATATGTATATATTTCATATATGGACTAACATTATCAAGTTATGCCTCGATTGAGCCTAGACTTCGGTACGGAGCGTTTAATTGCTTATATATATATATATATATACTTATATATATAAACTGTGGTCAGACTCTATCTGGTGAGCTGGGATTTTATATCCGGTGCGTTTAATTGTTATATATATATATATATTTATATATATAATTGTTGTCAGACATATCTGATGAGCCTGGATTTTATATCCGGTGCATTTAATCACTTTTATATATATACATATATATAATTACTGTCGGACATATCCGATGAGCCTGGATTCACATCTAGTGCGTTTACTGCTTTTATATATATATCCGTACATATATATATTTACATTTTTGTCAGGCCTGGAGTTTTCTTTGTGGCCTTTTACAGCTTTATTTACATTTCGTCTTGCCGGGAGTTTACTTCGTGGCAGTTGATCGCTTTAACAACTTTATTTACATTTCGTCCCACCTGGAGTTCACTTCGTGGTGGTTGATCATGTCCATATATATATATATATATTTACCGCTTTTATATATTGACATTTCCAATCCCTCATGGAGTTGCTTCGTGGTGGTTGATCATGGTTGTATATATATATATATATATATATATATATAGCTTTTATATATATAACTGCTTACTGCTTTCCATAGAAATTGCAGTATCATGGGAGCCTAGGAATCATGTGATTACAGGTTCAGTTTACTGAATCTAGATTCAGTTCCCATGATGGACATTTTTCAGCTGTAAGTAGCCTGTATATTATTTTACAGCGTCTGAATTTCCTTGGATGGTTATCATGCCCATGATGAGTTCGACACTGCTGTATATTATTTTCTCGAGAATGCTTCGCATCTCGAAAATAAAAGCAAACAAGCCAAACATTTAATAATAAAATGGAATTATGAAAAGGTCTCAAATCCTATTGAGCACATGGTTTGAAAACGTCATTGCTACATCTTGGTTAAAACTGAATTTTTCTATAAAATTCAAACCTTGTGTATATAGGTGGGAACGAGGCCTCGCACTACTTTCAAATAATTGCACATTAATCCACACACACACACACACGCATTCATATAACAATTTCTTTGAAGAGTGGCGGTCACCGTGGTAACACGGATGTCGGGGGGGTGCCTAACACCTTCCCTCCGCATAATCAAGCCCCTGGACCCAAAATGAATCTCGGTTTTATAGACCCGTCTAGCAGTGTCAAAACACTGGGTGAATATGCAAACCTTTTCGGTTGCGTTGGTGCAACCAGTTAAATACACCAACTGGCGACTCTTAAAGTCAAATTGTCGACATTATACATGTCAGACCTTTTTCACTTGTTTTTTCAAACAAATCTCACATTAACATGAGAACACCAAAGAACAAGTAACGAAAAGGGACACTCAAAAATCCCGACGTCGATAGGTGGTGACTCAGCTTGGGACTCCAGTAAGAGGGCCTAAGCCGCCATTACAAGCTTTTTATAATTGTTATAAGCTTGTGTGTGAATGTTGCATTTTCATTTATGATGAAGGTGTACGAATCCATTTTAATTACTGCACCGCTAAATATCTATCTGTGATATTAGTGCTTTATACATGTCATCATTTTGCATAAATGGCGAGACACGTTGTATGTGAATGTATGTTGTGTGGTCCCTCCACCAGGAGGCTATCAAGCAAGTATCAAGGCATAACTAAAAGGGAATTGAATCAAAATATATTTCCCAGCTATATATAATACTGTTTGATATATACATCTGTGTTATACATGACAAAATGGCTAAGCTAGTCTGTGCAGGAAAATACAAAGCTATCTACAGATCTGTGTGTATGCGGACTATTAGATCTAACATAGCATCCCTCTCTGAAGACGGAGGAAGCACTGCAAGCTCCTGCCCAATGGTATCTACACGAGCTAGCAGATCAGAGGCTAACTGCATGGTAGCATAATGCTCATCAATGTAGGCACTCATGTCGGCAAGACTGACAGTCATCTGGGATATAACTAAAGTACTATCTGCGATGGTGGCACTCATGTCAGCAATGCTAGCAGCCCAACAGTTAAATCATCGGTGGGAATAACAACCTCCTCTAATGGCTCCTCATCGTCAGAATCAATCCCCTGTACTGTGGATACTGCCATAGCCGATGCAGTCTCTGTCTCCATCCATGCAGAATACTCTGCAGAACAACCTGGACGAGTGACAGAAAACTCAGCCAGCTCTCGCTGATCCCAACAGGCATACAACCTGGATCTGTCCTCCGCCGATAAATGGTGTGACGCGAAGCGCTGACTCACTGCCCCCTCATACGGATGAAAATCCTATAACTGGTCCAACTGACACATCACGGCCAGTGGGTGGTAAGCAATCATGCCCCTTAATCCAGCCAGAGGGAGGTAATCCATGCTTGGAGCATGAGTAATGAAGCTGTAGGGTGAACTAAGCCCAAAACACGGTAATATGGCAAACGGATCCCTAATGCCTACCAGAAAAGCTGACCACGATGCAGCATCTGTGCACTCTGCAGGCTGAAAAGAATATGACATGGCTATCTCCTGGGTAAAACAAAACCCCTGTCGTCTAAATGTGCCAATCGGTCTCAAGTGTGACATAAACCACACATACAGCATGACTGAACTACCTGTCAACACTCTTGCCGGATAAGTGCAACAATATGTAGCTGACCTCGGAGTCTCTACAATGATCATCAGTACAATGGTATGACCCTCCCTGAGAGCTCTCACTGCCATAATGACGCCGATATCAAGCTCATCCATGTACCGCGACATGAAGACGTATGACAATACGCATAGAAGCAGTACATCTACTCTGGCTGAACGCCAATGGTCCTCCGGTGAGGTGAAATCCCCAGAATGTCGTGCATAGCTATCCTCAGAGCCAAACCTGTCAAATAGGAAACGCTGGGATATCACGTGGCCGGATGTAATCTCGTCCTGGACCACTCTACGTGTCAATCCGATGAGGGTCATGAACTGTCTGCTCATGTCTCCAATAGCCATATGCACGCAAGGTCTGTCCAGCGACAACATCGTCAACCATGCATACTCCTACATGGGTCCCACGCCTCCGGCTTACTCCAGTTAGAATTGTAAAGGATGTCTCACAAGCTGAAAAGGCCAAATCAGGAATAAAAGTGCTACGCGATTGAGCGGAATAGCCTGAAATCCTGGTTTCTCATCGGTCAGAGTTAAACTCCCGTCGTCTCAAAGGTATTCGCCTGAATACAGGGTATAATACCAATGAGCTCAGCTTTCACAAATCATGCTCGGCAATACCCCACAAAGGTCTGATGCCGTCAATGAGTGTCAGGCAACCCTGACGTATCCCCAGCGGGGGTTACAACGCAAAACCACGAATTATCATACCTCCCCGGCGGGGGTTAAAACGCCAAAGTTATCAAACATCTACGTATCCCCGGCGGGAGTCAAAACGAACATCTTTCAAGCATCTACGTATCCCTGGAGGGGTTTACAACGCAATGCAACCATTGATACACACATAAATGAAGGTCAAGCAGCCTTGACATCATTTTAGCCGATGGCAAGTAAACCCATCGAAGCAACCTTCCCTGGCGGGCGCTACAACGAAATGCTACCATTGACACATACATCAATGAAGGTCAAGCAGCCTTGACAATGCATCCAACAGGGATTTATCCAGTGATGCACACATCAGTAAAGATCAGGCAACCCTGATAACAACAAATTGTTGGCAATAACTCCGACAGAATGAGGGAATATGTTATACACATCCTCAAATGGACAAAGCTTTATCCCCACAGATCTTTTACACACAAGAGGTACCTCTATGGAATATAAGCCAGTGTCTAGGATTCAAGACTTTGGTGATAGCCCCAACGTCAACATCCTTGGAGACTTGGATCTCATGTCCAAGCTATCACTGATTGTCATCCCAACAGGATTACCTGACAATCATTCATGCATTCTACATGCATTTGCATCATGTTGCTGCATATAGCATCATGTTTATCTTGCTTGCATTTCAAGTGTCTAGTATTCTTTATCCTATCAATGCCTTGAATTTCATGAATATGATAAAGAGGGGCATCTATAGACACTCAAAATTTTCTGCACTCCTATTACTAACATTGCAGGAGGGTAGATTCGTCTTTTGGAGATAACCCTGAAAGACAGCTTACATCCATTTTGGATACAACCGGAAGTTCAGTTCCAACCCGGAATACAAACCCGGAACATCATCTCAAACCCAGAACACACACCGGGAATGTCATTTCCAATCTCGGAGATAACCCCGAGATATGCAGATCAAAAGACCGACAAAAACACCGGAGAGGACAGTTCTGTCTCGGCGATAACACCACGATGATCAGTTCTAGTCCCATAGAAACACTAGGAGTAGCAACCCCATCCTTGGTGATATCCCCAAGAGATGTCATTGCAGTTCCGGCGATAACCCCGAAAATGGTTGTTTCAAACATATGCAATCAGCTTCAACCTCAGACATCCTATCGAGGCGCACACACCTCAGACCCAGAGTTAACAACGGGAAGACAGGAACATCCACAGATGACAGTGATACATACAAACAAGCAGCAGTCCAATCCAGATGTAACCCTGAGCAACGTCTGCTTTCCGCTTAAACCAACGATAACCCCGGCGAGGAGTCAAACGTCATCTTGTTCCTTCGACAATGGCATGTCGTCTCAACACTTCATACATACATACATACAACAATGTCCAACAAGAGCCGAGGATTGACAATCTTGAGTGACTATTATGCGTGGCAGTACTTTGGATAGAATTTGAAGCTTGAAGACCATGGGCATAAACCCCTCTTCCTGACTTCGTACAACCTCTAATCCATGTCATTGCATAACTCTTAGCACAAGCGGTCCGAAGAAGGTCAGATATACCTCGTTCGGATGCTCGGATTGAAGTTCTGCAAGTTCGAGCGGATATTACAGTGCATGAGTGCACGTACAACGAGACGATGGGACCCGCGAGGCTCAGATGCACCACGACCAGCCGCAGGTACAACTGCGGCAGTCGCAGGTGTATCTGTCGCCATCCGTCTATATATACAAGCCTTGGGGTCAGCCATTTGAGAAAAAGAGGGAGGGAAAAAGGCGAGGATGCCCTGTCTATGCATACACATCTTTTGAGAGTTTCCTCACTTCTAAACACTAGTTAGCTCACATATAGATATCTTTTATCCGGCGGAAGCTGAGTGTTTATCCATTTAAAGTCATAAAAATCTGGTTTGGCAGCCCACTGTAAGCCTTCTTATATTCAATAAAGCCTTCTTCTCATATTAGCACACACTGGTGTACACGTTGAGAGTCGTGTGACTATGTTTGCCCGGACTTCGGTTCGTGGTTTTCATTTCTGTCTGTATATATATATACTTATATATATGTATATATTTCATATATGGACTAACATTATCGAGTTATGCCTCGATTGAGCCTAGACTTCGGTACGGAGCGTTTAATTGCTTATATATATATATATACTTATATATATAAACTGTGGTCAGACTCTGTCTGGTGAGCCGGGATTTTATATCTGGTGTGTTTAATTACTTATATATATATATATATATATTTATATATATAATTGTTGTCAGACATATCTGATGAGCCTGGATTTTATATCTGGTGCATTTAATCGCTTTTATATATATACATATATATAATTACTGTCGGACATATCCGATGAGCCTGGATTCACATCCAGTGCGTTTACTGCTTTTATATATATATTCGTACATATATATATTTTCATTTCTGTCAGACCTGGAGTTTACTTTGTGGCCTTTTACAGCTTTATTTACATTTCCTCCTGCCGGGAGTTTACTTCGTGGCAGTTGATCGCTTTTACAACTTTATTTAAATTTCGTCCCACCTGGAGTTCACTTC
The DNA here is from genome assembly GCA_020205615.1 of Panax quinquefolius. NCBI lineage: Eukaryota > Viridiplantae > Streptophyta > Magnoliopsida > Apiales > Araliaceae > Panax > Panax quinquefolius. The sequence goes on from CM035157.1 coordinate 76,819,707, forward strand.
GTGGTGGTTGATCATGTCCATATATATATATATATATATATATATATATATATATATTTAACGCTTTTATATATTTACATTTTTGATCCCTCATCGAGTTGCTTCGTGGTGGTTGATCATGGCTGTATATATATATATATATATATATATATATTTGTAGCTTTTATATATATAACTGCTTACTGCTTTCCATAGAAATTGTAGTATCATGTGAGCCTAGTAATCATGTGATTACAGGTTCAGTTTACTGAATCTAGATTCGGTTCCCATGATGTACATTTTTCAGCTGTAAGTAGCCTGTACATTATTTTATAGCGTCTGAATTTCCTTGGATGGTTGTCATGCCCATGATGAGTTCGACACTGCTGTATATTATTTTCTCAAGAATGCTTCGCATCTGAAAAATAAAAGCAAACAAGACAAACATTTAATAATAAAATGGAAGTATGAAAAGGTCTCAATTCCTATTGAGCATATGGTTTGAAAACGTCATTGCTACATCTTGGTTAAAACTGAATTTTTCTATAAAATTCAAACCTTGTGTATATAGCTGGCAACGAGGCCTCGCACTACTTTCAAATAATTGCACATTGATCCACACACACACACACGCATTCATATAACAATTTCTTTGAAGAGTGGCGGTCACCGTGGTAACACGGATGTCGGGGGTGCCTAACACCTTCCCTCCGCATAATCAAGCCCCCGGACCCAAAATGAATCTCGGTTTTATAGACCCGTCTAACAGTGTCAAAACACTGGGTCAATGTGCAAACCTTTTCGGTTGTGTTGGTGCAACCAGTTAAATACACCAACTGGCTACTCTTAAAGTCAAATCGTCGACATTATACATGTCAGACCTTTTTCACTTGTTTTTTCAAACAAATCTCACATTAACATGAGAACACCAAAGAACAAGTAACAAAAAAGGACACTCAAAAATCCCGACGTCGACAGGTGGTGACTCTGCTGGGGACTCCAGTAAGAGGGCCTAAGCCGCCATTACAAGCTTTTCAAAATTTTTATAAGCTTGTGTGTGAATGTTGCATTTACATTTATGATGAATGTGTACGAATGCATTTTAATTACTGCACCGCTAAATATCTATCTGTGATATTAGTGCTTTGTACATGTCATCATTTTGCATAAACGACGAGACACGTTGTATGTGAATGCATGTTGTGTGGTCCCTCCACCAGGAGGCTACCCTGTCGGTGTTTGATTACTGGACTTGTGGGAAGAATGATTTCCTGGGGCTCATGAAAGGCACCACTCAGATTCTCTTTAGTTGAACGACCGGATTAACTTCCCGTCAAGTAGATTGGGATGATCTGGGAACCTTCATGCCGAAAAGCTGCGAGAGTAACCCTAAGATAGATCAGCCTCTGATAAACCAAATGTGGAGGGAAGTCTCTTCATACTTTCCATTTTAAATTACCTGTAAAAACATTTACTTATAATTCTATTCCATGTTCATTCATATGTAATTGAAAATATAAAGAATATCTGTGCATGCATGACATGTTATCAATTAACAACCGGTTTTGCAGGACAAAATTCCTAAACGGACATGTTATGATAACATTTATATTACCCTAAGACTAAACTACATAAGTCTTTTGTAGGGAAGAAATTGGGCCCGTCTCCCGTTCAAAGTCCAAAAGGCCCACGAGTGCCTACTGACCCATCATGTCTTCTTCGAAAGCGATCTAATGTCAAGCTTCCCGAGAAGAATTTGTGGATTGAGTAAACAAATCACAGACTTGGCAGTCCTACTAAAAAATAATTACACCAAATACTCGGGGTACGAAGATACCTACATATACAGAATCCTCTACACAAGGAGGAGTTCAAGGTCAGGAAAAAAAAGTTCCAGAACATCAGTTGGATACAACCAATAAAGACCCTGAAAACACCCATCTCAAAGGAGATCCAGACAGTGGTGATATCAGGAAGAAGGTCCTCCAAATGGAGGAAACTATCCGCGTTCTCAAAGGGATTGGAACACATGGCAGTGTTTCATATATAGACCTTTGCATATTTCCTGGTGTTCAATATCCAGAGAAATTTAAGACGACTGATTTTGAGAAATATGATGGATTAGGGGATCCTTATACACATTTAAAGGTGTTCATAGGAGAGCTTAGGTCTTACGCAGAAAATGAAAAGCTCCGAATGCAGCTGTTTCAAAAAAGTCTGACTGGAGAAGCCCGTTCATGGTATACCAAATTAGACAACTCTAAGATCCATAGCTGGGAAGAGCTAGCTCACGCCTTCCTTACTAAATACAGTTTTCAATCTCAGATGGCTCTTGACCGGTAGCAAATTACCAAGGTCAAGAAACAGTCTAATGAGTCATTTAGAGAGTATGCTCAAAGGTGGAGGCGCCTTGCTGCTCAAGTTATTCCTTCCATGACAGAATCAAAAATTGTCATGATCTTCATAGATGTACAGGAAGCTCCTTTCTATGAAAGTGTTCTAGCTGGTATTGGCAAACCATTTTCTAAAATGATCAAACACAACGAGATGGCTGAGATGGGATTGAAGTCCGGGAAAATTCAAGACCTAGCCGCTCTTAAAGCTGTTGCTGAGCACATCCAGTCCGGATCATATGGAAACAACCCCCGGAGGGTCCATAAAAAGAAAGATGAGGATGTTTCCTTGATACTACAAGGACAAAAAGGCAATCCAAGCATGCCTATGCAGAGGACAAACTACTCCCCTTTTCTAGCACAATCTTCAAACCCTCCATTGCCTAAAAGTGGAGAAGTAAAGTGACCTAGAACGTTCACACCCTTAGGGGACTCGCTCGAGAATATTTTTGCTCTTCTGACTGCTCAGAAGAAAATTACACATCTTCTTCCACCAGCCAACCCTAATGGGAGGGGTTTTAATGCTACTCGGAAGTGTGCTTATCATGCCGGGGCACCTAGACATGATACTTAAGATTGTTGGGCCTTGAAACATAAGATTCAAGATCTAATAGACAATGGTGAGATCGTGGTCACTAAACCAGATCAACCTCATGTGCAAGATAACCCTCTTCCTCACCACAAAGAAGAAGAGGTCAACATGATCAGTTGGAGCACTGTACAAAGTTCCAATTCTAATGGCAAATCATCCCAACCCATCAAAGACGATGTTAACAAATGGGATTATGCAAAGTTCTAGTTTACCATGGAACAAAAGATGAAAGCTCTTTCCAAACAAATTGAATAATTGGTAGAACTGGTGACCCACCAGCATCAAGTCACACACCAATTAATCAGGCATGAGCATGCCAATCTCCTTCCTTTTGTTATGAATGCCTCCTCACCACATTCAGAAAGCAAAGCTATGGAGGATAAGGTTGTGAAGCGAGCAAATGCTAAAGCCCGTCGGGATTTTGCCAATCAGAGGGAATTCACCTATTTGGGCCAATCTATAAAGGAGATACTTCAAATGTTGATCAACTAAGGAAGAATTACCTTCCTTCTCCTTCCCATCAATCCCCGCTCAGGGCGGTTCAATCCTGATGAAATGTGTCAATATCTTTCACATTCTCGCGGTCACAACACAGAAGAATGATGGGCACTCCGCCATCTTATTCAGAATCTTATTGATAGCGGTGTCCTGCAAATAGTAGATGATTACACTATACAACTCAAGGGTGGGAATGCATGTCCTACCAAATGGAAGGGATCAGTAGCAGTTATATCCGAAGTGGATGATGAGACTGTCAAAGTATTTCCCATACAACCAATTCAACTCAAAGGAGCTGATAATCCTTTGAAAGTGGCCGCACCAGAGAAAATTTCTTTATCTTTCAGACCACAATATCATGTTGTCAGCTTACACAGTGTTCCATGGAATTATGGAGAAGCTGAAGGATCCACGTCTCATACTACTGCTACAGTGTCGAAGGAAAATCCACTTTATCTTCCTCAACGGATTATTAAACCTACTTGCGAAGCAAAGGGGAAGTTGCCCATGGAGAAGATTGAAAAATTCCTCCGCACTATGGGACACAATGAAGCCAAAGTGGTTTTAATTTTGTGAGAAGCTCCACACCAGATTTCAATACTGGACTTGGTTTTCTCTTCCGAGGATCATCGAAAGATCTTGCTGAAGGTTTTAGAAGAAGCCTATTTGCCAAAATCTGTGGACGTGGAAAAATTTCAACATTTGGTTAATCACATTTTCAATAACAATTTGATATCCTTCACTGATGACGACATACCTCCAAGAAGGCTTCCGGTCATTCTGAAGCCTTTGCATATTCTTTGTTTTAGTACATGCTAGTAGGAGTATTGATAGATGGAGGCTCATCTCTAAATATCTGTCCTTATGCCACCTTGGTTAAGATGAATATCAATCTCAAGCGGATCCAAAGCAGCCATATGGTCATCAAAGCTTTTGATGGATCCCGACGAAATTCCGTTGGAAAGATTGAGTTACCAATTGAGATTGGTCCAAATACATTCAATGTATCCTTCCACGTCCTCAAGATAGACTCAGGATTCAACTTGCTACTGGGGAGACCATGGATACACATGGCTGGAGCTGTTCCCTCCACGCTACATCAACAACTCAAATACATTATCAACAACAGATCTAGTCATCGCTAATGCCGATCTTTGATTGGATTGTCCTGAACAAGGAACTCTACCAATTATCAGCTTTAATTCAGAAGTTGAACCGGCCAGTTTCCATACTTTGGAAGTGAGTAACACGCAATACCATTCTATTAAAGCGCCACTTCCCGTACCCAAGATTTATGCCAAGGTTATGTCGGTCACTCAAGAAATGATGTTATTGGGTCATCAACCTGGATAAGGGCTTGTTAAGGATAAGCAGGGTATTAAGCACCCTATTCAAATGTCCAGTCAAATTGGAATAGCCGGGGACTAGGCTATTCTCGCGATTCGATTCTGAGAATCCTCATAAGCACAAGTAGGTTCCTCAAGCTTTCGCCGCACGACGATTTTCTATACCTTTACCTCATGAGTTAATGCAATCTCCAGTAAAGGTTCCAACACATGTTGTAGTTATGCTATTTCCAAAACCAGTGCCAATCAAAGCAAAAGATGTGCTGAAATGTACACACACTACTTGTGCTTTTTCTATCTATTTGATAGCCTGCATAGTCAGCGTCTGAGTAACCCATTAGATTAAAATTTTCATTTTTGGGTAAAATAATCCTAAATTTGTAGTACCACTCAAATATTTAAATATTCTTTTAAAAGCCTGTAAGTGGGATTCTTTGGGTTTCGCCTGAAAATGAGCACATAGACACACACTGTACATTATATCAGGTCTAGAAGCAGTTAAGTATAGTAAGGATCCAATCATACCTCTGTATTTTGTTATTTATACATCAACACCTTTTTTATCTGCTATGAGTTTTATTGATGTACTCATTGGTGTGGTCTTTGAGTTAGAGTTATCAAAGCCGAATCTCTTGAGTAGCTCTTTTGTATACTTGGTTTGATGAATGAAAATACCTTCATGATTTTGTTTAATTTGAAGGCTCGGAAAGTAATTGAGTTCTCCCATCAAGCTCATGTCAAACACCTTGTTCATGCATTTGGAAAACCACTCACAAAGGAAATTATTAGTAGCACCAAATATTATATCGTCTACATATATTTGTACAATAATGATAACTTTATTTTGACGTTTAATAAATAATGTAAAGTCGATTTTACCTCGTATGAATCCATTTGATAGGAGGTACTCACTTAATCTCTCATACCAAGCCCTTGGGGCTTGTTTGAGTCCGTAGAGTGCCTTCTTCAGTTTGTACATGTAATGAGGGAACTTGTCATGCTCGAATCTAGGAGGCTATTTTACGTAGACTTCTTAATTTATGCAGCCATTGAGAAAGGCACTTTTGACGTCCATTTGGTGTAGCTTGAACTTTCTGAAACAGGAAAATGCTAATAATATACGAATGGATTCCAAGCGAGCTACTGGGGCAAATGTTTCTTCATAGTCTATTCCTTCTCGATAATTGTACCCTTGAGCTACTGTCTAGCTTTATTTCTTGTAATTGTTCCGTACTCGTCAAGCTTGTTTTTGAATACCCATTTAGTTCTAATAATGGATACATATTTTAGAGGAGGCATCAACTCCCACAGTTGACATCTTTCAAATTGTTGTAGCTCTTCTTGCATTACTAGTAGCCAATTTTCATCAAGTATGGCTTCTTTGGCGTTCTTTGGTTCAATTTGGGATAGAAATTCTGAGAAAGCACACATATTTTGTGCTCTTCGTCTTGTAATAACTTTGTCATTTATGTTTCCAATGATGTTCTCATGAGGATGGTTTTTGATGTATCTTGCTGATTTTGGAAGCTAAATGTCATGTATTACTTCTTCAGTAGTTTCTGAATCATGGTTTTGTTGTTCGTTCATTTCAGTTTGCTGGATATGTTCCTAATTTTCATATCCAGCTTTCTGGATAGAGTCTTGGTCCTGCTGTTCTTCTAATTTATCTTGATGGATTGGTTCCATGATCTTGCTGTTTTGCTTTATGTGGTAAGCTGGATTTGCAGCAGTCTCTAAATTTCTTGCATCTCCCTCTCTTTCTTTTGGAATATCATGGTTAGATTCATTAAATTTGATATGTATAGATTCTTCGATACACATCTTTTGGACATTATAAATGCGATATGCTCTACTATTTTGTGAGTAGCCAATGAATATTCCTTCATATGATCTAGCATCAAACTTACCCAAGTTCCCACTAGTGTCAAGAATAAAACATTTAGATCCAAATACTTTAAAATAACGTATATTAGGAAGACGATTATTTAATAATTCATATGGTGTTTTCAAAATGATTGGACGAATTAATACTCTATTTAGTATATAGCATGATGTGTTTACAGCTTCGGCCCAAATTGTTTTAGGAAGTTTACTCTCTTGAAGTAGGGTTCTAGTTGTTTCTTGTAATGTTCGATTCTTCCTTTCTACTACACCATTTTGTTGTGGAGTTCTAGGTGCTGAGAATTCATGAGTAATTCCTTTTTGATTACAAAATATAATAAAATCCTTTTAAAATTCGGTACCATGATCACTTCTAATTTGTATAAGATTAAGACTATATCTAGTCTCCAAATTTCTACTCAAATTTTCAAATTATTTAAATGCCTCATCTTTTGTTCTAAGAAAGAGTACCCATGTTTATCTAGAGAAGTCATCGACTATCACAAATGCGTAGAATTTACAATTTAAACTAGCGTGCCTTTCAGGTCCAGATATATCGAGATGGAGTAATTGTAAGGGAGAAGAAGTTGATACCATGTTTTTGGTTGTGAATGTTGTTCTTACTTGTTTTCCAAGTTGACAAGGCTCGCATATACCTTTCTTCTCGAAGTTCATTTTAGGTAATCCTCTCACTATGTTCTTTGATGACAACTTTTTGATGAGGTCCATATGAACATGTCCAATCCTTCTATGTCATAGATTTGCTTCATCTTGAATAGTTGCAAGACATAATTCTTCCTCCCGTTGCTCAAAATCAAGAGTATATATATTTCCTTCTCTTTGGGCAACTAAAGCAGCATTGTTAGTACCATGTGAAATTTTACATTTATCTTTTTCAAAATTTACTTGATGTCCATTATCCAATAATTGACTAACACTGATAAGATTGAACTCTAGACCGTTAACAAGATGAACATTATTAATGTTAACCTTACCATTACCGATTTTACCTTTCCTAATTATTTTGCATGACCAATTATCACCGAACGTGACAGTTCCATGTTTCTTTTTGACATTTAGTTCCACGAACTTAGATTTATCACCCGTCATGTGGCGTGAACATCCACTGTCAAGAATCCACTTTTGAGAAGATACTTTGGCTTTGAAACATACCTGTTAAAGAAAGATACAATTTATCTTTTTGGTACCCATATCTTTTTGGGTCCACTTCTATTAGTTAAAATCAAATCACTTTTCTTTACCCATACAACTTTACTACGACTGTTATTTTTCTTTCTTAAGTAGTTTATCTCTAGATATCCTTTAATGCCACAATTTTTGCAAGTAGTAAAAGGTGTGCAGTAATTTAATTTAAATGATGATTTAGATTTGAGCATTTCAACTTCTTTTCTATATACCGGGTTATACCCAATGCCTTGTTTATCGTAACTGGGTCTTTTTTTTTCCTAGCATGACATTTAGATTTTCTTCCCCATTAACAAACTTAGCTAGAGAGGTTTTTAATGACTTTTTTTCCTTTTGCAGTTAATTAGTTGGAGGAATTTTATTAACTGATTCATCACCAAATGCATCAATGTACACACCTCTCATTTTTATTTTATTTGTTAATTTTTCAACTTCATCATTTAGCTGTTTTACTTTGTTGAACAATATTTTATTGTAATTATCTAAATAATCATTTTTCGCTGCTAATGCTTTTTCCTCATTTGTGTGTGTTACTTTTTCTAATTCTTTCTTTTCATCTATTAGTGTTTCCACTTCACCTATTAGAGTGTTTACTAGATCTTTTAAGTACATATGTTTTTCTTTTAATTTTTAATTTTTCTATTTCAAAGTAATAACATCAGAAGGAGATACCTCACTGGATTCACCTTTAAGTCCCATGAAGCATATTTGATCCAGTTCATCATTTGCATCTATCTCCCCTTTGGATTCTTAATCGTCACTCCACGTTAGGAAAGCTTTATGCTTTTTAAAGTCCTTATTGCCTTGCTTTCCTTTGTTTTTGAGCTGGAAGTAGTCCTTTTTGAAGTGACCTGGTTGTCCACACTCGAAATAGGTTTCTTTGGTTTGCTTGGCTTTGTGTTTGTTTGAGTTGAATGTATTCTTCCTTTGATTCTTTCTTTGAAGTAGTCCCTTAAGTCTCCTTGATATCATGGCTATTTCATCATCCGAGTTATTTTCGAGTTCCTCTTCATTTCCTGCATTAAGAGCTAACACTTTCTTTCGAGGAGCTTCTTCCTCGTCATCATATCTTTTTAATTGGTGTTCATATTCTTCTAGTTCACCAAAACGTGTTAATGTATCCATAGAAGAGATATTGACGGAATCTTGAAGAGTAATAATTTTAGATGCAAACCTTTTGGGCATAGCCCGAAGTAGCTTACGATTTGATTTCGCTTTGAGGAATTGACTTGTCGAGCAGCTTTAGAGAATTTATAAGTTCCAAAAATCGAGCTTGAGCCATTTTGATTGTTCTGTCTGTTTCCAGTTTGAACATTTTGTAGTCATGCATGAGCATACTTAACTTAACATTTATATATATATATATATATAGCTTTTATATATATAACTGTTTAGTGCTTTCCATAGAAATTGCAGTATCATGTGATCCTAGGAATCATGTGATTACAGGTTTAGTTTACTGAATCTAGATTTGGTTCCCATAATGGACATTTTTCAGCTGTAAGTAACCTGTGCATTATTTTACAGTGTCTGAATTTCCTTGGATGGTTGTCATGCCCATGATGAGTTCGACACTGCTGTATATTATTTTCTCTAGAATTCTTCGCCTCTCGAAAATAAAAGCAAATAAGCCAAACATTTAATAATAAAATGGAAGTATGAAAAGGTCTCAATTCCTATTGAGCACATGGTTTGAAAACGTCATTGCTACATCTTGGTTAAAACTGAATTTTTCTATAAAATTCAAACCTTTTGTATATAGGTGGGAACGAGGCCTCACACTACTTTGAAATAATTGCACATTGATCCACACACACACACGCGCATTCATATAACAATTTCTTTGAAGGGTGGCGGTCACCGTGGTAACACGGATGTCGGGGGGTGCCTAACACCTTCCCTCCGCATAATCAAGCCCCCGGACCCAAAATGAATCTTGGTTTTATAGACCCGTCTAGCAGTGTCAAAACACTGGGTCAATGTGTAAACCTTTTCGGTTGCGTTGGTGCAACTAGTTAAATACACCAACTGGCGACTCTTAAAGTCTGATCGTCGACATTATACATGTCAGACCTTTTTCACTTTTTTTTTCAAAAAAATCTCACATTAACATGAGAACACCAAAAGAACAAGTAACGAAAAGGGACACTCAAAAATCCCGACGTCGACAGGTGGTGACTTTGCTGGGGACACCAGTAAGAGGGCCTAAGCTGCCATTACAAGCTTTTCAAAATTGTTATAAGCTTGTGTGTGAATGTTGTATTTACATTTATGATGAATGTGTACGAATGCATTTTAATTACTACACCGCTAAATATCTATCTGTGATATTAGTGCTTTGTACATGTCATCATTTTGCATAAACGGCGAGACACGTTGTATGTGAATGTATGTTGTGTGGTCCCTCCATCAGGAGGCTACCCTATTGGTGTTTGATTACTGGACTTGTGGGAAGAATGATTCCCCGGGGCTCATGAAAGGCACCACTCAGATTCGCTCCAGTTGAACGACCGGATTAACTTCCCGTCAAGTAGATTGCGATGATCTGGGAACCTTCATGCCGAAAAGCTGCGAGAGTAACCCTAAGATAGGTCAGCCTCTGATATACCAAATGCGGAGGAAAGTCTCTTCATACTTTCCATTTTAAATTACCTGTAAAAACATTTACTTGTAATTCTATTCCATGTTCATTCATATGTAATGGAAAATATAAAGAATATCTGTGCATGCATGACATGTTATCAATTAACAACCGGTTTTGCAGGACAAAATTCCTAAACGGACATGTTATGATAACATTTATATTACCCTAAGACTAAACTACATAAGTCTTTTGTAGGGAAGAAATTGGGCCCGTCTCCCGTTCAAAGTCCAAAAAGGCCACATGCCTACAGCCCATCATGTCTTCTTCTGAGCAGTCTAATGCTGTTTCCCGAGAAGAATTTGACGGATTGAGTAAACAAATCACAGACTTGGCAGTCCTACTAAAAGAATTACACCAGTATACTCAGGGTACGAAGATACCTACATATACAGAATCCTCTACACAAGGAGGAGTTCAAGGTCAGGAAAAAAAAGTTCCAGAACATCAGTTGGATACAACCAATAAAGACCCTGAAAACACCCATCTCAAAGAAGATCCAGACAGTGGTGATATCAGGAAGAAGGTCCTCCAAATGGAGGAAACTATCCGCGTTCTCAAAGGGATTGGAACACATGGCAGTGTTTCATATATAGAACTTTGCATATTTCCTGGCGTTCAATATCCAGAGAAATTTAAGACGACTGATTTTGAGAAATATGACGGATTAGGGGATCCTTATACACATTTAAAGGTGTTCATAGGAGAACTTAGGTCTTCTGCAGAAAAAATGAAAAGCTCTCGAATACAATTGCTTTCAAAAAAGTCCTGATTGGAGAAGCCCGTTCATGGTATACCGTTATTAGACAACTCTAAGATCCATAGTCGAGAAGAGTCGGCTCACGCCTTCCTTACTCAATACAATTTTCAATCTCGGATGGCTCGACACTGCACTAAATTACCAAAGTCAAGAAACAGTCTAATGAGTCATTTAGAGAGTATGCTCAAAGGTGGAGGCGCTTTCTTTGCTCAAGTTATTCCTTCCATGATGTAAATCGAGAAATGGTCATGACCTTCATAGATGTACAGGAAGCTCCTTTCTATTTAAGAGTTCTAGCTGGTATTGGCAAACCATTTTCTGAAATGATCAAACACGACGAGATGGCTGAGATGGGATTGAAGTCCGGTAAAATTCAAGACCTAGCCGCTCTTAAAGCTGTTGCTGAGCACATCCAGTCCAGATCATATGGAAACAACCCCTGGAGGGTACATAAAAAGAAAGATGAGGATGTTTCCTTGATACTACAAGGACAAAAAGGAAATCCAAGCATGCCTATGTAGAGGAGAAACTACTCCCCTTTTCCAGCACAATCTTCAAACCCTCCATTGCCTAAAAGTGGAGAAGTAAAGCAACCTCGAACGTTCACACCCTTAGGGGACTCGCTCGAGAATATTTTTGCTCTTCTGACTGCTCAGAAGAAAATTACACATCTTCTTCCACCAGCCAACCCTAATGGGAGGGGTTTTAATGCTACTCGAAAGTGTGCTTATCATGCCGGGGCACCTGGACATGATACTCAAGATTGTTGGGCCTTGAAACATAAGATTCAAGATCTAATAGACAATGGTGAGATCGTGGTCACTAAATCAGATCAACGTCATGTGCAAGATAACCCTCTTCCTCAACACAATGAAAAAGAGGTCAAGATGATCAGTTGGAGCACTGTACAAGGTTCCAATTCAAAAGGCGAATCATCCCAACCCATCAAAGACGGTGTTAACAAATGGGATTATGCAAAGTTCTAGTTTACCATGGAACAAAAGATGAAAGCTCTTTCCAAACAAATTGAACAATTCGTAAAACTGGTGACCCACCAGCATCAAGTCATACACCAATTAATCAGGCATGAGCATACCTATCTCCTTCCTTTTGTTATGAATGCCTCCTCACCACCTTCAGAAAGCGAAGCTATGGAGGATAAGGTTGTGAAGCGAGCAAATGCTAAAGCCCATCGGGATTTTGCCAATCAGAGGGAATTCACCTATTTGGGCCAATCTATAGAGGAGATACTTCAAATGTTGATCAATTAAGGAAGAATTACCTTCCTTCTCCCTCCCATCAATCCCCGCTCAGGGCGGTTCAATCCTGATGAAATATGTCAATATCTTTCACATTCTCGCCATGACAAAGACTTAGAAGAATGATGGGCACTCCGCCATCTTATTCAGAATCTTATTGATAGCGGTGTCCTGCAAATAGTAGATGATTACACTATACAACTCAATGGTGGGAATGCATGTCCTACCAAATGGAAGAGATCAGTAGCAGTTATATCCGAAGTGGATGATGAGAATGTCAAAGTATTTCCCATACAACCAATTCAACTCAAAGGAGCTGATAATCCTTTGAAAGTGGTCGCACCAGAGCCAATTTCTTTATCTTTCAGACCACAATATCATGTTTTCAGCTTACACAGCGTTCCATGGAATTATGGAGAAGCTGAAGGATCCACGTCTCATACTACTGCTATAGTGTCGAAGGAAAATCCACTTTATCTTCCTCAACAGATTATTAAACCTACTTGAGAAGCAAAGGGGAAGTTACCCATGGAGAAGATTGAAAAATTCCTCCGCACTATGGGACACAATGAAGCCAAAGTGGTTTTAAGCTTGCGAGAAGATCCACACCAGATTTCAATACTGGTTTTGGTTTTCTCTTCCGAGGATCATCGGAAGATCTTGCTGAAGGTTTTAGAAGAAGCCTATTTGTCAAAATCAGTGGACGTGGAAAAATTTCAACATTTGGTTAATCACATTTTCAACAACAATGTGATATCCTTCACTGATGACGACATACCTCCCGAATGGACCGGTCATTGCAAGCCTTTGCATATTGCAGTTTTGTCTTCCGGGTATATGCTTTAGGAGTATTGATAGATAGAGGCTCATCTCTAAATATCTGTCCTGATGCCACCTTAGTAAAGATGAATATCAATCTCAAGCGGATCCAAAGAAGCCATATGGTCATCAGAGCTTTTGATGGATCCCGACAAAATTCCGTTGGAAAGATTGAGTTACCAATTGAGATTGGTCCAAATACATTCAATGTATCCTTCCACGTCCTCAAGATAGACTCAGGATTCAACCTGCTACTGGGGAGACCATTGATACACATGGTTGGAGCTGTTCCCTCCACGCTACATCAACAACTCAAATACATTATCAACAACAGTCTAGTCACTGTCAACGCTGAGCTGGATTGTCCTGAACAAGGAACTCTACCAATTATCAGCTTCAATTCAGAAGTTGAACCGGCAAGTTTCCATACTTTGGAAGTGAGTAACACGCAATACCATTCTATTAAAGCGCCACTTCCCGTACCCAAGATTTATGCCAAGGTTATGTCGGCCACTCAAGAAATGATGTCATTGGGTCATCAACTTGGACAAGGGCTTGGTAAGGATAAGCAGTGTATTAAGCACCCTATTCAAATGTCCAAATAAATTGAATAGCTTCTGGACTAGGCTATTCTGCCAGTTCCAGCTACAGGAATCCTCATAAGCACAAGCAGGTTCCTCAAGCTTTCGCCGCACGACAATTTTCTATACCTTTACCTCATGAGTTATTGCAATCTCCAGTAAAGGTTCCAGCACATGTTGTAGCTATGCTATTTCCAAAACCAGTGCCAATCAAAGCAAAAGAGGTGCTGATTCCTGATCCCGAAGTGGAAGAAAAAGAACGGAAATGTAAACATGACCTTGTCCTGATAATGGCAGGTATTCGCGTCATTGTTCATGATGAACATACAAATTGATACACCCTAGACGATGATTGCCCATATGTCATGGTTATCCTTCGGGAGAAGGAGAACAATGACGATCCTTCCATCACTACAGTCCATCAGGACTTTTCCCTCGACAATTGGAGCAACACTCCATGCATTGGTCGACGAGGGTAAAATGGGTAGAAAATCCCTCTGCCCTGTTGATAACTTTAATTGCTTGCTTTCCTTTACAGCACTAGCAGTTATTTTATCAAGTACATGCTAACACTTTTGTATGATCGAATAGTTGCATATATTAAGTGAAAGCATCTTTTGTTTCAGGACTCTGAATTTAGATGTGCCTGTCCTTGCTGATGACATGCCTTCTCTCCACAAGGGTTGTAACTTTGATGCAAAGTAGGACTCAGACTTGATGGACATCCAAGAGGACATTGAGAAACCTCAGGAGATTAAGGAATGGGTTGCAGACAAACCCAAACCCAATCTTAATCAAACCACTCATTTCAATCTCGGAACCTTAGACAACCCTAAACTAATCCAGATTGGTCCAGACCTTACCACAAATCAATGGAATGACATGGTTGCACTATTAACCCAATTATAGGATGTGTTTGCATGGTCTCATAAAGACATGGTGGGTTTGTCCACTGACATTGTTCTTCATCGCCTTCCCATCAAAGAAGGATTCAAGCCAGTTAGGCAAAAGCTCAGGTGATTGAAACCTGAATGGAGTTTAAAAGTCAAAGAGGAAATTGTGAGATAATTTCAAGCTGGTATCATTATGGTGTCTACATATCCGAAGTGGATATCCAACATTGTTCTCGTGCCTAAACCAGGGGGAAAGGTGCGAGTTTGCGTGGATTAGCAGGATTTAAACAAAGCTTGCCTTAAAGATAGCTTTCTCGTGCCCTTTATCCACATTCTTATTGACAATACTACTCAATACGACATGTACTCCTTTGCTGATTGCTTTGCGGGGTACCATCAAATTATGGTCACTGAGGAAGATCGTGAGAAAACTGATTTCATCACGCCTTGGGGAACCTTTTGCTACAGACGGTTGTCATTTGGCCTCATCAACGCCGGGGCAACCTATCAGGGAGCTATGATGGCACTTTTCCACGATTTAATGCACAAAGAGATAGAGATCTACGTGGATGACATCATTGTCAAATCTCGGAAGGAGGATTACCACTTAGACCATCTCACAAAATATTTCACAAGGTTGCGTAAGTACAACTTGAAGTTGAATCTCGCCAAGTGCGCCTTTGGTGTTTAGTCAGGCAAGTTGCTAGGTTTCCTAGTCAGCCACAAAGGGATTGAACTGGATCCTACCAAAATTCATGCCATCAAGGAAATGCTCATTCCTCATACAGAGAAGGAAATATGGGGATTTTTGGGAAGAATCAATTTCATTAGCTGATTCATTTCTCAACTCATAGCAACATGTGATCTTATCTTCAAGCTGTTAAGGAAGAACTCCTCAATTAAATGGAACGATGAGTGTCAGAAAGCCTTCCTTACCATTAAAGAGCAACTGATTAACGCTCCTGTTTTGGTACCTCCCAGGGATGATGTTCCCCTGTTCATGTACCTGTCCATAAATTATAATGCCATGGGCTGCATGCTGGGGTAGAAAGATAAAAGAGGCCATGAACGAGCTATCTATTACCTCAGCAAAAGATTCAGCATCAGTGAACACAAGTACACTCTGATTGAGAAAACTTGTTGTACTTTAGTATAGGCTTCCATGAGGTTGCAACATTACCTCCATGGTCACACAACCCATCTCATATCCTGAATGAATCCTCTCAAATATGTGTTCAGTAAGCCCATGCTGAATTGTCAACTGTCCAGATGGCAGTTGATCATACAACAATTTGACATCGTCTACGTGACGCAAAAGTCTGTCAAAGGTCAAGAAATTGTGGATCAACTGGCCACCGCACCTGCAGGGGATTACAAACCCTTAGAAATATACTTTCCTGATGAAGGACTAATGACAATTTAGCTACAACATTAGTACAATACATGCCGTACGTGGAGAATGTATTTTGATGGAGTCATTATCTGAAGGCTCGGAGCTAGAGCGGCTTTTAATATCCGATGACGGGCGCGATATCTCCGTCATTTGTCAAATTGCGGTTTATCGGACCAACAACACAGCCTAGTATGAAGGCTGTATCACGGGGCTAAAACTTGCCCGTTCAATGGGCATCAGGCGGTTAACTGTCTTTGGGGATTTCGAATTGGTAATCAAGCAATCCACAAGAATCTATCAAACCAAAGAATTACATTTGTTCCCTACCATCGGCAAGTTCTACAGATGGCTTTGGAGTTCGAAGAAATCTTCTTTCTACACATTCCTCGTAATAGGAATGATTTTACAGATGCATTAGCAACGTTGGCCTCCTTGGTTTACATACCTGACAAGGAAAACATGCCAAGCATCACGTTTGCTCTGCAAAAAGCCCCAGTTTATGGGAATTACGTTGGAGAAGTATTTAATGAGCTACCACCCATCCACAACCCTTGGTATCAATGCAACAAGGAGTATCTATGAAATGGATCTACACCCGCTGAGGCGAGCCTAACTGAGAAGAGGCAGATTCATCTACTTGCTATGAAATTCTACCTGAGCGGAGATGCACTCTACAAAAGAGCTGCAGGATTAGGTCTCCTCAGATGTCTAGACAAAGACCAAGCTCAGAGACTCATGGATGAGATCCATGGTGGAGTATGTGGCCCACACATGAGAGGCCCCTTACCTGTCAAGAAAATTCTCAGAACGGGACATTATTGGCTTACAGTCAAAGCTAATTGTGATGATCACGTCAAGAGGTGCTATCAATGCAAGATTCATAGGAATGCTATCCACGTTCCTCCAAGGGAACTCCATAATATGAGTTCACCATGGCCCTTCTCAATGTGGGGAATGAATGTGATCGGGCCCATCGAGCCCAAAGCCAGTAATGGACATCGATTCATATTCACCATGATCGACTACTTCACCAAATGGGTAGAAGCAGCATCCTTCCCCAAGGTCACTAAAAAAGTTATCATTGCTTTCATCAGAAACAATATCATCTGTCGATATGGACAACTAGAGGTCATTGTGTCAGACAATGCTAAGAACCTCAACAACAAAATGATGGAGGAGTTATTCAGAAAATTCCACATCAAACATCTCAACTCCGTAATCTACCGTCCAAAGATGAATGGTGCTGTAGAAGCGGCTAATAAAAACATCAAGAAGATCATGCAGAAAATGTCTGCCAATCATAAAGGATGGCCTGACCTCTTTCCTCTGACTTTATTATCCTATAGAACTTCCATGCGAACTTCCACTGGGGCAACCCCCTACTCATTAGTCAATGGGATGGAAGCAGTGCTCCCCATAGAGGTGGAAATGGAATCCCTTAGAGTGTTGATGGATGCTCAGTTGGATGAAGATCAATGGGTACAAGACAGGTATCACCAATTGTCTCTGATAGACAAAAGGAGAACTGCGACAATCTTCCATGGTTAGTTATATCAACAAAGGATCGCACGGTCCTACAACAGAAAAGTCTGACTATGGCAATTCAAATAATATGACTTGGTTTTGAAGAAGATCATTGACAACCAAGATCAATCTAAGGTAAAATTCGCTCCTAACTGGGAAGGCCCATTTGTTGTCAAGGAAATATTGACAGGAGGTGCTCTCAGATTACAGGAAATGGATGGCACTGAATTTCCACAGCTAATCAACTCGAACACCGTGAAACGGTACTATGTTTGAAGTTACCAACAAACAAACATCCTGGTTTTGATCATCAAATCACCAGTCATTCCGGTTTTGAACCCTTTCTTTTTAAATACTCTTCTGCCCCTCAGGAAAACATACACTTTAAGCTAGCAGCCTGGTTTTACCTCAATTCAAACCTTTCACAACCTCGGTTATCTTGAAGACGGGATTTAACCTTTAACAATTTCGGTTATCCTGAAGACGGAATTGAACCTTTCACACCTGCAGTTTATCCTGAAGATGGGATTAAACTTTTCTACGCCTGCAGTTTGTCCTGAGGACGGGATCAAACTTTTTACACACTTGCAGTTTGTCCCCATTATGGGATCAAACTTTCTTCTCCCCGCAGTATAGCCTGCACATGGGATTTATGCTTCTCTTCGCCTTCAATTCGTCATGAGGGGCGAACTACATTGACCTAATCTCCCTAATACCCAGGGGTACGTAGGCAACCATATTCTCTATGGCCCGATCGCAATAAAGAAAAACAACAAAAACATTTCTACCCTTTCTCTACAAAATAATAAAAACAACAAAAATACTTCTACACCCATCTGCCTTCCGCATTCAGCGTTGAACCTCCTACACTAGGTTTGAACTACACAGACTTGATCTCCTCTTCAATCGGAGTATGTAGGCAGCCATTCATGGTACAATCTAACCCCTACTAGAACAACATACTTGTCACACGGTACTGGGATCAATCTTCAATTCGCCCCATTTCATCAGTTTCAGATCAAAGGGATGGAATTACCCAACCTCTTCTCACAAATAGAAGATTCGGTGACCATCTAGGCTGTAATCGTGCCTCAAAGAGCAATACCTACCCATAAGAGATGGAATTAACTAGGCTTCTTACAAATAGAAGTACTGGCGACCATCTGTGGTGCGGTCAATCTCAGAGAGAAAGAAACCATCCTCCTCTCCACTTTTCTATACAGATACCAGTCCCAAGACACCAAAGATGGTAGGGATATACATAAATCAATGATCTGTTCTGAGAGATCTTGCGACGTCTCAATGTCCATCTATCAAGGATAAGTTCAGAATGCATCAATATCACGAGGCCTTGGAGAAACAGGCAAATATCAAGCAAGTATCAAGGCATAACTAAAAGGGAAGTGAATCAAAATATATTTCCCTGCTATATATAATTCTGTTTGATATATAAATCACATGTTGTACATGACAAAATGGCTAAGCTAGTCTGCATGCGAGGAAAATACAAAGCTATCTACGATCTGTGTATGTATACGACTATCGAGATATAACATAGCATCCCTCTCTCGAAGATTTTGAGGAAGCAATCGCAAGCTCCTGCCTAAGGGTATCTACACGAGCTAGCAGATCAGAGGCTAACTGCATGGTAGCATAATGCTCATCAATGTAGGCACTTATGTCGGCAAGACTGACAGTCATCTGGGATCTAACTAAAGTACTATCTGCGATGGTGGCACTCATGTCGGCAATGCTGGCAGCCCAGCAGTTAAATCATCGGTGGGAATAACAGCCTCCTCTAATGGCTCCTCATCGTTAGAATCAATCCCACCGTGGATACCGCCCATAGGTGATCAAGATGTTGTCTCCATCATTGCGAAATACTCTCTGCGAACAACTTTGGATGATGACAAAAACTTCAAATGACTCTCGGCGATCCCAACAGGCATACAACCTGGATATGTCCTCCACCGATAAACGGTGTGACGCGAAGCACTGACTCACTGCCCCCTCATACGGATGAAAATCCTGGAACTGGTCCAACTGACACATCACGGCCAGTGGGTGGTAAGCAATCATGCCCCTCAATCCAGCTAGAGGGAGGTAATCCATGCCTGGAGTATGAGTAATGAAGCTGTAGGGTGAACTAAGCCCAAAACACGGTAATATGGCAAACGGATCCCTAATACCTACCAGAAAATCTGACCATGATGCAGCATCTGTGCACTATACAGGCTGAAAAGAGTATGACATGGCTATCTCCTGGGTAAAATAAAACCCCTACCGTCTAAATGTGCCAATCGGTCTCAAGTGTGACATAAACCACACATACAAAGCATGGTAGAACTACACATGAACACTCCTGCTTGGATAAGTGCGAAGAATATGTAGTGACCCTCGGAGTCTCTGCAATGATCATCAGTACAATGGTATGACCCTCCCTGAGAGCTCTCACTGCCATAATGACACCGATATCCAGCTCATCCATGTACCGCGGCATGAAGACGTATGACAATACGCATAGAAGCAGTACATCTACTCTGGCTGAACGCCAATGGTCCTGCGGTGTGATGAAATCTCCGGAATGTTGTGCATAGCTGTCCTCAGAGCCAAACCTATCAAACAGGAAATACTGGGATATCACGTGGCCGAATGTAATCTCATCCTGGACCACTCTACGTCTCAATCTGGTGAGGGTCATGAACTGTCTGCTCATATCTCCAATAGCCATATGCACGCAAGGTCTGTCCAGCGACAACATCGTCAACCATGAATACTCCTACATGGGTCCCACGCCTCCGGCTCGCTCCAGTTAGAGTTGCAAAGGAGGTCTCACAAGCTGAAAAGGCCAAATTAGGAATAAAAGTGCTACGCGATTGAGCGGAATAGCCTGAAATCCTGGTTTCTCATCGGTCAGAGTTAAACTCCCGTCGTCTCAAAGGTATTCTCCTGAATGCAAGGTATACTATACCAATGAGCTTAGCTTTCACAGATCATGCTCAGAAATACCCCACAACGGTGCGATCTCTTCAATCAATGAGGGTCAGCAACCTTAACGTATCCCGACCGAGTTCTGGCATAAAAAACCACGAAATATCAGACCTCCCCGGCGGGGGTTAAAATGCCAAAGTTATCAAACATCTACGTATCCCCGACGGGGGTCAGAACGTACATCTTTCAAGCATCTACGTATCCCCGGTGGGGGTTACAACACAATGTAACCATTGATACACACATCAATGAAGGTCAAACAGCCTTGACATCATGTCAGCCGATGGCAAGTAAACCAATCGAAGCAACCTTCCCTGGCGGGCGCTACAACGAAATGCTATCATTGACATATACATCAATGAAGGTGAAGCAGCCTTGACAATGCATCCAACAGGGATTTATCCAGTGATACACACATCAGTAAAGATCAGGCAACCCTGATAATAATAAACTGTTGGCAATAACTCCGACAGAATGAGGGAATATGTTATACACATCCTCAAACGGACAAAACTTTATCCCCACAGATCTTTTACACACAAGAGGTACCTCTAGGGAATATAAGCCAGTGTCTAGGATTCAAGACTTTGGTGATAGCCCCAACATCAACATCCTTGGAGACTTGGATCTCATGTCCAAGCTATCACTGATTGTCATCCCAATAGGATTACCTGACAATCATTCATGCATTTGCATCATGTTGCTGCATATAGCATCATGTTTATCTTGCTTGCATTTCAAGTGTCTAGTATTCTCTATCCTATCTATGCCTTGCATTGCATGAATATGATAAAGAGGGGCATCTATAGACCCTCAAAATTTTCTGCACTCCTATTACTAACATTGCAGGAGGGTAGATTCGTCTTTTGAAGATAACCCTGAAAGACAGCTTACATCCATTTTGGTTACTATCGGAAGTTTAATTCCAACCCGGAACACAAACCGAGAACATCATCTCAAACCCAGAACACACACCGGGAATGTCATTTCCAATCTCGGAGATAACCCCGAGATATGCAGATCAAAAGACCGGCAACAACACCGGAGATGACAGTTCTGTCTCGGCGATAACACCACTATGCTCATTTCCAGTGCAATAGAAACACTAGGAGTAGCAACCCCATCCTTGGTGATATCCCCAAGAGATGCCATTGCAGTTCCGGCGATAACCCTAGAAATGCTTGTTTCAAACATATGCAATCAGCTTCAATCTCAGACATCCTATCGAGGCGTACACACCTCAAACCCCGAGTTGACAACGGGAAGACAGGAACATCCACAGATTAAAGTGATACATACAAACAAGCAGCAGTCCAGTCTCAGATGTAACCCTGAGCAACGTCTGCTTTCCGCTTAAACCGACGATAACCCTGGCGAGGAGTCAAACGTCATCTTGTTCATTCAAAAATGGCACGTCGTCTCAACACTTCATATATACATATATAAAACAATGTCCCACAAGAGCCGAGGACTAACAATCCTGAGTGACTATTACGCGTGGCAGTACTTTGGATAGAATTTGAAGCTTGAAGACTATGGGCATAGACCCCTCTTCCTGACTTCATACAACCTCTAATACATGTCATTGCGTAACTCTCAGCACAAGCGGTCCGAAGAAGGTCAGATATACCTCGTTCGGATGCTTGGATTGAAGTTCTGTAAGTTCGAGCGGACATTACGATTGTATGAGAGTGCACGTCTGACCGACGATGGGACCATGAGGCTCGGATGCACCACGACGGTACCAAATTACAAGCTACTGTACAACCGTAAATGTACCAGCCAGCCATCCGTCAATATATACAAGCCTTGGGGTTAGCCATTTGAGAAAAAGAGGGAGGGAAAAAGGCGAGGATGCCCTATCCATTTTACTCTGCATACATATCTTTTGAGAGTTTCCTCACTTCTAAACACTAGTTAGCTCACATATAGCTATCTTTTATCCGGCGGGAGCTGAGTGTTTATCCATTTAAAGTTATAGAAGTCTACTTTGGTAGCCCACTATAAGCCTTCTTATATTCTATAAAGCCTTGTTCTCATATTAGCACACATTGTTGTACATGTTGAGAGTCGTGTGAGTGTGTTTGCCCAGACTTCGGTCCGTGGTTTTCATTTCTGTATGTATATATATACTTATATATATGTATATATTTTATATATAGACTAACATTATCGAGTTATACCTCGATTGAGCCTAGACTTCGGTCTGGAGCGTTTAATTGTTTTTATATATATATACTTATATATATAAACTGCGGTCAGACTGTGTCTGATGAGCCTAGATTTTATATCCGGTGCGTTTAATTACTTATATATATATATATATATTTATATATATAATTGTTGTCAAACATATCTGATGAGCTTGGATTTTATATTTGGTGCGTTTAATCGCTTATATATATATACATATATATGATTGCTGTCGGACATATCCGATGAGCCCAATTCCCATCCGGTCGTTCTTATCGCTTATATATATATATATATATATATATATATATATATATTAACATTTCTGTCATCGGGGCCTGAGTTTACTTCGTGGCCTTTTACAACTTTATTTACATTTCGTCACGCCTTTGAGTTTACTTACGTGGCAATTGATCTTTTATGACTTTATTTACATTTCGTCCCACAGGAGTTCACTTCGTGGTGGTTGATCATGTCCATATATATATATATATATATATATATATATATATATATATATTAACCGCTTTTATATATTTACATTTTCCAACCCCATGGAGTTGCTTAGTGGTGGTTGATCATGTCTCAGATATATATATTTACAGACTTTTATATATTTAATCGCTATCGCTTTCCATGCAAATTGCAAGATCATGTGAGCCTAGGAATCATGTGATCACGAGTTCAGTTCTTGAATCTAGATTCTTTCCCATGATGGACATTTTTCAATTTATGTGACTGTACATTATTTTATTGTGTTCGAATTTCCTTGACTACTATTATGCCCATGAGGAGTTTGGCACTCATCAGATATTATTTTCTCGAGAAGGCTTCGCATCTCAAAAATAAAAGCAAATAAGCCGAACATTTAATAATAAAATGGAAGTATGAAAAGGTCTTAATTCCTATTGAGCACAGGGTTTGAAAAACCTCTTTTATAAAATGTCATTGCTACATATTGGTTAAAACTGAATTTTTCTATAAAATTCAAACCTTGAGTATATAGGTGCGAACGAGGCCCTGCACTACTTTCAAATAATTGCACATTGATCCACACATACACACGCACATTCATATAAAAATTTCTTTGAAGAGTGGCGGTCACCGTGGTAACACGGATTTCGGGGGTTTCCTAACACCTTCCCTCCGCATAATCAAGCCCCCAGACCCAAAATGAATCTCAATTTCATAGACCCGTCTAGCATTGTCAAAACACTGGGTTAATGTGCAAACCTTTTCGGTTGCGTTGGTGCAACTAGTTAAATACACCAACTGGCGACTCTTAAAGTTAAATCGTCGACATTATACATGTCGGACCTTTTTCACTTGTTTTTTCAAACAAATATCACATTAACATGAGAACACCAAAGAACAAGTAATGAAAAGGGACACTCAAAAATCCCGACGTCGACACTGCCGGGGCGGGCCTTTTTCTCATTGCACCCCCCGTCGGGGCGGGGGTTGATAAGTAGGTTTTATATCTACTTATCCGGTATCTGTTACTTGAATTAGTTACTTATATTCATGCTTGTTAGTTACTTTTCATATATTTTATGTTCTTTTGTAGGCGATGACATGAAATTGGCATGAAGATGCAAGGAAAAGCAATTCGAACATCTTTTGGACTAAAATATGCAAGCAAATGCAAGAAAGGAATATTGAAGGACTTTTAACACCAAGTTGGATGCATGTTCTTGGCTTGGAACTTAGATTTTATTGTAGATCTACTTCTTAGCTTTCTGAAACATCTTGAATCATCCCAATCGGAGTTCGGATGCGAGAGTTATGGCCTTTTTATCAACAAAGATCAAAGCTAAGAGTTGTCATGTTTGCCATTTACATATCATCTACTTCAAGCCCATTTTCCACCTTGATCCAATCCGAATCTGTCAAAGCTCAAAGAATGAAAGTTATATCTCTCGTCGATATCTTCGATTTGATTGGTAACAGGCCTCGTAAATCCTAGCGGATCAAATGTTATGTCTATTTTACCAAAGGACGTCATGACGAGAAAATAGAGTAGCACCTGATTTGCGCTAGGGAGCGCTAGCCACCAAGAACTTTTGTTACTGATGGCGAGCGCCGCCCAAAATGAACTAGGAACAGCGTGGGGCTCGCTAGTCGGAAGGAAAACAGATGAATTGGGTTATTTGATGTCCAAATTGAGCTAGAATAGGATTCTTAGTTGCCTAACTTGCTAGGATATCCATTAGAACTATAAATACTTGATTTTAACTTGGATTGGGAGGCTAGTTCTAAGATTCCATAAAATCCCTCTTGGGATAGATTTCTATTAACTTATTCTTTACTTTCTTTCTTAGATTAGGAACCCTAGATTAGATTAGAATTGGAGATGGAAGCAACTTGGAGACAATTGAAGATCAAGAGCAGGAGCTTTAGGAAGATGGAGATTTGCTGACAACAGATTCAATTCCTTTTTTTAAATCTTATTCTTATCTTTTAATGTGTATTCAAGTGTGGATTCCTAGTTTTAATTCAATGAATTAATTCTTTGTTTGGGATTACAATGGATCTTATTGTGTAGTTTATTTTAATATGATTCGCTATCAATTATTATGTTCTATTGTGAGAATTGTCTATTGTGATTTGGACTTAATTGTTTAATTGATTGGCCATTAATTACCGTGATAATCTATATGAACTCGAGAGATGAAGTATAGGTTTAGATCTGATAATGATGGCATGTGTTTGTGATTTCTGCATAGATGGAATTCATGATTCGTGTTTAGGATAGAGATATGCCTTTATGCCATATGTAATCTTATAGAGAACATGTCTTTTAAATCCTTTTTAATTATAGTTCATATAGAGATATAGTGGATTAGTTAATTAGGGTGTCTTTCTTAATTCTATCATCTGTGGATGTAAGTGAGTATGTGTATTATTCATCGAGAGGTGGTTTTATCTGCTTTAGTGTTCTTGATTAACAATTCAGGATAGAGAATAATTGATGAGAAGTGTGTTAACTTAAATGAAACAATAAGTGAAGTTGTAATCTTAAATCTCCATAATCTTAATTTAGTTAGTGGAATTTAATAGTAGTTTAATTATATAATTTTAATTCATTCGTTTAGATGAGATTGAGTTGGTTACATGTTAGTATTTGGTAATTTGTATTAATAATTCCTCATGTGAACGATACTCTACTTACACTTTATTACTTGTTGACCACGTATACTTGCGTGTTGTGCGTATATAGATTTTACCCAACAAGTTTTTGGCGCCGTTGTCGGGGAATTAGTATAATATTTCTTTACCAATATTAATTTCAATCAAATTAGTCTTAATTTAAACATTTTTATTTTTATTTTTAATTCTCTTCCTATATTTCTCTCTTTTCAGGTACCATGGATGACTTTGCGTATCAATGGAGATACACAAACATGACTCAACCAAGGGAAACAAGGATTGACGGACTTAATACATTTTCTGTAGAGTCAGTACAAATTGAGGCAAATTCAAAGACGTTGGAGGTTATCGCAGCACAATGGATTCGAAGGATGGAAAACATGACTCAACCAAGGGAAACATGGATTGATGGACTTAATGCAATTTCCACAATATCAGCACAAATTGAAGAACTTTTGAGGACGTTGGACGTTATTGTAGCCCAAAGGAGTCGAAGGATGGTAGTTACGTGTGAGTATTTTTCTGGCAACCATCAATGTCATCAATGCACCGTCAGTTCTGAACTGGTACAATATAGAGGTGATTACCTCAACAACTATGTTGATCATAACTATCACCAGGATTGGGGGTATCACCCGGATTCTTCAGGGAGCTACATTTATGATGACAAATATTACGCTCCAAATCCATCAAACACACCGGAATTTTCATGTCCACCTCCATTGCCACAAGAAGAAAAGCCAAATCTGAGAGATATAATATTGAATTGTATAGCAAACCTAGAGGAGATGAGGATTAGCCAAGAGCTGTCAACCCAAAATTTTAATATTCGGATGGAACAATTTGTCACTACCTCAACCAATGGTCCTCAATACATGGCTTCCGAGACTGAAACAGAAAATCAAGGTAGGTGGAATTATTATCCAAGTTCATAGCAGATGAGGAGAAGATGAGTAATCAAGTGAGGTCAATGCAAAATCTTGCGGATCAGATAGAGCAAATGACCAAAGCAGTAAATAACCTTCCTCCAAACACTTGGCTTTATGACATGGATGACGAAATTGATGGAGTACCCGAACCAAATTTGCGACTAGATGAGCCACAAGATATTGGAAGTGTGGAGACAACTGGGGATAATGAAATGGAGGTCGATGAAGATCTAAATGGGTCTCCACCAAAGATCAACGAGTCAGTCAGATTTGCAAAATCATGCCCACTTGGTAGTCATGTCGTCGGTGAAGCTCTTGATGACATAAGAGCGAGTACAATTTTGAATCCATGGTGGGACGAGAAAGAGAAGATAGACGAAGAGCCCATTGTCTGTGACAAGCTTTCATGTCCCAAAGTGATCACATATATAATGGAGAAAACACCTAGCTGTGGGACGTTCTTGATTGAGATCATACCAAATTAGAGCATGCTAGGTGACTTTGATGCATTGGCCATCACAAATGGGAACCTACCAAAAACTATATTATTTCCGATGGATGGAGGGTTCCTTAATTATCAAAGAGGAATTGGATAGTGCTGACCAGACAAATTCGGGCTTACGACGTTAAAACTACCGCTACTTGGGAGGTAACCCAAGCTCTAAACTCTTTCTCTTTTAGTTATTATTTAAATCTTAGTTTATAATCTAGTTTAAATATGCATTTTTCATAGAAGATTGACTACAACTTTGGAAGAGTTGCAGATAACTCAAGAAAAATCGAGTCACAGGCTACTGCCCCCATAACGCGGACCGCGCTACACAATGAACAGATACAGCGCGGGGCGCGCTACTACCCTAGAACTTACTGACATGCTAGCGCGGAACACGCCAATTTGTTGATGCCACAGCGCGGGGCGCGCTATATCCAATGTATAATGAGCTTGGGGTGCGCCAAGGCTTCACCATGCTATTGAACTCCTAGCGCGAACCGCGCTATAAAATACATTGGCACAACGCGGGACGTGCTACTATGCGAGCAACTACTCATCTCCTAGCACGGAGTGCACCATTTCATGCATTTACCCAGCGCAGGTCACGCTGCTCAAAAATCCCAGGCGTTAAAAGTGGTTTATTTCCAATGTTACTCAAGTCCAACTCAGGTGTGGTTCCAAATTTATTCCAATGTGTCTGGCCTATTCTTCAGACTTTGCAGACAAGGAGGAACATGTTGTATTTTCAGGGAAGTCCTCCCTTTTAATTTTTCATATCTTAGCAATTGAGGACAATGTCTAATTTAAGTTTGGGGGCATTTTAGTGTCGTATTGCATATAGTTAGTTATTTACATTGTAGTTCATATAGTTACATTTAGTTTTTGCATTCAGTTTCTTGAAATAAAAAAAATTGAAAAATTAAAAAATTAGTAGTTAGTTTACTATGTTTGTATAGCATTTAGTACATCTTGCATGAGTCCAGCTGTTTGATATTTATAGTTTGTTTTGGCCAATGATGAGAATGGAATTGGGTAGACAAGTATAGTACTGATAATTAGAGCGTTGATGTGATTTTTTATTATGAATTGAGTGTTTTTCTATTTGACACTGGTATAATAAGGATAACACAGTAAAAACAACTTGTTGAATGATTGAGTTTAAATTGATACATAATGGGACTCTAAAGGATAATGCTAGTTTAAATGAAAGAATGACAATAACAAGTAGTGATGGCTAAAGTTAGATAAGAACCTAAGTTTGGGGGAATATTTGGGTATATAAGCTATAAAAAAAGGAAAAAAAGAAAAAAAAGAGAAAAATAAAGTATGAATAAACACCGTGGCGTGCTTATCTAGTTTTGTGGCCTTTATTACTTGAGTAAGTAAGCCGAGGGGATTATCTTTACACCTAGCGCTCTAAGGTCTTAATGGTCTGGGAGTCGTTGTTCGAAAGCTCGTTAAGGTAACATTGAAAAGCCTAAGGGAATAAGACATTGCATAGCTATGTGTATATAAACCAAAAGAAAAAAATGAATAAAACAGAAAATAAGAGCAAAAAGCCCCCATAGATGAAAAATGATGCATAAGTATCCCAGTTGGACCCTCGATATTAGTAATTGGTTAATTTTAGTTGGATCTAGCTTGTTTTTGGATTTCTTGTGTTTACATTGTATGATACCTTCAAAGAGACTTGTTATGTGTTAAATTTGATTTTATATCAGTTAACAGTATTATGGAGCACACACGCACTATATTAGTGATAACAGTTTAAGATTTGATGATTGATTGAGAAGTTAATGATTTGTTTTGATATGATGTATTATCATGTTTACTTGATTTCTCCAATGCCAATTGAATAGAATTTCTTATGTCATTACTGCTAGATTTGTAGGCATGTAGATTAGTTGCATTGCATAGCATTGTTGTTTTGTGTTTTTGCTTGAGGACAAGCAAAGGTTTAAGTTTGGGGGTATTTGATAAGTAGGTTTTATATCTACTTATCCGGTATCTGTTACTTGAATTAGTTTCTTATATTCATGCTTCTTAGTTACTTTTCATACATTTTATGTTATTTTGTAGGCGATGACATGAAATTGGCATGAAGATGCAAGGAAAAGCAATTCAGACATCTTTTGGACTAAAATATGCAAGTAAATGCAAGAAGGGTATATTGAAGGACTTTTAACACCACGTTGGATGCATGCTCTTGGCTTGAAACTTAGATTTTATTGTAGATCTACTTCTTAGCTTTCTGAAACATCTTGAATCATCCCAATTGGAGTTCGGATGCAAGAGTTATGGCCTTTTTATCAACAAAGATCAAAGCTAAGAGTTGTCATGTTTACCATTAAATAGCATCTACTTCAAGCCCGATTTCCACCTTGATCCATTCCGAATCTGTCAAAGCTCAAATAATGAAAGTTATAGCTCTCGTCGATATCTTTGATTTAATAGGTAACAAGCCTTGTAACTCCTAGCGGATCAAATGTTATGTCTATTTTACCAAAGGACGTCGCAATGAAAAAAGTGAGTAAGCATCGAATTAGTGCTGAGGCGCGCTAGTAGCTAGTAACTTTACTTTCTGATGAGCGGGTGCACCCAAAATGACCTAGGAACATCGCAGGGCTCGCTAGTCGGAAGGAAAATAACTGAATTGGGTTATTTGATGTCCAAATTGAGCTAGAATAGGATTCTTAGTTGCCTAACTTGCTAGGATATCCATTAGAACTATAAATACTTGATTTTAACTTGGATTGGGAGGCTAGTTCTATGATTCCATAAAATCCCTCTTGGGATATATTTCTATTAACTTATTCTTTAATTTCTTTCTTAGATTATGAACCCTAGATTAGATTAGAATTGGAGATTGAAGCAACTTGGAGACCATTGAAGATCAAGAGCAGGAGCATGAGGAAGATGGAGATTTGCTAACAACAGATTCAATTCTTTTCATTAATCGTATTCTTATCTTTTAATGTGTATTCAAGTGTGGATTCTTAGTTTTATTTCAATGAATTAATTCTTTGTTTGAGATTACACTGGATCTTATTGTGTAGTTTATTTTAATATGCTTCGCTATCAATTATTATGTTCTATTGTGAGAATTGTCTATTGTGATTTGGACTTAATTGTTTAATTGATTGGCCATTAATTATCGTGATAATCTATATGAACTCAAGAGATGAAGTATAGGTTTAGATCTGATCATGATGGCATGTGTTTGTGATTTCTGCATAGATGGAATTCATGATTCGTGTTTAGGATAAATATATGCCTTTTACGCCATATGTAATCTTATAGAGAACTTGTCCTTTAAATCCTTTTTAATTGTAATTCACATAGAGATATAGTGGATTAGTTAATTAGGGTGTGTTTCTGATTTCTATAATCTGTGGCTTTAAGTGATTATGGGTATTATGCATCGAGAGGTGGTTTTATCTACTTTAGTGTTCTTGATTAACAATTCAGGATAGAGTATAATTGATGAGAAATGAGTTAACTTAAATGAAGTAATAAGTGAAGTTGTGATCTTAAATCTCCGTAATATTAATTTAATTAGTAGAATTTAATAGTAGTTTAATTATATAATTTGAAATTCATTCGTTTAGATAAGATTGATTTGGTTACAGGTTAGTATTTGGTAATTTGTATTAATAATTCCTTGTGGGAACGATACTCTACTTACACTTTATTACTTGTTGACCACGTATACTTGCGTATTGTGCGTATAGAGTTTTACCCAACAGGGGTCCTCAATACCAGTTAACAGTAGCTATGCTCGCCGGGGCGGGCTTTTTAAGACTAATACCCGTCGCCGAGGCGGGGGTCCTGGAACTCAACTGACTTCTCGGCAGTTATGTATGTCCTAGAATGTACTAACTCAATTAAATTTCCCCATCCCAACTCCAACCACCACCCACTACACCCACAATTTCCAATGCTCCACTACCTCTCCCCACCTCTTCAATCCACCAATAAACCCCCTCACACCACCTCTATATATTACCACATCTCATCCCATATTCCTCACAACACTCTTCAACTACACTCAACAATTTTCGAATTAGGGCATTTATAGAGGCTACTTGTGAGCAATTGAGAGGCAAACATATCACTATTTTCGAGTTCCTCAAGCTCATTCACCTTAATTACCACATACAATTGCCAAGTTTGGGGGATAATCATCAGTGCACACCACGTGTTCGACGAAGTGGGTGAACCATATTTGGAGGGGCAAGATATTGTGAGACAAGAAATAGAGAGCACATAGCTTTGCAACCAACATCGAAATGTTAAAGGGGAGAGAGTTCAAGGCCCACAAAACCAACCCAGACCTTTGATCGCTGGAAATTTGTGAGTGCCGCCGCCACCGACCGGTATGAGTACATGCTCACCAAAGCCCTTACACTGGAGTGGGGGTTGGGCACCAGTTCCCAATGATTGGGAGATGATGCCTCAAATCTATCAGAAGGGGTGGACAAAATTCACAGAAGAGCCAGAACCCGCCGTGGTAGACATAGTCAAGGAATTTTATACAAACGTTAAGAATAAAACACCATTCAACGCATTTGTGCGGGGTCGCTTGGTTCCGTTTAGTGTCGATGCAATAAACACCTATTATCAGTTGCGGGTACCTCGCCAATGCCATTATGCTCAACTGCGAGATTTTGATCTGGACTATGAGGCAATACTCAAGGAGATGACTAAGCCGGGAACAACATTGATCGATGGTCGGAAGGGAGGCACAGTGTTCCATAGCAAGGACCGCCGTCGGTATGGAAAAATTTGGTACGCATTCCTATGCACTAAACTGTATCCGTCCCAACACACCTCAGACATGACCAAAGAGAAGGCGTTACTGCTATATGCAATTATGCAAAACTTCATCATCGACGTCGGAGCCATTATTTGTTTCTCCATCCGCCGGTGTTTACGTGAAATTTTTTTGGGAGGCTTGCCACACCCAGCACTCATATGTGGGTTATGTCATCAAGCAGGGGTGTGATGGTCCGACGATGAGCCCACACAGATGCCGCTTGTGTTGGTAGACTCTAGAATGATAGCGCGGTATTCTGTATGGGCATGAGGCGATTCACATCCTCGTGGACTGGGCTTTATTTTTCCATCGGCTTCAGAGGATGAAGTTGATACTGCAGACACGTCAAAGGATGTGAATGAAGCTATGGGTGACCAAGGAGCTGAGTAGGTACCGCAGACCGAGGCACTATCCAGTCCTCAGTTCCTTGATTTTCAAAGTCAAATGAATGCTCACAACGAAGCAACACGTCAGGAGATGCGGCGACTCGCATTGAGGCACCTCATACTTAAGCGATAGCAGGGAAGTCCTCACGTACTTAATTATGATTATTCATCCAATGAGGACATTGTATTACTTAAGTTTGGAGGATTTAAATTCATGTTTGCATGCATATGTAGTACTTAGGCTTAAAATTGTCATTTTAATTTCAGTTTTGCATGGTAATTAGGATTTATGATGTTGCATATAGGTTATGTGCATACATAGTAGCTTAGGTTATTTTTGTTATTGCATTGTTTTTAATTCTGTTATGATCGCATTTTGTTATGTAAAAAAAATAAATAAAAAAATTTAGTTAAATATAATGTTTGCATATGTCCAGCAGTGTTGTAGTTCATGTTATTTGTGGGCCAATGATGAGATTGAGAATAAGTTAACCAATACAACATTGATTACTAGAAATTGTGATAAATTTTTTTGTTATGAATCGAATCTTGTGCTCGTTTGAAACTGGTATAAAAAGGTTAGCACAATTAATAACATCTTTGTTGACTGGTCAGTTCAAATCCGGACATAAATCGTTTCTAAAGGATAATGCTAGAGGAGATGAGAAAACGATAAGGATAAGCAGTAGGCAAGAACTTAAGTTTGGGGATATATGTGGGGTATATAATCTTTGAAAAAGAAAAAGAAAAAAAAAGAAAAAAGAGTATATATTGTGACTAGTCTTGTTTCGGGGCCTTTGTTACTTGAGCAAGTACGCCCAAGGAGATTTTCTTTACACCTAGCGCCCTAAGGTCTTTTATTGTCTGGAAATCGTTGGTCGAAAGCTTCATAAGGGGTAAAGATCACACTAATTTAATGGGATGAGACATTGCATCAATATGTATATATATATATATATATATATATATATATATATATATATATATATATATATATATATAAACAATAAAATGAGAAAAAAGCAAAAAGCCCCCGTGTGGAAAAAAAATGTAGATAAATGAAGTATAAATACCCTGCATGAACCCTTGAGTTTGGTATGGCTTAGTTTTAGATGGAATGAGCTTATTCTTGATAATTTTGAGTTTGCACTGTGTGATTCCTTCTAAGAAATTGATTATGTATTACATTTGAATCTGTAGCAGATATCATGGATGTTGAACACACACGCACACTATACCAGTGATGATGGTTTAAGATTTGAGAATTAATACAGAATTATAAATTGGTTTTGGTGATTGATATTGTAGCGTTTTCTTGTTTTCTCTAAGGCCGTTAAAATAATTTTGATTCTGCGATACTGTTGGATTTGGAAGCATATAGATTAGATCATAATCATTCCATCTCATTATATTGCATTACATAGCATGTAGTTGTTTTGTGCTCGAGTACTAACACGATTTAAGTTTGGGGGATTTTGATATGTGGATTTCATATCCACGTATCATTGTCCATTTCATGCTTATTTATTGTTATTTTCTTGTGTTCATGTTCATTTTTATTTGTTTTGTGTTCTCTTATGTGTAGGATGGTTATTGCGGCATTTAACGAAGATTTGGAGTCATTTAGAATCATTTGGAGTATTTTTGGAATTTATCTTGAAGCAAGCAAATTCATTTAGCAGAATAGAGACCCACCAAAGTGGGGTCTTCATATAATTTAGGAGATTGGTAGCCACGGGGCTGGGTCACGTGATCTGAGTGTTATGTTTTGCTTGAAACTCTGCTGGAACATGGATGCTAAGCGTTTTGATTGTTTGTGGACTCTACTTGATGGGGAATTTTGACAGGGACTTGAGGGTTGGACATCTATTACTCTGTTAACAACGAATTAAACAACACATAAGAGAGATTACGAAGATTAATTCCAGATCTTTCACAACAACATTGGAGGAAGATTTTGGAGAGATTTTCGGGACGATTGCAATTCCAGGCTACGTGAAGGGTGCTTTTCAATATTCTTCTTCTTAGACTATTATTTGTAATTGAAAGAATGCTATCTTTGATTTATTCAGTATTTATTTCATTTATGATGAACTAATTCACTTTTTAGGCTTATGATGGATCCTTAAGTGAATCGATGATTTTGTAAACTTTGATTTCCAGTTCAATAATCTATTTTCCAGTTTATCTATATTAATTTGAGCTTGAATTTATGAATTGCAGGATCAACAATTCTTTGTGGATTTGTATGGAATCGAGAGAGGATATTAAAATCTAGACTTAGTTAATATAGCATGTGTTCATGAATTTTGTGAATAGCAGAATCTTGATGAATGTTAAGGTAGAGATATGCTTGACATCGCATGTTGTTGAATAGAGAACTTAATCTTAAACCTTCTTTAATTGTAATTCACATAGAGATATAGTGAGTTAGTTGATTAAGGTGTTTAACTTGTTTCTATCTAATTTGTGGATTTAAGTTAATACGATATTAGTGCATCGAGAGGTGGCTATTACTACATTCGTGTTCTTGATTAATAAGCTGTGATAGTGAATCGAATTGGAATAAAGGTGTTAAAATCATAGTGAAGCTTAGGATGAAATCATAAGTCTAATTCTCCATTAATTGTTTGAAATTCCAGATTTTAATATTTGTGATTGGTTTATGGTAATTTATTTATTTCTTAATTTAGTTTCTTTAATTATAATCATTGAATTGACTAGTTTAATAAAATTAGGATTAATAGGAAATTGGTACTTGTAAGTTTAAGTTTCTTACTAGTTTGTCTCTGTGGGAACGATACTCTTCTCATTACTATATTACTTGTTGACCATGTATACTTGCATGTTGTGCGTATATAGATTTTACCCAACAGTGAGTGTTTCCGAGTTGTGCCATGTCAGAATCTTTTCCTATAAGTCACCTTTAAGACCAAGATAAGTAGAGTCAAGCTTTGATACCAAATGAAATTTAAATAGTTACACTTAGAAGGGGGGTTGAATAAGTGTAGGCACAAACTATGTCCAACTTTTAAAAATTCCTTTTGGATATTTAATGCAGCAAGCTAGATTCTATATCTTTGTAAGTTCACATATGAAAATAGTATATTGTTTCACTTTCCAAAAAATTAATTTTGAGTCTTAATGTTTTCTAAAGTTGATTATGATAAACCAATATACTGAATTGGTTAACTAATATGAATGGATATAGAATGCAGGATACTGGATAGTTGGCAGAATAATAAAACACATAATGTAATCACATAAACACTGGAATTTTTACGTGGTTCAACTACTACCCTCTAGAATTGTAGCGCCCCCAAATCCTGGTATCTTCCAACCCGACAGATGGTGCTATACTGTACAAACATTCATACATTCATTCAATTGAATAGTCTCAAAGAACGAACATAACTTCTATATATTCAAATTAATATTTACACTTCCCAGGTTCTAAACCCATTACAAAGGTTCTTTGTCACAATATTCATTACATTACAATAATAGCCCTATACCATTACGAGACAGCTTAATAATCTGCCTTAGCCTTTTCCTTATCCTTATTTGATCCTTCGGGACGTTCAGTCTTAGCTGCATTCATATGGTTCAAGCAAGAGTGAGCATAACTAGCTCAGCAAGTATAACAATTTCAATAACAACATGCTTGATACATATGAATCGTATATCTTCGATAACTGAACAATAGTTATGAAGTACTATTGATAATTCAAAATAACACTTCATCTTTCTTTCAAAATGTTTCACAATGAATAATATTCAGTAAAACATTCACTCCGGTAAAAGACCTCGAGTATTCATTCTTTCTTTGAAAAGGACAACCCGAAACTATGTCCGTAAGTCTGATATTACTTACGAGCACTTCTAGGTGATCGACTGTTTGTACTCTATGTTGATCAACACTACATCCATTAAACGTATACATTTAATCATTCTAAAACCTCAAAAATGCTGTCATTTTACCGACAAAACTTTTGTTTAACATTTCAGTCTTCTTTTGAAAACCATATCAAGTAGTTGACAAAAGAAAATCACATTTGATAACAGATGAATAGATTATCAACAATCCACTCAATATGTTAAGTCTAGCCAAAAGAACTGGCTTTAACTTCATTGTACTTCAATTCATGCGTAAGGATACATGAACTTTAAAAACTTGTTCAGATTGAACTGAGACAAGAGTTAGAATACTTGCCTTTAGCGTCTGCTACTGTGTATTTTACTTTACATTCATGTCTTTCAAGTCTCTACAATACATGATCACATAATGCCTTACATTAGGTCACATATAATCAAGTATGTATCTGACTATATCTAACCCTTGATCTCAATCTAATTGTGTATTAGATTTCGTTATTAGGGTTTCCGGCTTTCGTTATGTCATTCACATTCCGCTAATCTTCAATTGATTATTAACTCTTAATCAACATGCATTAATGTCTTACAAGTACCTTACAATGTCTTAATCATGTTATGATTACATCTTAACATGATTTTCCAAGGTTAGGGTAGTTTAGTCTTTTCCATCATCCCACCTCCTTTTGCACCTCCTTACTATTCATCACTTGCATGACACAAAATCTATCCATTGCTTGGCCATTACACATTTAACTTGGTCATTATATAACTTGATCATTTCATAACTTGGTCACCACTCATAAAACTTGGTCATTACTCATTTACCATATTCCTATGGTTTGCCTCATGGGTCGAACAATCCATTGGACTCTATCTTGGGCTTTATCAACTTAATACTTTGGGCTGTACATTAACAAACACTCTCTTGTTTATTAATTCATTAGATGGGCCTTACACTTAATTGACTTGGACTTATAAAAATCCTAGCCAATCCTTACAAGTCCATTAATACTACGTAATATATATACATATAGCTTATGTATCATTCTCGTATCCTAATTCATATAGAATTTATATACGATAATTCATTCTTCGTACAAACTCGTATAATACTTCATATCATACTCGTTTTCTTTCCCCGTACAATACTCACATATCATACGATTATCTCTTAACGCATTAATTCTTCAATTTCCTTACATTCTCAATTTAAGTCCGCAAGCGAAATATTACATTTTCCATAAGTAGATTATTATTACATAATCCATCTTACCTTAATATTCTATCATTACGTATTTCTCGAAAATTCAAAAATAACTCCCGAGCAAATATCGATGAATAGTATTTTTCAGAAAATTTCTCGAAAAACTTTCATTTTCGTCTTAGAAATTCAAACACTTTAATTCCTTCACGTAGCTCAAATACTACGACATTCCAATATCAATAGGTTATAAAATGACAACCATCTTGATATTACACAAAATATGATTTTATTATTATTTAATTTAATAAAGTTATTTTATAATAAAAATATGAATTTCTCGGTCGTTACATTCTTCCCCACTTATAAAGATTCTGTCCCCAGAATCTCGTCTTACTCTACTCAAATAGATGAGGAAAATTTTTCTTCATCTTTTCTTCTAATTCCCACGTTGTTTCTTCAGCATCATGGTTCTTCCATAATACCTTTACTGATGGTATTACTTTGTTCCTCAGAACTTGCTCTTTTTTATCAATGATTTGAATCGGCGATTCTTCATATGATAAATCCTTCTCGATAGAATCGTCTCATACTCGATTACGTGCATATAGTTCGACTTATATGGACGTAATACAGATACGTGAAACACGTTATGTATTCTTTCTAGGTCTGGAGGTAATGCTATTATATATGCTACTTCTCCTACCCGTTTTAATACTTCAAAAGGTCCTATAAACCTTGGACTTAACTTCCCTTTCTTTCCAAAGCGTATCTTTCCTTTCCAGGGAGATACCTTTAGAAACACATACGAACCTACTTCAAACTCTCGGTTTAATCTATGTGAGTCCGCATACTTCTTTTATGCATCACGAAATAAACAAGACGCATCCGAATTAACTTAACCACATCCGCTGTCTGTTGCACCAATTCTGGTGCTAGCATTCGGCGTTCTCCCACCTCGTCCCAACACAATGGTGTTCTGTACCTTCTTCCGTACAGAGCTTCATAAGGCGGCATACCTATGCTTGCATGATAACTGTTGTTATATGAAAACTCTACAAGTGGTAGGTGATCATCCTAACTACCCTCGAAATCCATGACGCAAGACCTCAACATGTCTTCTAACATCTTAATTGTTCTCTCGCTCTGCCCATCAGTTTGTGGATGATAAGTTGTGCTTAACTTCAACTGTGTTCCCAGTTGTTCTTGCAAACTCCTCCAAAAGTTCGATGTGAATCGTGGATCATGATCTGACACAATCGATACTGGTACTCCATGTCTGGAAATAATTTCCTTAACATAAAGTTTAGCTAATTAGTCTAAGTTATACTTGACCCGAATTGGCAAAAAGTGAGCCGACTTCGTCAATCGGTCCACTATTACCCAAATCGCGTCGTACCCTTTTGTTGTTATCGAAAGTCCTACCACAAAGTCCATCGTGATATGCTCCAACTTCCATTCTGGAATCTCCAATGACTGTAACAAGCCACTGGGTCGTTGATGTTCGGCCTTAACTTTTTGACAAGTCAAACACCTACTCACATACTTTGCTATTTCTCTCTTCATGTTTGGCCACAAAAAACTCTGTCGAAGGTCTTGATACATCTTAGTGCTACCAGGATGTATCGAGTACCGTGAACTACGAGCTTCTTGTAACACTTTCTCTTTTAATTTCGTCTCACTCGGAACCCAAATTCTTCCTTCAAATCTTAATAATCCTTCATTATCAAGACTATACTTAGTATCTTCTTTATCGGTTAGCCGCTCCCTCATTTGGTTATACTCATCAGATTTGAGTTGTACTTCCTTTACTCTTTCTACGATGGTAGATTGAATCTCCATCATAAAGAGTATCTGTCCCGATTCACTCGATATCTTCAACTCTATCTCTATTCTATCCATCTCTGTTATTAACTCATGCTGAGTCGTTAACATAGACAACCTTTCCCGACCTTTCCTACTTAAGGCGTCGGCAACTACATTGGCTTTCCCAAGATGATACAGGATTTCACAATCGTAATCCTTTATCAACTCCTGCCATCTTCTCTGTCTCATATTCAACTCCTTCTGATTGAAGATATACTTTAGACTCTTATGGTCCATGTATATCTCACATTTCTCCCTATAAAGATAATGTCTCCATATCATTTGGGCAAATACTACTGCGACCAGTTCCAGATCATGAGTAGGATAAACTTTTTCATAATCTTTCAACTGTCATGATGCATACGCAATGACTTTGTCATGCTGCATGAGCACACAACCAAGTCCTCTATGCGAAGCATCACTATACACCACAAAATTTCCTGTGTGATCGGGTAATGACAATACAGGCGTTTCACTTAATCTTTTCTTCAGTTCTTGAAAACTGTCTTCACATTTATCCGTCCATACGTATTTCACCGTCTTCCTTGTTAAATTAGTTAATGGGGTAGCTATCTTCAAAAAATCATGGATAAATCTTTGATAGTATCCCGCTAACCCTAGGAAACTCCGCACCTCAGTCGGTGTTTTCGGTTGTTCCCAGTTCATCACTGCTTCTACCTTTGCTGGATCCACTGAATTTCCTTCTTGATCAATGACATGACCTAAAAACTGTACTTTCTCCAGCCAAAATTCACACTTAGTGAATTTTTCATATAACTTCTCCATTCTTACTGTCTCCAACACTAATCTTAAATGTTCAGCGTAATCTTCTGGCGTCTTAGAATAGACTAGAATATCATCGATAAACACAATGACGAACTTGTCCAAATATGGTTTGAACACTCTTTTCATCATATCCATAAATGCAGCTGGTGCATTCGTCAACCCAAATAACATCACCAGAAACTCATAATGACCATAACGAGTCCTGAATGCCGTCTTTGGTACATCCTCCTTCCTAACCTTCAATTGGTGATACCCCATCTGCAAATCTATTTTAGAAAAATACTTTGCCCCCTTCAACTGATCAAAAAGATCATCAATCCTGGGCAATGGGTATTTATTCTTTATCGTTAACTTGTTCAACTCTCGATAGTCGATACAAAGCCTTAACAATCCATATTTCTTTTTGACAAACAATATCGGTGCACCCCATGGGGAAAC
Source organism: Panax quinquefolius (assembly GCA_020205615.1). Lineage (NCBI taxonomy): Eukaryota > Viridiplantae > Streptophyta > Magnoliopsida > Apiales > Araliaceae > Panax > Panax quinquefolius. The sequence continues at coordinate 76,860,597 of CM035157.1, forward strand.
ACTAGGTTGAATGTACTTCCTATCCAATAGTTACTGTAACTGAACCATTAGCTCCTTCATTTCCACAGGCGCCATACGATACGGTGCCTTTGAGACTGGTGCCGCTCCTAGCACTATGTCTATTACAAATTCGATCTCCCGATCCGATGGTAACCCCGATAACTCACTTGGAAATACATCCATAAATTCGTTTACTATAGGTATTTGTTCCATGGTTGCTCCCACTCACTAGGTATCAACAATATGGCACAGATAACCTATACACCCTTTCATTAGAAGTTTTCTAGTTTGTGTCATCATAAGACAACACGAGCGTCCCGACAATTTATTACCGTAAAATACTACAGGAGGTTGTTTCCGCGTTCTGATGCTTACACATTTCTTTTGGCAATCTATAATTGCTCTATGGTTAATCAATTAATTCATTCCGAGAATTACGTCGAATTATCCCAACTTTATCGATATTAAATCTACCGATAGCTTACACCCACGTATATCCGCGCAATAACTCCTATGAATATTTTCAACAGGAATTATCTCTTCGTTTGCTACCTTAATGTTCAAAGGTATAGGAAACATTTCGAGAAAGTAATTCTAGTCGTCTAGCAAAATCACATGCTATAAACGAACAAGTAGCACCCGAATCAAATGGCACGTATGCATTTATGTTGTTGATCTGAATAATACCTGCAACTACATCCCCCGACGCCACTGCATCTTGGACCGTCATATTAAAAGTGTGGACCATTGATCTACCCGGCTAAGCTGGACCACTAATAGCCAACTTACCACTATTAGTGCCCTTATTTCCTTCTATACCCTTCTTTGGGCAATTCTTCGCTATGTGGTCAGTTGATCAACATACAAAGCATCCGTCATTTTTCTTCGGATTTGGACAGTTAGGCGAAATATGTCCTTCCTATCCACAATTATAACATACGACCATTCCTTTGAGACAGACTCCTAAGTGAGTCTTTCCGCAGGTTTTACAGGCCTCCATCCTTCTCTTGGAATCCCCTTGTTTTACTCTGGTATTCCCAGAGTTAAAACCCTTCTTCTTCTGACCGTCGCCACTACCGCTGGCTCCTTCAGTCTTGATTCCTCCATCAACTTTCCCCTTATTTTTCTTATCTTCGTGGTACTGGCTGAGAGCCTCATTCCCACCTTTGGCAATTATTGCCTTTTCTAATATGGTTCCAAAGGAAGTACTTTGAAACACCGAGATCCGGTTATAGAGCCAGGGTTTCAAGCCCTGCTCGAATCTCCTAGCCTTTCTCACTTCAGTGTCCACTTGGTGTGGAGCAAATCGTGCCAGTTCATTAAACTTGGCAGCATACTGGGGAACTATCATATCCCCTTATTTTAATTCCAGAAACCTCATTTCCATTCTACCTTGCATACTCGTGGGAAAATAGTTCTCGAAGAAAATCTCCTTAAACCTTTCCCACGTTAGGTTTCCTATATCGGCCCTAGCCTGGTTTGCCTCCCACCAGAAGTTGGCCTCTCTTTTCATCAAATAGGTTGCAAAGGCAACCTTTTGACCCTCCTCAACATTTGCTATAACAAATGCTTTCTCAATTTCTTTTACCCAAGTCTGGGCTTCTATAGGGTCCGTAGTTCCTTTGAACGCCGGCGGACCTACACTTTTAAAGTCCTTAAAAGTAGTAGCTCGTACCACTCCAGGAATTACGGGTACATTAGCCCCCGTTCTATTAAATGCAGCCGTTAAAAGATTAACGAACTCCTGCATTGGATTAACCGGACCACCCTTCGGTTGATTAACATTATCGTCTTGATTTCATTGTCTCCTTCTTGGTGGAATTTTGCTGTTAAGAAAACAACACATCATTATTACTTTCTTCTTGTTGATTAGTTATTATTTGCGATAAAACAATAACTCATCCTCATTACTCAATATTTTCCATAAAAGAAACTTATATTGATTCTTATCGTGTAGTGTAATACTACATTGTTTACATTACTTAGCCTTAGCTGATTACATTACCATCCCGCAATTACTTTCCAAAAATTGGGATTTGCAAAAGACTACCCTTGATACACAAAAGAGGGTTTTACATCACTACTAGATACATAATATTTACATATCTAATCTACTCTAGCTATTGCTAGATTACATCTGCCGAATGGCATTCTCGAAATCTTTCTTGGCCAAACCGGCTATGACATCTCGACTAATGGTATGTTGAGTCTGCCCTGCTTCCACTGGATATCCAGCTACTTGCTGTTGGAAGTCCACGTGAGAACTCCTATGTATATAGGACATCCTCTCCAACTTCTGCTGTTTCGTCTTTAGCTCCTTCTTGAGCTCAAAGACTTCACATTTCAGCTCTCGGACCTTGTCCTTAGCTAGAATTCTATCATCGTGCTATTCTTCCCACATACCCTCCATGCTAGTCTTGTCCTCACGGATAGCTTGGAGTTCCTCTTCCAACTCCTTCACCTCCCGGCAGTAATGGACATTCCTATCCAATACTGACATAAATAGTGCCTTCATTGACTCTTTAGTAGTCAATTCTTCTGTAGGTGGAACCTGGTCAAAGGACATCACGTCCACCTCCTCCTCTAGCATGCCATCGAAAATAGACATATAGTCTAAATTGTCCGAGTCTCCAGACTCTATTACTACCACCTCTGGCTCAATCGCTACGGGATATGGTAGTATTTCTACCCGATTAACTGAATCCTCGCTCACTACATGTATACTTCTATACATATCATTTTCTCCTGACATCTACAATAAAATAATATAGTTTGATTAGTACACGTCAGTAAAATAATAAAAACACCTAACATAATAGAATGCATTTTTATAAGGTTATCTTTCATCTTTTACTTCTTTATTAAGGTTATGACTTAAGGTTCTAATCCCCCTTAAGTTTTATAACCTAGGCTTTGATACCAACTTGTAGCGCCCCCAAATCTTGGTATCTTCCAACCCGATAGATGGTGATATACTGTACAAACATTCATACATTCATTCAATTGAATAGTCTCAAAGAACGAACATAACTTCTATATATTCAAATTAATATTTACAATTCCCAGGTTCTAAACCTAATACAAAGGTTCTTTGTCATAATATTCATTACATTACAACAATAGCCCTATACTATTACGAGACAGCTTAATAATTTGCCTTAGTCTTTCCCTTATCCTTATTTGATCCTTCGGGGCGTTCAGTCTTAGCTGCATTCATATGGTTCAAGCAAGAGTGAGCATAACTAGCTCAGCAAGTATAACAATTTCAATAACAACATGTTTGATACATATGAATCGTATATCTTTGTTAACTGAACAATAGTTATAAAGTACTATTGATAATTCAAAATAGCACTTCATCTTTCTTTCAAAATGTTTCACAATGAATAATATTCAGTAAAACATTCACTCCAGTCAAAGACCTCGAGTATTCATTCTTTGTTTGAAAAGGACAACCCGGAACTATGTCCGTAAGCCCGATATTACTTACGAGTACTTCTAGGTGATCAGCCTATTGTACTCTATGTTGATTAACACTACATCCATTAAACGTATGTACATTTAATCATTTGGCAACCTCACGTGCCTGTCGTTTTACCGACAAAACTTTTGTTTAACATTTCCGTTTTCTTTTGAAAACCATATCAAGTAGTTGACAAAAGAAAATCACATTTGATAACAGATGAATAGATTATCAACAATCTACTCAATATGTCAAGTCTAGCCAAAAGAACTGGCTTTAACTTCATTGTACTTCAATTCATTCGTAAGGATACATGAACTTCAAAAACTTGTTCAGATTGAACTGAGACAAGAGTTAGAATACTTGCTTTTAGCGTCCTCTGCGCATCGTGTATTTTACTTTACGTTCAAGTCTTTCAAGTCTCTACAATACATGATCACATAATGCCTTACATTAGGTCACATATAATCAAGTATGTATCTGACTATATCATACCCTTCATCTCAATCTAATTGTGTATTAGATTTCGTTATTAGGGTTTCCGGCTTTCGTTACGTCATTAACATTTTGCTAATCTTCAATTGATTATTAACTCTTAATCAACATGCATTAATGTCTTACAAGTACCTTACAATGTCTTAATCATGTTATGATTACATCTTAATTCATTACTAACCAGTTCTCTTTTCTTCTATACTTGAAAACATTCTTTACTATCAACTTCTTAGGACTGGCGCCGCGTCACCAAGATTGGCTTTGTGACTCGCGCTACGACGCGAGTTAGCAGTGCACCAGCTCCCGGCCTCGCGCTGCAGCACGGGCATTCTAGGCTTAGAGTCGCGTCGCGGTGCGGACCTTGTGCCACAGACAATTATGTAGTTTTGACATTTTTACGAACTTCCCGAACGCATAACTTCTTCGTTTTAAGTCCGAATTGGTCCGTTCAAAAGCCTACAGTTCAAAAATTACTCAATCTAAACGTTCATACAAGAATTTTATCTATTTGACTTCGTTTGCTAAAAATTCACCTATTGGATCATTTTTTACGAAAATGATAAACGTTCGTGAACGTTCAACGCTCGTTTCTTTGTTCTAAGTCGGAATTCGCCCATTTTTGAGTCCGCAACTCTTAAATGACGAACATGACTTGTCTCCATTGGAAAATAACATTTCCGAGCTCAAACTCAAAATTTGACTTCCATTCCGAGAATTTTACGAATTCGACGATTATCGTCTAATCGTATGCGATTTCCTAAGAAATCTTCGTTTACGACTTGTTCAACATTACCAATGAATTACATTCATAATGTGAACATCTTAACATACTTTTTCCAACAACTTATACTCATGGTTGGATTTTGACTTATTTCATTCCTGAGCTGATAGTTTATTCTATTATAAACTACTTATTACTTTATTGTTCCTAACTTAAGAAAGTTAGTCTTTTAATCATCATGCATACATATTTTCATATATAATTCCATCCTTGTATATATAATTAATATACATACAAATTCATTACTTTCATTAATAAACTTATTACAAGTTCATAATCTTTCACATAAGTTTATAACTTATGCTAGCTTAAATGACTTATTACCAACTTATGTGGCTTAAGTTCATTACTTACACGTTCTTCTTATTTATTAACATCCATGACCCCTTAATCTATCTTTGTTTATCAACCTATCATGAATAGAGATAGAAGATAAAGTAGAGAAGGAGTCTTACTCTAGAAGTTCTTGATAAGTAGCTTCTTTCTTCTTCTTATGTAAGTGGCTTATTTGCAACTTAATCTTCCTAACACTTAAGCACTTTGAGAGAGTGTGGATTGTTTGAAAAATTATCAAATGGCTTGTAAACCTCCTCTATTTATAGATTTTCCAAGGTTAGGGTAGTTTAGTCTTTTCCATCATCCCACCTCCTTTTGCACCTCCTTACTATTCATCACTTGCATGGCACAAAATCTATCCATTGCTTGGCCATTACACATTTAACTTAGTCATTACATAACTTGATCATTACATAACTTGGTCACCACTCATAAAACTTGGTCATTACTCATTTACCATATTCCTATGGTTTGCCTCATGGGTCAAACAATCCATTCGACTCTAGCTTGTGCTTTATCAACTTAATCCTTTGGGCTTTACATTAACAAACACTCTCTTGTTTATTAATTCATTAGATGGGCCTTACACTTAATTGACTTGGACTTATACAAAATCCTAGCCAATCCTTACAAGTCCATTAATATTACATAATATATATACATATAGCTTATGTATCATTCTCGTATCCTAATTCATATAGAATTTATATACGATAATTCATTCTTCATACAAACTCGTATAATACTTCATATCATACTCATTTTCTTTCCTCGTACAATACTCACATATCATACGATTATCTCTTAACGCATTAATTCTTCACTTTACTTACATTCTCAATTTAAGTCCGCAAGCGAAATATTACATTTTCCACAACTAAATTATTATTACATAATCCATGTTACCTTAATACTCTATCATTACGTATTTCTCAAAAATTCAAAAATAACTCCCTAGCAAATACCGATGAATAGTGTTTTTCGGAAAAAATTTCAGAAAACTTTCATTTTCGTCTTAGAAATTCAAACACTTTAATTCCTTCACGTAGCTCAAATACTACGACATTCCAATATCAATAGGTTATAAAATGACAACCATCTTGATATTACACAAAATATGACTTTATTATTATTTAATTTAATAAAATTATTTTACAATAAAAATCCGAATTTCTCGGTCGTTACAAGAATAGCAGCCTAATCCACGTCCAATACCAACTAGTATTGGAGACTCACTTTTATTAAACTTTTCCAATTACAATACAAGCTCTAACAATTTGAACACCTTTGTTCCCTGTGCACCTATGCACTCTTAAGCACCTATGCTTTCTTCAAACTTGATTGTAATGATGCAGTAACCCAACCCGGATTATACTTTTGAAAATATTGATTAGTTATAAGAAAAGGTAAAATACACAATAGAGGTCAAATGATCAAGCAATATATATCACTTACCAATGCAAGGCTCTAGTATTTAATGATATGCAATGAAAGTATTACCAGAATATTTTCTACACAAACGCCTTAGCCGAAGCTCCTTCTTTGTGCACTTGATAATAATCAGGAAGAAAAATAGTTCTGTAGCTAGTATGTTATATGATCTCTGAAATATTTTTCATACCTTTAATTATTAATAAGCTCAGTTTATATAGGCTACTCAAGAGTATTACCGTTGCTAAGGCTTACTACTGTGATATGAGCGTTTAAAGTATATTGTTATATCTTGTAGTTCCACGTCAATCATGATATGCTCATTTCGTTTTCCATCACCAAGATTCTGTTTGTTCGTGATTTTGAGATATCACGCTATCAGTAATTTTTGGCTAGTTGATTTCCATCACATGGGAGATAGTACCTATTAAAGCTTTCCACTATGCCAATTACTTAAATGTCGGAAGTCAATATTTGTGTTAGCATAAATATCTGCTGGCCGGTGTCCATATATCTTACCATATATTGGACTGTTGGAGACACCCAATTAGATTCCTTGAATCACGGGACAAGATTATGGTGCATGACTCCTGCTATCCCATATTTGTTTTACCCGTGAATTTAGATTGATGGAAATAATTAATGCATAACCTACGGTAATTTATTCAATCAACTTCTTACTCTACCGTATATATGTTATTTAACAGGATTTGATTCCTTAAGTTATGTTGAGCAATTTTGGCCAAGCATATCATGAGCTAGTGAATCAATATGTGGCATCAAATATACGGTATATATGCAATGCACATGTCTTAGAGCCTTATATTGGAAAGTAATAAATGCTAAGATCTTACATATATTCCTAGGACTCAAATTTTCTTTTCTTTCTTCAAGGATATCTTGACTTTGTAACTTCCTCCTTGATATTCCTGAAATGTCATATCTTTCCCTGAAATGTTATATAGCATTATTAGTGAAATAATAGGGTCATCATCAAAACATGGAGTGTGACAAAAGGCAACAAAGTTAGTAAATGAACCCGAACATGTAAGGTTTCATAAGAATGTAAGAGAATGTAGAAAACGTGAGACGTGGATTCAAGAACAAACGAATTCCGAGTTCGGATGACCAAATTACGGACGAACAAACGAAGAGCGTTAAAAATGTAAAACAAACAAAGAATGAAATTCTATCTGAAGGGGATTGAAGTACATAAGATAAGGAAGAGAATGGCTTTGGAACAACCTTGTTCCGAGTTATAACAAATTAGTTATGAAAGCGGGAAGTAAGCATCTCAAATTGGATTTAACACTTAGAGAAATTTTTTAGGGTTAGGGCTTGGCGCCACGGCTCCAGCCATGTCTTGTAAGGTGGCACTGCAATGCCAAACCAGGGAGCCAGGTACTGCAAACTCGCACCGCAGCGCGAGAGATAAATAAGAGAGTGGCGCCGCAACGCAAATGTAGGGAAAAAGCCAGAGAAGAGCTTTTAACTGCTCAACTCTTGTGGGAAACGTAAGGGAAGATAAAGAACATAAAGTTCATCATATGTAACACTTAATCTAGTAAATTAAACCTTTAATGAAGGTTGAACAGGAAGATTAAACAAGATTAAAAGACATAGAATTTAAGCGGTAGGTTACGGAACCGATATCTGGGGACCGTAGTTACGATAAACGAACGTGGTGAATTACTATGGTTGTGATTCCTTAGACGTTGATCGACGAGGGTAATGAATAACATTTTGATGTTATGTCATGATAATGAGAGATAAGCATGAAGCATATAGACGCTGTGTACGCAACGCTGTTGCGATAAATGAGCGGTCTTAGCATACAACGAATGGTATGGCTTCGACATTGAGAATGACTAATGAACATGGGGTTCAAGTAATGGATAACGAAAGTATTAAGTAAGATACAAATTGTATTAAGAAAGCCGTAATGAACGGTAATAAGATTAATGAAAGCCGAAGTTGAGTCGTATAAGAATGAATCCTGAGGTATGGCATTTAGTTGGCAGAAAGCCGTAAGGAATAAGAAATTAACTTAACGAACGTTATAGTTAACGGTTAAGATAATTTATGATAAGTTTAGGTTGTCGTACAATCGTAATCTTTGATGGTTGATATATGGAAGCTAGGCTAAACAATTCCTTCAGAGAGCAAAGGTATATACAAAACTGGCAACCGATCTAACTCACTGTGATGACAGTGTAGACGAGACGATAACTTGTTTGTTGGTTGTTTGTGGGAAACCACTCAAAGTACCATATAGACTACTTGCAGAGAAGTGATGTGTACTGAGTCCTAGAGAAGTTATAATAAGAAGATAAGAATGTAAAACATCAAAGATGATGAACGTATAAGTTAGACATCTCCGTTTGTCAAGAAGCCGTAGAACGGTAATGAAAGTGGTTGCGTAAACGTAGGTTGCAAGAAAGCGAACCCTAAGAAGTAAAGCTAAGCAAACTAATGCATAAGTCAAATATACATAACTAATTTGTGTATGTGTTGTTTTTCTTATGTGCTACATAGGAACTGGAATGAGCAGTTCAGCGTAAGCTGTTGCTATTTGTAAGGCAAGTTTCCTAACTTCATTCATATTCTAAATGAATGTTAGTTTCTTAAACTTCTCAGATGTTGAACTTGAGAAGTGTTGTCTATGTGCGAATGTGTGATATTTGTACAAGGTTTTAGAATATATGAGGCCTTGTGCCACAATGTGAACACTTCGATGTTTCTATGAGATGAATTGTTCTGTGAATTAACTGTTCAATAAGAAAATGCTCTGTTTATACATGATCCGTTATTGTTAAGTCTGTGCTAATGATTCTAGCCAGACATAATGTATATGAAAAAGGTAGAAGAATGAAAGTATTTCAATGTACATGTGAATAATGTTTTAAAATGATAGGAATCAAGATTACTCCTATTATTCAAGTTGCTTCATAACCTTGTTCGGTTATTGAAGTTCTAAAGGAATGTTTAAACTCTTGAAGTTATTTGTTCAACTGCTATGACTTGCTGAGCAATTGAATGCTCACACTTGCTTTAAATGAAAAACATTTTCAGCGTACGATGTTAGAAGAACTTAAGGATCCCGTAAAGATCAAGCTGACTGTATCCAGATGAAGTTCCATTCAAAATGTGGATGAGCGAGAAGATTGAGCGAAGACTTGTAATATAAAATAAGTGAAATGAATTTTAGATTATTTTAATGAACTATTATGTATCCTTAGTGGCGGATGAAAGTCACTCGTGTAAAATGTAAAGAATAATGTAATCATCATTATTTGTAATGAAAGGAGTTATAAGGTTTTAGAACCTGGGAATTTAGAATGTATGTTGTTATATTTTAGTATATAATGATGTATGTTTGGGTGAATGATGTACTCGGGACGTACGGAATCTGGGTGTGAAGATAGACCGGATTTCGGGGCGTTACAAGTTGGTATCAGAGCTGATACGTTATAAACCTTAGGTTGGAGTACATAAGACTATAATCATATAGAGAGGGATAAGAAGATCACCACGTGATCATAGTGAATCGTAGTAACAGATGAGCTGTTAAACAATGAATGATTTATAGTACTACGAAGTAGTACGGAAAGATGAACTCAGATTGAGTTGTAAAGGATAACATATGAATTAAAGAAATGTATTAAGTAAAGAGAAATTTTGAAGTTGTAAAAATTTTAATTGAGGACTCATGTGATAGATGAGTTGTATGAACCTTTGTTATGGGCAGAGGTTTGTGATTGGTGTAACAACTGTTTAGCTTATTACAGTGATAATCATTGGAATTGGTCGCGCTGTCAAGATGTATGTGACGAGAAGGTGAATCTTTTCTCATGTATATACTTGATAGGTAGAGAACGATAAGGTAAGTGTGAGTTCTTGACACTCATACTTATGGTACGTTCATGAGTCATAATGATATGGTAGGTTTTTGAACTTCTCAGCAAATGGACGCTTATGGTCTGTCTGGGATAGTTCTTAAACTCATATTATTGTGGAAAGTTCCTGAACTCATAATGTGTGGTAAGTTGATGCACTGTACTAAGGTATAAGGATGTTTAGACTGAAAACAAGTTTTTTTCAGTAGGTCTAGTATTGAAGGTGCTAGAGAAGATTAGGTATTGTCGCAGTAAGACAATGAAGAAAGATGGAGAATAGGATATTCCAAGTCATCTAGCTATGATAGATTTTAAAGTTTATTGAACTCGTGTTGATATGTACATTTTGAAAAAGGAAAGAATTGGTTCAACTTTTGGAACCAACGTATTTTAAAAGAGTTATTCTTCGTATGCCTATGCTAATTGTTTCGGCTAGACAGAAATTAACTTGAAATATCAAAATGAATTTTATATCATCCGTGCATTTGATGCAAAGATGGTAAAAGGATAGAGTTAATAATGCAATTGAACCTGGTGTTGGATGTGATCTTAGGATCAACAACCCGCTATGGTGTGATGTATAATGACAAATTCACAAACTGACGAAGTCCTCAATGAAATGTGAAAAGTACGGTATCATGATGTCATAAAATGTTTTGATGTTTTGCGAAAAGAATTTACAGAAGTAGTCAATGTCAATTGAGTTGACTAGACGAATGTTTCATGTTGATATCCAATTTATTGGTATGGTCTAAGCTACTTGATTCGGCTAGACAAATGGTATGTCATGTTTAAAAGAAAATCGAGCTTTCTTTGAAGAAGTTGTGCCAAACGAAATTGTTTTGCTGCAGAATCTAATGATTTAGTCTGAGGTGAACATATCCCGAAATGGGGTATACGATGGGTAAGAGGTAGTTTGCTTTCTTTGTGATTGTAAACTGACCGTGGAAGAAAGGTTACGGCATCATGTTGTTAAACCTAGTAAGAGTTCATTGTCGATTTGACCCTCAACAAAAGTATGAAACATTTTAAAAGGAAATTTTATATTCATCGTTATTCCTTATACTTCATTATTCTTGATAGGTGATGGGGGTTAGGAATGATGGAAAGATAAGAACTCCGTTGAAGAGGAGTTGAGAAGAAGGGTAATGTAAAATTCTGTGTAGGAGGAGTGAATATGATGACCCGGGAATGGGTGTGGTTTGAAGAATTTCCGAGGATGAAATTTTTATAAGGGGGGAAGTATAACAACCTGGAGAAACCAAATTGATCATAATTTAAGTTTAAAGAATTAGTTATTAATAAAATAAATTTTTATTAATAAATTTTGTGCTATGTATTTATTAATCGTTATAGAACCTAAGATGATTATAACTCAGGAGGATTCTGGCTACGAGCTAGACTGAATGAGTAAGAATTTTCAAGACGAAAATAAAAAATTTTCGTGAACAAAAATATTTTCAGGGAAAAAGACGAAATATGCACTATTCACCAGACGAAACCCTAAGGCTTAGGGTTTGAATAACATAAGCCTTTCCGAGAGTTTGGTATGTCAAAATGACATTCTGTCAAAAGATTTGACGATAATATGTCGTGAAAAGTTAAGTAAGCCGATAAAAGTTTTTCTCAAAAAACGTGCAGAAATAAGACAAAATAAAAATGACGAAAAGTACTGTTATATACTTTTCACTCATTTAACTACGTTAGGGGAAAACGTGAAGGAAAACGCTTTACGCCAAAAAGTGTTTTTCAATTTTTTAGAAATTCGAAGAATACGTAAAAGTTAATCGGTAAAGGAAATACGAAATATCCAAAAATATTTGGATTCCGAAAATCCCAGTTTTTAAAACTGTCGGATGAAACCCAAAAGACGGAACTACGAAACTTAAGGGCTAAGTTAACTTAGTCGTTAAGCCATGAATAGTAAGGAGGTTGAGAGGGGTGAAATGACTAAAATACCCTAGCCGTGGATTTTCTATAAATAGGAAGCTAACTTTCATTTAAATGGGATTTTCGAAAATCCTATAACATGAGAGGGAGAGAGAGAGAGAGAGAAAAAAAAAAGCTTGAGAGGGTTCGGATGAAGAGGGAGAAGGAAGAGCATGAGCGTGAATTATCGGATCAAAAGTGTTCGTGAAATAGAAAAGCTTGGGAATCACCGTTTTTGTCTAGCGGAAGAAAAATAAGGAAGGAATGTATTAAAACCTAACTTCTAGGTTAGATTTTATTTAAGTTTTTTATGTTGAAAACATAGCTTAATGAGAATAACAAGTAAAAGATGTTAGAAATGATTTCATATGGGTAAAATCGTAAGAAAATGAAGAAATAAGAATTAGAAGTTTAGTAAATAAATTTCTTAAGGAAGTATAAGATTTGTAATGAATTAGAACAATCTGAGTAGATTATATGAATGAGTAGGTAAAATAAGTAAGGAATGATGTCCTATAACATCGAATTCCAATAAAAAGTTAAATCCTAATCCAAAAATATCGATTAAAATGAAGAACGAAAGAAGAACACGAAGAATACGTGAAGAACACGAAGAACATTGTTGATGGACAAATTTAAAACCATCGTAGGATAATTGTTGTTGATGGATAAGTTTAAAACCATCACGTATAAGTTAGATGCATGTTGCTTGGTTAGGAACGGTAGAAAGGTTCATGAAGAACGGATTAAAACTTAGCTATAAGGAAGTTATGGCAAAAATTTTGTAAAAGACAAACGAGAATTAGAAAGTTAGTAAATGAACCCGAACGTGTAGGGTTTCATAAGAATGTAAGAGAATGTAGAAAACGTTACCATTTTTATGAACTTCAAAGTTCAAAATAGATAGTCTGTTATTCTGATGCTTATACATTTATTGTATATCTTAACTTACGGGGCAAATTTATTGCTCACCCTTTCTAAATAAAATATTTTAGCTAGAAACGAAGTAGCAGGAGATGCGGTGAAGACCAAAGGAAAAGGCATTGTGATAGCGTAGTTATTATGAACATTATTATTATGTTATGTTTGTAAACCCTTTTTGTATATCTAAAGGGTATGTTTGTAATATTAAGGTTAGATAACCTGGGACGAATATATTAACTATATCAGTTAATGTGGTGTAATATTCTATTCATCAATGAATAGGTAGTTAGATGTTAATTATATTGTGGATCGTGAGCACCAAACTCGGGGGTCAGGTAACCCGAATTTGGGGGTGTCACAATTCAAATATACTCATATAATACTTCGTATCATACTCGTATTCATTTCCTAGTACAATACCTACATATCATCCAATCATCACTTTAGCTCCTTTAACGTTTTATTTTTCCAAACATTCTCGAATTAAGTCCGCAAGAAAAAATCTACGTTTTCCATACTTGAATTATTATTGTAACGCCCCCAAATTCAGGTACTTAAAACCCGAACTCGGTGCTTTACGATACCATTTTTATGAGCAGAATAATACTAATAATAATAACAATAATATGAATAGTATGAATATCAAACATAATTTACATTTATCAGAGTCTAATCCCATGTACACAACCTTTACTACAATATATTACATGATAGATAATAAATATCATTGTCTAACTATTACAAAAGATACCATTAAACTTATACTATTTGCTTTCCTTTTCACTTGTTCTTGACCGAACCTTCTGGTTGATCACGCTTTGCTGAAAATATTTAAATTTAAAGCAAGAATGAGCATTTGGGTGCCCAACAAGTAATAACAATTATAAATATATTTAGCTGAAAGAATTAAATGTTTTCTTTGTACATCACTTCTACAAAAAATCAATAGTTGTGAAGTAAACTGAACCAATCATAACAATATATTATTTTTATATCAAAGTTTTGAAACTACGTATTGACTATATACATAGGGTAACTGACAAACTATGAACATTGTTTTCTATTTTCAAAAATGTTAGACAGAACTTCATCTGCAAATCGTCATAACTAACGGGCACGAGGGTTTACATCCCATGGACCCTTTATTGATCAATACTACATTCAAGAACGATATTATCGTTCACTTTGTTCGCCTTGGCGCATAAAAAATTTTCCATGTTCGGGATGTTCATAATTAGTCAGGAATCTGAACCAAAGCAATTTAATTGGATACAAAAATGTTTTATCATATTCAATGACATTTCTAAATCTGTGTCTAGCTAATCAAATAGATTAGGGGTATATATATATATATATATATATATATATATATATATATATATATATATCAACATGTAATTAAATACAATGATTATCCAAGTGGGGACACTTGTATAACCAGATATAGAAATTAACGAACATAATATATATCTGAATTACCATATACTAACATGTTGATAATCAATGATCGTATATATATATATATATATATATATATAACAATAGGGTTAATAATCTAGCATAATAATAGTATAGTTCTGAAACATTCTTACTCATGTCCATTGCATAAAGAAAATGCAAAGGTATGATACTTGCCTGGTCTGCTGCTTACAATAAGCAACTTAGTTTTATCCTTTATACCGAAACCTATCATTAATAAGATCATTTGATCAATTAGAATAACATACTATAACATATAAAGACCGCTTATTACAATTGAGATATAACCTAATCACATTATCACACATTTTCACAATCGTTGGATCACAAAAACAAACACATATACTGAGATACATTATGTAAGTCCGCATCAATTTCTAAAATATGTTTGTCTGGAATGGTCAGATCGGGTAATTATCAAGTCTAAGACTCTATATCGAAGTTCAATATCTATTTAGACTATTTGAATAGCAGTCATATCATTTTTAAATGACTTACAATAATTTTTAAACAATTATTATAATTTATTCTAATTTTTCAAACATCGGAATCATTATAAAATGATTTAATTATCAAATAATTCTATTATCATTAATATTTAATTAATATTAAACTATTAATGAAACCATTGCTAAAATATTAAAGTTATTTATAATAACTTAGAATATTTTAAAAGTATTAATATTACCCTTATATGTTTTTTAAAATAATTAAAATCATTTTAAATACTTACCATTAATATTAAAATATTAATGCACTATTTATCCAAATATTTAAAGTCATTAATTATAACTTCAAATATTTTTAATTCATTAATATCCTTTGTAAATGATTTTTAAATAAATAAAACCATTTTTAAACTATTTATTTAATATAATTATTGTCGACGTCGAGATTTTTATTGTCCCTTTTCGTTACTTGTTCTTTGGTATTCCCATGTTAATGTGAGATTTGTTTGAAAAAACAAGTGAAAAAGGTTCGACATGTGTAATGTCGATGATTTGACTTTAAGAGTCGTCAGTTGGTGTTTTTAACGGGTTGCACCAACGCAACCGAAAAATATTTGCACATTTACCCAGTGATGTGACACTTCTAAACAGGTCTATGAAACCGAGATTCATTATGGGTTTGGGGGCTTGATTATGCGGAGGGAAGGTGTTAGGCACCCCCCGACATCCGTGTTACCACGGTGACCACCACTTCTCAGAGAAACTGTTATATGAATGTGTGTAAGTGTGTGGATCAATGTGAAATTATTTGAAAGTAGTGTGAGGCCTCATTCGCACCTATATACACCGGGTTTGAATTTATAGAAAATTCAGTTTTAACTAGATATAGCAATGAAGTTTTGTAAAATAGGTTTTTCAAACCCTGTGCTCAATAGTAATTGAGGCCTTTGATACTTCCATTTTATTATTAAATGATCGGCTTGTTTGCTTTTATTTTCGAGATGCGAAGCATTTTCGAGAAAATAATATACAGAAGTGTCGAACTCTTCATTGGCATGACAGCCATCCAAGGAAATTCGTACACTGTAAATAATGTACAAGCTGCTTACAGCTGAAAAAGTCCATCATGGGAACCGAATCTAGATTCATGAGATCTAATCATGATCACATGATTCTAGGCTCACACGTAATCTGCAATTTGTATGGAAAGCGATGGCGATTATATATATATATATATAGCGGTAAATATATATATATATATATATATATATATGTGTGTGTGTGTGTGTGTGTGTGTGTGTGTGTGTGTGTGCATGACTCCATGGGGGTCAAAAACATAAATAAAGCAGTAAATGTCATCAACAACCACGAACTATACTCCAGGTAGGACGAAATGTAAAGAAAGCTGTAAAAGGCCACGTAGTAAACTCCAGGCCTGACAGAAATGTGTATATATATATATATATATATATATATAAGCAAGTAAATGCACCGGATATAAAATCCAGGCTCATCAGACAAAGTCTAAGACAGTTTATATATACATATATATATATATAAGCAAATAAACACACCAGACCGAAGTCTAGGCTCAATCGAGGCATAACTCGATAATGTTAGTCCATATAAAAAATATATACATATATATAAGAATATATATATACAGACAAAAATGAAAGCCACGGACCGAAGTTCGGGCATACACACACAACACGACTCTCAATATGTAGAATAGTGTGTGCCAATAAGAAAAGAAAGGATTTATAGAGTGTAAGAAATTTTACATTGGGCTGCCAATGCAGACTTATATGACTCTATATGGATGAACACTCAGATCCCGCTGGTAAATTTATAACTGTATGTGGGCTAACATGTGTTTAAAAAGAGCAAACACTCAATATGGGGTGTGTAGAAAGCAAATTTGATAGAGCTTCCTCGCCTTTCTTCTTTTGAAAATGGCTGCCCAAGCCCTCTATTTATAGAGGGCCCGCAGGTATCAAGGCAGCGGCAGCCAGATTACTTTACTTGGTGCCTCGAGGTTCTCATGTCCCGTCGTCTCAAAGTACGTGCACTCGTGCACTATTCTCAATAGTAATTGAGGCCTTTGATACTTCCATTTTATTATTAAATGTTCGACTTATTTGCTTTTATTTTCGAGATGCGAAGCATCTTTGAGAAAATAATATACAGCAGTGCCGAACTACTCATGGGCATGATAGCCATCCAAGGAAATTCGTACACTATAAATAATGTACAAAAGTCGCTTACAATTTGAAAAAAGTCCATCATGGAACTCAATCTAGATTCAAGAGATCAATCTGTGATCACATGATTCCTAGGCTCACATGATACTACAATTTTTATGGAAAGCAGTAAGCAGTTATATATAAATAAAAGCGGTAAATATATATATATATATATATATATGTGTGTGTGTGTGTGTGTGTGTGTGTGCCTGATTAGCCACCGCGAAGCAACTCCATTGGGGATCAAAAATATAAATAAAGCAGTAAATGCCATCAACCACCACGAAGTAAACTCTAGGCGGGACTTGAATGTAAATAAAGCTATAAAAGCTATCAACTGCCATGAACTAAACTCTAGGTAGGACGAAATGTAAAGAAAGCTGTAAAAGGCCACGGAGTAAACTTCAGGCCTGACAGAAATGTATATATATATATATATATATATAAAAGCAAGTAAACGCACCGGATATAAAATCCAGGCTCATCAGACAAAGTCTGAGACAGTTTATATATATAAGTATATATATATATATATAAAAGCAATTAAACTCACCAAACATAAGTCTAGGCTCATCAGACAGAGTCTGACAACAGTTTATACATATAAGTATATATATATATATATATATATATATATATAAGCAAATAATGCACCAGACCGAAGTCTAGGCTCAATCGAGGCATAACTCGATAATGTTAGTCCATATAAAAAATATATACATATATATAAGTATATATATATAGACAGAAATGAAAGCCACAGACCGAAGTCCGGGCATACACACACAACATGACTCTCAATGTGTAGAATAGTGTGTGCCAATATAAAAAGAAATGATTTATAGAGTGTAAGAAAGTTTACATTGGGCTTCCAATGTAAACTTCTATGACTCTATATGGATGAACACTCAGCTCCCGCTGGTAAATTTATAACTGTATGTGGGCTAACAGGTGTTTAAAAAGAGAAAACACTCAATATGGGGTCTGTAGATAGCAAATTGGACAAGGCTTCCTCGTCTTTCTTCTTTTCAAAATGGCTACCCAAGCCCTCTATTTATAGAGGGGGGAGTCGCAGGTGTACCTTTGGCAGTCGCAGTTGCACCTGCGGCTTCCCGGGCTGCCAGGGGTTCTGCGAGTCCTGTCGTCTTGAAGTACGTGCACTCGTGCACTGTAATGTTCGCTCGAACTTGTATAACTTCAATTCGAGCATCGAAACGAGGTATATATGACCTTCTTCAGACTGCTTGTGTCGAGAGTTACGCAATGACATGGAATAGAGGTTGTACGAAGTCAGGAAGGGGGGACCATGCCCATGGTCTTCAAGCTTCAAATTCTATTAGGTGTGCTACCACGTGTAATAGTCACTCAGGATTGGAAATCCTTATTCTTGAAGGACATAGTTGTATGTATGTATGTATTGAAGTGTCGAGACGATGCACAGATGTTGAGGTGGCAAGATGACATTTGACTCCTCATGGGGGTTATCGCCAATTTGAGTTGAAAGTAGACGTTGCTCAAGGTTTTATCTGAGATTGGACTGCTTTAAGTGTTGAATGTCGCAATGTCATCTTATGGATGTCTGTCTACCCGGTGTTAACTCCAGGTCTTTTGTATGAGTGCCTCAGCAGGAGGTCTAAGATTGAAGCTGATCGCATGTATTTGAAACAAGCATTTCCAGGGTTATTGCTAGAACTGCAACAACATTCCTTGGGATTATTGCCAAGGACAAAACTCGGTGTTATCTCCGAGGTTGGAAATGATGTTCCCGGTGTGTGGCCCGGGGTTGAGACTGATACTCCCGGTGTGTGGTCTGGGGTTTGAGACTGATACTCCCGGTGTGTGGTCCGGGGTTGAGACTAAACTTCTGGTAGTATCCAGAATGGATGACTGCACTTTCGGTAGTATCCGAAATGGATATAAACTGTCTTCCAGGGTTATCTCTGAAAGACGATTCTGCCCTCCTGTAATGTTAGTAACAGGTATGTAGAAAATTTTGAGTGTCTACAGATGCCCCTCTTTATCATATCCATGCAATGCAAGGCATGTATAAGATAAAGAATCCAAGACACTTGAAATGCAATAGATAAACATGATGCTATGTGCAGCAACATGATGCAAATGTGTAAATGAGATGATTGTATGTTCCCTGTTAAACCTGTTGGGATGACAATCAGTGATGTCTTGGACATGTGATCCAAGTATTCAAGGATGTTGACGTTGGGGCTATCACCAAAGTCGTGAATTCTAGACACAGACTTCCAATCCATAGAGGTACCTCTTGTATGAAAGAGTTCTGCAGGGAGAAAGCTCTGTCTGATTGAGGATGTGTATAACATGTCCCACCATCCTGTCGAAGTTACTGCCAACAGTATGCATTTGTCAGGGTTTCTCGACCTTCGCTGATGTGTGTATCACCGGATAGATCCCTGTTGTGCAAATCGTCATGGCTGTTTGACGTTCATTGATGTGTGTATCAATGATGGCATTGAGTCGTAACCCTTGTTGTGAAAGGTTGTCATGGACAAGTTGTTTCGATGGGTTTACTTGCCACCGGCTGAAGTAACGTCAAGGTTGCTCGACCTTCATTTATTTGTGTATCAATGGTTGCATTGCGTTGTAACCCCCGCCTAGGATACGTGGATGTTTAAAACTTCGGCGTTGTGACCCCCGCCGGGGATATGTCATTGATTCGTGACTTTGCATTGTAACCCCCTCTGGGGATACGTCTTTAATTTGTAACTTCGTAGATTCTGCGTGGTAACCCCCACCGGGGATACGTCAGGGCTGCCTGACGTTCATTGACGGCATCGGACCTTTGTGAGGTATTGCCGAGCATGATTTGTGAAAGCTGAGACTATTGGTATCGTATACCTTGTATGCAAGCGAACACCAATGTGTAACATGTGGAGCTAGAGTTTGGCTCACGAAAACCAGGATTTCAGGCTATTCCGTTCAATCGCGTTGCATTTTTATTCCTGATTTAGCCTTTTCAGCCTGCGAGACCTCCTTTGCAACTCTAACTGGAGCGAGCCGGAGGCGTGGGACCCATTAAAGAGTGCCGCAGGTACACTTGTAGCAGTTGCAGGTGGACCTGTGGCCAACCGTGGCTATACAAAGCCCATGGGTTGGTTTCATAAGCCATTTTCAAGTTGTGCGACGAAGGATATCTGAGAGCTCTTCTTTAGTCCTGTTGAGTTCGAGCAACTTTCTACATATTCTGTCACCGTACAAGCGTTCTTCACTATCCTGGTAATATATGCATGTATTCTTTTCCAGTTTCTATCCGTTGAAAAATGACTTATCATATGAAATGCATTTAGACACATAGTAGTGAATATGCATGCTGATATTATTTGATAAAAATATTCAACATAGTAAAGGTTAGTATTAAACTATGCGAAATATAATGATGTGAAAAAATTTGACTTTTGAAACAGTCAAATTGGCACATTGTATTGTCATTTCTTATCCTATTTGAGGACAAATAAGTAAATGTCGAAAAGTAAAATAACCCTGGTAATTAGATTACACTTAAGGATTTTTTTTTGGGGATGAATGTAGGATGTATATGACTATTGGTAGGTGTGTTACTGAATGGCCACCTAGTATGTGCATGTGGATAGTCCCATTTATAAAGGGGGCAATGGCAAAATTTTCCCAACATGTAGGCATTGGGTAGTCATGCATTTTTGAACTCTACTGTAGATGTATGTTAAAATAATGCAAGCATGCATGTAGTTATAAGATGCATTTTGAAAAGCTCCAGGTAAGATTTTACCACACCCTTTCTGAGGTGATTTGGAGACTTGTTGTCCAGATATTATGGATCCGGATCAACCGAGCAGTTCCCGCAGGAACACTTCTGGTGTACGGAGGAGGGCATCTGAAGTACCACGACCTCGTTCTATTAGACAGCCTCGTCATTTGGTGGAGGTGGTGATTCGTCCTATCGAGGAGGAGGATGTACCTATTGAGGTTCCTGCTCCTGCAGCACATGTTCCCCATCGGGAGTTGCCTAGAATTCTAGTGGTGAACCTAGATCTTCTGGGTGACTTGAGTCGGCATCCTTCAGTTTACCTGCACGCAAATGAGGTATAAAGTTAGATCTTTATCTTCCTTGTTTCCTATCTATGAGGAGTGAAGGATTCTGATGTTGATCTGCATTTGATGTAGCTTCCCGGCTTTACACAGCCTCGAGGGAATTGGTTCATCATCCACTCTATGTATCAGACCTTGCACGATAGAGAGATTGTCCATAGTTGGGGATTCGGGACATTATTTTTTATCCTTCCCCATCATTGTCCCTGGGTTACCTCAGGGCATTGTCTGAGCGCTGGTTTCACCAGACTCAGTCACTCCATTTGTTGGACTATGAGGTGATGATGACGCTGATGGATTGGCGATTTATCACAGGTATGGAATTTGGAGGGGATCTAGTGCCTTTTTACAACGGATATTACCCCTACTGCCATCAGATCTTTGTTTGGAGTTTCGGCGGAGGCGTTCAAGGGCAGGACTGTTCGTACAGGTCCTTTGAGCGTAGATGCTATGAGTGGGCTGTTGAGTGAGCCTATACCTGATGATGTAAGTGTCAAGGACTGCATTCTTCGGCGATTGTTCCTGATGATCATTAGGGGATGCTTCATAGAAGATAACTCTTCTACGGTGTCCTTCTCTTTGATTAGCGCCACTCGACATGGGGATAGTATAGGAGACTATGATTGGGGTTCCTACACCTTTGCCTAGTTCCTCAGGGGAATGCGTATGAGATCACAGGGTTTGACCGAGGCGAGGTTGAGATTTTACCCGTTTTTGCTGGTGAGTATTTCTCTTGTCTTTTCCCATGTATAGGTTAAGAGCGTTGACTAATAGCAAATGTTTGCCTTTGTGTTGACAGTTTTGGACCTATGAGAGGCTACCATATTTGCGTCCTATGAGCATGTTAGGTTTAGACAACTATCCACGAGGACGGAGATGACATCATTCCATACTTGCGGAGGTCCCTATTGCTGAGGGTTTCACCCATTGCCGCCTACAGCTGGAGTTGTTGACAGCGGATGTCATCACATGGGTTCCCTATTCTTGGAAGCATTTGAGCGTTGGGTTTGAGGACGGATACCCGACTGGGGTTGAGTATGTTATGTCCACCCACAGGATTCCTCTCTTCACAGATGGAGGATGGGAGCTCTACTTAGGAGAGTGTCCTATCAGGAGCACTACAAGAGAGATTCACATGCCGATCTTGCCTCCTTCCAGGTGTTATTTGCATGTTTCACATTAACCCGTCACTGATATCCCATTGTTGGGGATTGACGGTTATACATTATCAGAAGGCTCCTATACTCAAGAAATGTTCTAGCATTGGTGGTTCCCTCGTACCATTGGAGCTCAGACCCGCGCCACACAGTTTATGGGGGATATGGTTCCAAGATCCGTGATGATGACGGATTGGCTAGCCTGTGTCAGAGATATGACTCATATGACATAGATTGACAGTTTGACCCGGTGGTTAAACCGGGCACATTTCTTTATCCGGCATTTGGGTAGAGATCCTTCAGAGGCAGATACTTTTGATCCTTCCAGCCCTGGCGCTGGCCCCTCAGGTGACCCATATGGGTTTACCAGTGCAGATCCTCCCTTGTATAGGCCTGACATCCCTGCAGATAGAGATCAAGTGACTCAGGAGGAGTTACATCAGGTGGACTGGATCAATGATGTGGATATCGATACCATTAACTTTTTCTGATGTATATTTCTCGTTATCTCTTTTGATAGGCCTCTGTTAGCTGCTAAGTATCTTCGCCCCATTCTCGCTATAACTTTTGATAGGCCTCTGTTGAGATGTTGGGTAGCTTCGCCCCATTTCCTTGTATTTTAGATGTACAAAGATGTATTAGATGATTATATACTTAGGAATGTATGTACATTTTTCCATTGCCTATATCATATTGTCATCTATTATATCATGCATATTATTGTGTTATGCATATGTATATATGTCCAGAGATAATCAGCATTAACCTCTGGAAGGTCTTTTGACACGGCCAATACAGATGTCTTCTTTGACAGTTAGCCGTATTGATCATACCCCACCATTTTTGTTGGCATCTGGTATGCGCTCATGGTATTATAGTATGTCACCACCGAAAAGGGTGACTGTAGATCATTTGTTGCAGCATACTATGACCTTGTTGATTTTTTAGGTTCCCACAGGGTTTATAGATTGTATGCTAGAGCACTAGGTACCGGACAGACAGGTTTTCCGATTTGGCACCCGAGAGTTGACTCCTACTCTTGAGGAGTATGCACGGTTGACGATGATGTCGCTGGACAGACCTTGCGTGCAAATGGCGATTGGGGACATGAGTACACAGTTCATGACCCTCACCGACTTGAGGCGTAGAGTGGTACAGGATGAGATTACATTCGGCCACGTGATATCCCAGTGTTTTCTGATTGACAGATTTGGCTCTGAGGATAGTTATGCACGGCATTCTGGGGATTTTACCAAACCGGAGGATCAGTGGTGTTTGGCCAGAGTGGATGTACTGCTGCTGTGCGTATTGTCATACGTCTACATGCCATGGTACATGGATGAGTTGGACATCGGGGTCATTATGGCAGTGAGAGCTCTTAGGGAGGGTCATACCATCGTACCGATGATTATCGTAAAGACAATGAGGTCAGCTACATACTACTGTACTTGTCCAGCAGGAGTATTCATATGTAGCTCAGTCATGCTGTACGTGTGGTTCATGTCACACTTGGGACTGATTGGCACATTCAGACAGCATGGATATTGTTTCACCCATGATATAGCGATGTCGTACTCCTTCCAGCCTGCGGAGTGTACAGATGTTGCGTCTTGGTCAGCTTTTCTGGCAGGGATTGGAGATCCATTCACTATATTGCTGTGTATATAGCTTAACTCGCCCTACAGCTTCATTACTCATGCTCTGGGCATGGATTATTTACCTCTAGTAGGTTTGAGAGGGATGATCACCTACCACCTACTGGCCGTGATGTGTCAGTTTGACAAGTTTTAGGATTTCCACCTATATAAGGGGGCGGTGAGTCAGCGCTTCACTTTTCGGCATTTATCAACAGAAGACAGATCTAGGTTGTATGCTTGTTGGGATCAGGGAGAGCTAACTGATTTTTTTGTTAGCCATCCAGGCAATTCTGCAGAGTATTCAGCATGGATTGAAACAAAGACTGCATCGGTTGCGGTGGTATCCACAGTGCAGTATATGGAGTCCGACGAGGAGGAGCCTATGGAGGAGGCTAACATTCTCATCTATGGGGACTTGACTGCTGGGTTACCAGCATTTGTGATGGATTCTCCCACTCTGAGTGCCACTGTTACTCAGTATTCAGCACAACATTTAGAGCAGAGCTTACATCTGATGACCTATGAGAGAGATCAGGCTAGGGCAAAATGTTTACAACTCTTGATGGGAGAGACACCACTCTGTTAGAGAGGGATGAGGCTAGATCAGCCAGGGATGCATTGATCATGGAGCGGGATGCCGCCCTATTTGCTAAGGATGTGGCCATTGCAGACAGTACCTCCATGAGATCCCAGATGACTGGCATTTTTGCTGATATGAGTGCATACATTGATGAGCATCAGGCCATCTTGCAGTTAGCCTCAGATTTGCTAGCTCGTGTAGATACCCTTGGGCAGGAGCTTGCAGCTTTACCTCCGTCTTCAAAGAGGGATGTTATGTTAGATCTGATAGTCCGCATACACACAGATCCGTAGATAGCTTTGTATTTTACTGCACAAACTAGCTTAGCCATTTTGTCATGTTTAGCACAGATGTATATATCAAACAATATTATATATGGCAGAGAAATATATTTTGATTTACTTCCCTTTTAGTTGTGCCATGATATTTACTTGATATTTTCTTGTTTCTTCAGGGCCTTGTGATCTTGATGCATTCTGGACTTATCCTTGATATGTGGACATTGAGCCACCACAAGATCTCTCAGAATGGATCGTTGATCTGTATGAATCCCTACCATCTTTGGTGTCTTGGGACTAGTATCTATATGGAAATGTGGAGCGGAGTTTGGCTTTTCCTATCTGAGATTGACCGCACCACAGATGGTCGCCAAAACTTCTATTTGTGAGAAGCCTAGTTAATTCCATCTTTTATGGATAGGTATTTCTCTTTGAGGCACAACCGCAGCTTAGATGGTCACCGAATCTCCTATTTTTAAGGAGAAGTTGGGTAATTCCATCCCCTTGGTCTGAAGCCGATGAAATGTGGTGGATTGAAGGTTGATCCCAATACTGTGTGACAAGTATTTTTGTTCTGGTAGGGGTTAGACTGAACCATAAATGGTTGCCTACGTACTCCTATTGAAGAGGAGATCAAGTCTGCGTAGTTTGAACCTGGTGTAAGAGGTTCAACGCTGAATGTGAAGAAATGTTTTTGTTTTTGTAGAGAAAGGGCAGAAATGTTTTTGTAGTTTTTTGTTTATTGC
Source organism: Panax quinquefolius (assembly GCA_020205615.1). Lineage (NCBI taxonomy): Eukaryota > Viridiplantae > Streptophyta > Magnoliopsida > Apiales > Araliaceae > Panax > Panax quinquefolius. Next base: position 76,886,522 of record CM035157.1, read on the forward strand.
GACCGGGCCATATAAAATATGGTTGCCTACGTACTCCTATTGAAAAGGAGATCAGGTCAACGTAGTTCGCCCCTCAAGACGAATTGAAGGCAAAGAGAAGTGTAAATCCCGTGCGCAGGCTATACTGCAGGGAGAAGAAAGTTTGATCCCATAATTGGGACAAACTGCAGGTGTGGAAAAAGTTTGATCCTGTTTTCAGGATAAACTGCAAGCGTAGAAAAGTTTAATCCCGTGTATAGGGATAAACTGCAGGTGTGAAAGGTTCAATCTCGTGTGTAGGATAACCGAAATTATATGAAAGGTTTGAATTGAAGTGGAACCAGGCTGCTGGTCCTGAGTGAGGTGAAACCAGGCTACTAGTTTGAAGTAAGGTGAAACTAGGCTGCTGGTTTGAAGTGTTTGTTTCCCTGAGGGGCAGAAGAGTTTGTGAAAATTGGGTTAAAAAATCGGAATTACTTGTAATTGGATGATCAATACCAGGATGTTTGCTTTATGCTAACTTCAAACATAGCACCATTTCAGGGTGTCCGAGTTGATAAGCTGTGGAAATTCATCGCCATCCCCTTCCTGTAGTCTGAGAGCATCTCCTCTCAATACTTGCTTGACAACAAACAGGCCTTCCTAGTTAGGAGCGAATTTTCCCTTAGATTGATCTTGGTTGTCAATGATCTTCTTCAAAACCAAGTCATATTATTTGAAATGCCATATCCGGACTTTTCTGTTGTAGGATTGTGCGATCCTTTGTTAATATAATTGACCATAGAAGATTGTCGCGGTTCGCCTTTCGTCTATCAAAGACAATTGGTGATACCTGTCTTGTACCTATTGGTCTTCATCCAACTGAGCATCCATCAATACTTTGAGGGATTCCATTTTCATTTCTATGGGGAGCACTGCTTCCATCCCATAGGCTAATGAATAGGGGGTTGCCCCAGTGGAAGTTCGCATGGAAGTTCTGTAGGCTAATAAAGTCAGAGGCAAGAGGTCAGGCCACCCTTTATGATTGGCAGACATTTTTTGCATGATCTTCTTGATATTTTTATTAGCCGCTTCAACAACACCATTTATCTTTGGACGGTAGATGATGGAGTTAAGGTGTTCGATGTGGAATTTGCTGCATAACTCTTCCATCATTTTGTTATTGAGGTTCTTAGCATTGTCTGACATAATGACCTCTGGTTGTCCATAACGACAGACTACATTATTTCTAATAAAAGCAATGATGACTTCTTTAGTAACCCTAGGGAAAGAGGCTGCTTCTACCCACTTGGTGAAGTAGTCGATCATGGTGAATATGAATCGATGTTCATTACTGGCTTTGGGCTCAATGGGCCCAATCACGTCCATTCCCCACATTGAGAAGGGCCATGGCGAACTCATATTGGGAGTACCCTTGGAGGGGCGTGGATAACATTCCCATGAATTTGGAATTGATAACACCTCTTGCCGTGATCATCACAGTCAGCTTTGAGTGTTAACCAATAATGCCCTGTTCTAAGGATTTTCTTGACAAGTAAGGGGCCGCTTATAAGTGGGCCACATACTCCACAATGGATTTCATCCATGAGCCTCTGAGCTTGATCTTTGTTTAGACATCTGAGGAGACCTAATCCTGCATCTCTCTTGTAGAGTGCATCTCCGATCAGGTAGAATTTCATAAAAAGTCGATGGATCCGCCTTTTCTCAGTTAGGCTTGCCCCAACGGGTGTAGATCTATCTTGCAGATACTCCTTGATATGTTGATACCAAGGGTTGTAGATGGGAGGTAGCTCATCCGATACTTCTCCAATGTAGTTCCTATAAACTACGGCCTTTTACAGGGAAAATGTGATGCTTGGCATGTTTTCCTTGCCAGGTATGTGAACCAAGGAGGCCAACGTTGCTAGTGCATCCGTAAAATCATTCCTATTGCGAGGAATGTGTGGAAAGGAGATTTCTTTGAACTCCAAAGCCATCTATAGAACTTGCCGATGGTAAGGCAGCAAATGTAATTCTTTGGTTTGATAGTTCTCATGGATTGCTTGATTACCAGTTCGGAATCCCCAAAGACAGTTAACCGTCTGATGCAAATTGAATGGACAAGTTTTAGCCCCATGATACAACCTTCATACTCAGCTGTGTTGTTGGTGCTGACAAACTATAATTTGATGGTGACAGGATATTGCTCCCCCGTATCGGATATTAGAACTGCTCCAGCTCCAGAGCCTTCTACATTAACAGCTCCTTCAAAATACATTTTCCATGTGTGGCATGCATCGTATTGATGGTATTGTTTAACTGTCATTACCCCTTCATCGGGGAAGTATGTTTCCAAGGGTTTGTAGTCCCCTAGAGGTGTGGCGACTAGTTGATCCGCAATTCCTTGACCTTAGAAAGACTTTTGCGTCACGTAGACGATGTCAAATTGCTGTAGGATCAACTGTCATCTGGACGGTTGACAATTCAGTAATGGCTTACTGAACACATACTTGAGAGGATCCACGCGGGATATAAGGTAGGTCGTGTGACCATTAAGATAATGTTGTAATCTCATTGAAGCCCATGCCAAAGCATAACAAGTCTTCTCAATAAGAGTTTACTTGTGTTCACTGGTGCCGAATCTTTTACTGAGGTAATAGATAGCTCATTCTTAGCTACTATCATCTTTTTGCCCCAGAATGCAGCCCATGGCATTGTCATTAATGGACAGGTACATGAATAGGGGAACATCATCCTTGGGAGGTACCAAAATAGGATCATTAATCAATTGTTCCTTAATGGTAAGGAATGCCTTCTGACACTCATCATTCCATTTCATGGAGGAGTTCTTCCTTAATAGCTTGAAGATGGGTTCACAGGTTGCTGTGAGTGAGAGATAAACCTATTAATGAAGCTGATTCTTCCCAAAAACTCCCGTATTTCCTTCTCTGTTTGAGGAATGGGCATTTCCTTGATGGCCTAGATTTTTGTAGGATCCAGTTTAATCCCTTTGTGGCTGACTAGGAAACCTAGCAACTTGCCTGATTTGACACCAAAGGCGCATTTGGATGGATTCAACTTCAAGTTGTACTTACGCAACCTGTTGAATAACTTTCTGAGATGGTCTAGGTAGTCTTCCTCCTTTCGGGACTTGACAGTGATGTCATCCACGTAGATCTCTATCTCTTTATGCATTAAATCGTGGAAAAGAGCCATCATAGCACGCTGGTAGGTTGCCCCGACATTGATGAGGCCGAATGACAACCGTCTGTAACAAAAATTTCCCCAAGGTATGATGAAAGCAGTTTTCTCACGGTCTTCCTCAGCAACCATGATTTGATGGTACTCCGTGAAGCAATCAGCAAAGGAGTACATGTCATACTGAGCAGTATTGTCAATGAGAATGTGGATAAAGGGCACGTGAAAGCTATCTTTCAGGCAAGCTTTGTTCAAATCTCGGTAATCCATGCAAACTCGCACCTTTCCTCCTGGCTTAGGCACGGGGAACAATGTTGGATATCCACTCCGGATATGTAGACACCATGATAATGCCAGCTTGAAATTGTTTCATAATTTCTTCTTTGACTGTTAAACTCCACTCAAGTTTCAATCGCTTGAGTTTCTGCCTAACTGGCTTGAATCATTCTTTAATAGGAAGGCGATGAAGAACAATGTCAGTGGAAAAACCCACCATGTCTTCATGAGACCATGCAAACACATCCTGGAATTGGGTTAATGGCACAACCATGTCATTTCGTTGGTTTGGAGTGAGGTCTAAACCAATATGGATTTGCTTAGGGATTTCTAAGGTTCCAAGATTGAAAGAAGTTGTTTGGTCAAGGTTGGATTTTGGTTTGTCTGTGACCCATTCCTTAATCTCCTGAGGTGTCTCAATGTCCTCTTATATCTCCATCAAGTCTGAGTCCAACTTTGCATCAAAGTCACAACCCTTGTGTAGAGAAGGCACATCACCATCAAGTATAGGCACATCTAAATTCAGAGTCCTGAAATCAAAAGATGCTTTCACTTAATATATGAAACTGTTTAATCATACAAAGTGTTAGAATGTACTGATAAAATAACTGCTAATACTGTATAGAAAAGTAAGCAATTAAAGTTATCTACTAGGCAGAGGGATTTTCTGCCCGTTTTACCCTCGTCGACCAATGCATGGAGTGCTGCTCCAGTTGTCGAGGGCAAAGTCCTGATGGACTACAGTGATAGAGGGGTTATCATTGCCCTCCTTCTCCCAAATGATAACCATGATATTTGGGCAATCATCGTCTGGGGTATATCGATTTGTATGTTCATCATGAACAATGACGCGTATGCCGGACATCATCAAAGCGATGTCATGTTTGCATTTTCGGTCCCTTTCTTCCACTTCGGGATCAGGAATCAATACCTCTTTTGCTTTGAATGGTACTGGCTTGGGAAATAGTATAGTCATAACATGGGCTGGCACCTTAACTGGAGACTATATCAGCTCATGCGATGCAGATGGAATAAATCGTCGTGTGGCGAAAGTTTGAGGAAACTTCTTGTGTTTTTGCAGATTCCTATGATTGGAATTGGCAGAATAGCCTAGTCCGGCTGTCCTAGTTTAACTGGACACTTGATAGGGTGCTTAATACCCTGCTTATTTTTACCAAGCCCTTGTCCAGGCTGATGACCCAATGACATCATTTCTTGTGTAGCCGACATAACCTCGGCAAAAATCTTGGGTATGGGAAGTGGCGCTCCAATAGGTTGATATTGAGTGTTGCTCACTTCCAAAGTATGAAAACTGGCCGGCTCAACTTCAAAATTAAAACTGATGATTGGCAGATTTCCTTGTTCAGGATACTCCGGCTCAGCGTTGACAGTGACTAGACTGTTGTTGATAATGTACTTGATTTGTTGATGTAATGTGGAGGGAACGACTCCATCCATGTGTATCCATGGTCTCCCCAATAACAGGTTGTATCCTGAGTCTACTTTGAGGAAGTGGAAGGAGACATTAAAAGTATTTGGGCCAATCTCAATTGGCAGCTCAATCTTTCCGACAGGATTTTGCCGGGATCCATCGAAAGCGTTGATCACCGTATGGCTGCTTTGGATCCGCTTGAGATTGATATTCGTCCTTGCATTTGAAAATGTGATCAACCATATGTTGAAATTTTTCTAAATCCACTGATTTCATTAAGTAGGCTTCTTCCAAAACCTTGAGTAAAATCTTCTGGTGCTCCTCGAAAGAGAAAACCAAGTCAAGAATTGATATATGTTGTGGAGCTTCTCTTAAGCTTAGAACCGCCTTGGCTTCATTATTGCCCATAGTGTGGAGAAATTATTCAATCTTCTCCATGGAAATCTTCCCCTTTGATTTGAGGGTAGGTTTTATAACCCATTGAGGAAGATACAGTGAATTATCCCTCGACACTGTAGTAGTAGTATGAGACGTAGATCCTTCAGTTTTTCAATAATTGCATGGAACATTGTGTAAGCTGACAACATGATATTGTGGTCTGCAATGTAAAGAAATTGGCTTTGGTGCGGCCACCTTCAAAGGATTGTCAGCTCCTTTGAGTTGAATTGCTTGAATGGGAAATGCTTTAACAGTCTCATCATCCTCGTCTGATATAACTGCTACTGATTCCTTCCATATAATCCCACTTTCAAGTTTCACAGTGTTATCATCTGCCAGCTGCAGAACATCACTATCAATGAGATTTTGAATGAGATGGCGGAGTGCCCAGCATTCGTATGTGTTGTGACCGCGAGAATAGGAATGATACTGACACACTCCATCAGGGTTAAACCGTCCTGCACGGGGATTAATTGTAGCCAGAAGGGATGTAATTCTTCCTCCTTTGATCAGCATTTGAAATATTTCCTCCATAGGTTGGCCCAGATAGATGAACTCCCTTTGATTAGCAAAATCCAGACGGGCTTTAGCATTTGCTCACTTTACAACCTTATCCTCCATAGCTTCACTTTCTGAAGATGAGGTTTGAGTATTTATAACAAATGGAAAGAGATAGGCATGCTCCTGCTTGATTAATTGGCGTGTGACTTGATGCTGATGGGTCACCAGTTCTGCCAATTGCTCAATCTATTTGCAAAGAGCTTTCATCTTTTATTCCATAGTAAACTGGAACTTTGCATATTCCCATCTATCAACACCATCATTAATGGTCTGAGATGGCTCGCCATTGAAACTGTAATTTTGCCTAGTGCTCCAACTGATCATGTTGACCTCTTCTTCTTTGTGTTGAGGAAGGGGTTGTCTTGCACATGAGGTGGATCTAGTTTGGTGACTACAATCTCACCATTGTCTATCAAGTCTTGGATCTTGTGTTTCAAGGCCCAACAATCTTGAGTATCATGTCCAGGTGCTCCGGCATGATAAGCACACTTCCGAGTAGCATTAAAACCCTTCCCATTAGGGTTGGCTGGTGGAAGAAGACGTGTGATTTTCTTCTGAGTAGTCAGAAGAACAAGAATATTCTCGAGCGAGTCCCCTAAGGGTGTGAACATTCGAGGTCGCTTTACTTCTCCACTTTTAGGCAATGGAGGGTTTGGATACTATGCTTGGAAAGGGGAGTAGTTTCTCGTCTGTATAGGCATGCTTTGATTGCCTTTCTGTCCTTGTAGTATCAAGGAAACATCCTCCTATTTCTTTTTATGGACCCTTCGGGGGTTATTTCCATAAGATCCGGACTGGATGTGCTTAGCAACTACCTTGAGAGTGGCTAGGTCTTGAATCTTATCGGACATCAATCCCATCTTAGCCATTTCTCTGTGTTTGCTCATTTCAGAGAATGGTTTGCCAATACCAGCTAGAAATCTTTCATAGAAAGAAGATTCCTGTACATCTATGAAAGTCATGGCCATTTCTTATTCTGTCATGGAAGGAATAACTTGAGGAGCCAAGCGCCTCCACCTTTGAGCATACTCTCTAAAAGACTCATTAGACTGTTTCTTGACATTGGTAATTTGATACCGGTCAGGAGCCATCAGAGATTGAAAACTGTATTGAGTGAGGAAGGCGTGAGCTAATTCTTCCCAACTATGGATCTTGGAATTGTCTAATCTGGTATACCATGAACGGACTTCTCTAGTCAGACTCTTCTGGAACAGCTGTATTCTGAGCTTCTCATCTTCTGCATAAGATCCAAGTTCTCCAATGAACACTTTTAAATGTGTGTAAGGATCCCCTAATCCGTCATACTTTTCAAAATCAAGGTTCTTGAATTTCTCTTGATAATGAACACCAGGAAATATGGACAGGTTAGCATATGAAACACTTCCATGTGTTCCAATCCCTTTGAGAACGCGGATAGTTTCATCCATTTGGAGGACCTTCTTTCTGATGTTACCGGTGTCTTGATCTCCTTTGAGATGGGTGTTTTCAGGGTCTTTGTTGGTCGTATCCAACTGAGGTTCTTGAATTGTTTTTTCCAAACCTTGGGCTCCCCCTTGTGTAGAGGATTCTGTATGTGTAGGTATCTTTTTACCATGAGTAGACTCATGTAGTTCTTTAAGCAGAACAACCAAGTCTGTGATTTGTTTACTTAATCTGTCAAATTCTTCTCGGGAAACAGTATTAGATTGGTTAGAAAAAGACATGATTGGTTGTAGGCTCATGGCCTTTTTGGATTTTGAGCAGGTAACAGACCCAATTGCTTCCCTACAAAAGACTTATGTAGTTTAGTCTTAGGGATAATGTAAATGTTATCAAAACATGTCCGTTTATAGGAATTTTGTCCTGAAAAACCGATTGTTAATTGATAACATGTTATGCATGCACAGATATTCTTCATATTTTCCATTACATATTGATGAACATGGAATGAAATTAAAGGTAAATGCTTTTACAAGTAATTGAAAATGGAAATCATGAAGAGACTTTCCTCCGCGTTTAGATTATCATAGGTTGACCTATCTTAGGTTATTCTCGCGGCTTTTTGGCATGCAGGTTCCTAGATCATCGCAATCTACTTGACGGGAAGTTAATCCGGTCGTTCAACTGGAGCGAATCTGGGTGGTGCCTTTCCTGAGCCTCATTGGAATTAGTATTCCTACGAGTCCAGTAATCAAACACCGGCAGAATAGCCTCTTGGTGGAGGAACCACACAACATACATTCACATACAACGTGTCTCACCGTTTATGCAAAATGATGACATGTACAAAGAACTAATATCACATATAAATATTTAGCAGTGCAGTAAGTAAGATGCATTAGTACACATTCATCATAAATGTACATGCAACATTCACACACAAGCATACAACAGTTTTGAAAAGCTTGTAATAGCGGCTTGAGCCCTCTTACTGGAGTCCCCAGCAGAGTCGCCACCTGTCAACGTCGGGATTTTTATTGCCCCTTTTTGTTACTTGCTCTTTGGTGTTCTCATGTTAATGTGAGATTTGTTTGAAAAAACAATTGAAAAAGGTCTGACATGTGTAATGTCGACTATTTGACTTTAAGAGTCGCCAGTTGGTATTTTTAACTGGTTGTACCAAAGCAACCGAAAAGGTTTTCACAATGACCCAGTGATGTGACACTGCTAAACGGGTCTGTGAAACCGAGATTCATTATGGGTTTGGGGGCTTGATTATGTGGAGGGAACGTGTTAAGCACCCCTCGACTTCCGTGTTACCACTGTGACCGCTACTTCACAAAGAAACTGTTATATGAATGTTTGTGTGTGTGTGTGGATCAATGTGCAATTATTTGAAAGTAGTGTGAGGCCTCGTTCGCACCTATATACACCGAGTTTAAATTTATAGAAAAATTCAGTTTTAACCAGATATAGCAATTAAGTTTTGGAAAATAAGTTTTTCAAACCCTGTGCTCAATAGTAATTGAGGCCTTTGATACTTTCATTTTATTATTAAATGTTCGGCTTGTTTGCTTTTATTTTCGAGATGTGAAGCATCTTCAAGAAAATAATATACAGCAATGTCGAACTCCTCATGGGCATGATAGCCATCCAAGGAAATTAAATGACACTTAGTAAATAATGTACAAGTCGCTTACAATTGAAAAAAGTCCATCATGGGAACCAGAATCTAGATTCATGGAGATGAATCAGTGATCACATGATTCTAGGATCACATGATACTGCAATTTGTATGGAAAGCGATGGCGATTATATATATATATATATATATATATATATATATATATATATATATATATATATATATATATATATATATATATATAAGCGGTATATATACATATGTGTGCATGATCAGCCACCACGAAGCAACTCCATGAGGGATCAGAAATATAAATAAAGCAGTAAATGCTATCAACCACCACGAAGTAAACTCCAGGTGGGACTTGAATGTAAATAAAGCTGTAAAAAGCTATCAACCGCCATGAAGTAAACTCAAAAGACGAAATGTAAAAAAAAGTTGTAAAGGCCACTTTGAGTAAACTCTGTGCTGACAAATAAATATATATATATATATATATATATATATATATATATATGTGTGTGTGTGTGTGTGTGTGTGTGTGTGTATAAAAGCAAGAAATGCACCTGATATAAAATCCAGGTCATCGGATATGTCCAACAACAATTATATATAAGTATATATATATATATATATATATATATATATATAAAAAGCAAAAATGCATTCCTGATATAAAATCTGTGCTCATCGTATACAAAAGTCTGACAACAACAGCTTATATATATATATATATATATATATATATATAAGTAATTAAACGCACTGTATATAAGTCTAGTCTCATCAGACAGAGTTTGACAATGGTTTATATATATAAGTATATATATATATATATATATAAAAGCAATTAAACGCACCAGACCGAAGTCTAGGCTTAATCGAGGCATAACTCAATAATGTTAGTCCATATAATATATATATATATATATATATATATATACAGACAAAAATGAAAGCCATAGACCGAAGTCTGGGCATATACACACAACACGACTCTCAATGTGTAGATAAGTGTGTGCCAATATGAAAAGAAAGGGTTTATAGAGTGTAAGAAAGCTTATAGTGGGTTGCCAATGCAGAATTCTATGACTCTACATGGATGAACACTCAGCTCCCGCTGGTAAATTTATAATTGTATGTGGGCTAACAGGTGTTTAAAAAGAGCGAACACTCAATATGGGGTGTGTAGAAAGCAAATTGGACAGGGCTTCCTCGCCTTTCTTCTTTTCAAAATGGCTTCCCCAAGCCCTCTATTTATAGAGAGGGGAGCCGCAGGTGTACCTGCAGCAGCCGCAGTTGCACCTGCGGCTACCCGAGCTACCCGGGGTTCCACGGGTCCCATCGTCTCGAAGTACGTGCACTAGTGCACTTTAATATCCACTCAAACTTACAGAACTTCAATCTGAGCATCTGAACGAGGTATATGTGACATTCTTTGGACTGCTTGTGTCCAGAGTTGCACAATGACATGGAATAGAGGTTGTACGAAGTTAGGAAAGGGGGACTATGCCCATGGTCTTCAAGCTTCAAATTCTATCCGGTGTGTTACCACGCGTAATAGTCACTCGGGATTGGAAATCCTGGTTCTTGAAGGACATAGTTGTATGTATGTATGTATTGAAGTATCGAGACGACGCACAGATGTTGAGGTGGCAAGATGACATTTGACTCCTCATCGGGGTTATCGCCGATTTGAATTGAAAGCAGACGTTGCGCAGGGTTATATCTGAGATTGGACTGCTGCAAGTGTTGAATGCTGCAATGTCATCTTGTGGATGCCTGCCTGCCCGGTGTTAGCTCTGGGTCTTTGGTATGAGTGCCTCAGCAGGAGGTTTGAGATTGAAGCTGATCGCATGTATTTGAAATAAGCATTTTCGGGGTTATCGCTGGAACTACAACAACATTCCTTGGGGTTATCGCCAAGGACGAAACTCAGTGTTATCTCTGAGGTTGGAAATGATGTTACCGGTGTGTGGCCTGGGGTTGAGACTGATACTCCTGGTGTGTGGTCCGGGTGAGATCGAACTTCCGTAGTATCCTAATAGTTGATCGCACTTAGGTAGTATCCGAGAATGGATATGAAATGCCTTTCGTAGTTATCTCCGAAAGACGATTTTGCCCTCCTGTAATGTTAGTAACAAATATGCAGAAAATTTTAAGTGTCTACAATTGTTAAATAAATTTAATATCATTAATATTAAATTATTAATGAAATTATCCTTTAAATATTAAAAGTTATATTTTATAACTTAAAATATTCTTAAACACTTTATTTTCATTTAAACTGATTTTTATAATATTAAAATCATTTTAAACTAATTTATTTAATATAATTATTAAATAAATCTAATATCATTAATATAAATAATTAATATTTTCATGACAAAATATCAAAAGTTATTTTTATAACTTAAAATATTTTATAACCTTTAAATCATTTTTATATGATTTATAAATCATTAATTCTATTTTTCATAATTTATTTAATACATTTATTAAATAACTAAAATATCATTAATATTAATTAATTAATGAAATTCATCAAAAAATATTAAAAGTCATTAAAAATAACTTAAAATATTTTCTTATACCATAATATAAATTTAAATGATTTTTCAAGTATTAAAATCATTTTTAAATAATTTATTTAATATAATAATTAAATAAATTAAATACCTTGAATATTCCAAAAATATTAAATATTAATGAAATATATTAAAAATTATTAAAAACTAATTTTTGGATTTTAAAATATTTTTTAGGAATTTATTATGAATTTTTAATAATTAAAAACCATTTAATATTAATTATTTAATAAAAATAATTAATTTTGTATAGAAGTGTTGCTAAAGACTGCCTATAGCGACAGAACCGTCATTATAGGCATTCTTCGCGTTCATCATGAAACCCAGAACATTCAAATCCATTACCAAGCTGCCTACTTTGACCACTTGTAGATCTTAAGTAATACAGATTCTAGGTTTAAATTTATGTTTATTATGTAGTATACATGAAATACTATAACCATAAATCGATAAAATGACTAAATCATAACAAACGTGCCATATCTAAGCTACAGAAGTTATTGTCAGACGTGTTCTTGAGGTTCTGGGTTGCCCAGAAACTCAAGGGTTCTACTTTCGATCATTATATCATGCACTACAGGTCTGCTTTAAGTGATCTAACACTTTAAGTGTGTAGATGACATGTAATTGAAGTGATATAATACTTAAAACACATATAACATCAACAAAATTACAAGATACAAGCCGGTCAAAGTACCTTCCCGGAACTGTTCTTGAACATTTCTAGGTTTTCCAGAAATGTTCTTGAGCAGTTTCGGCTACCTAAGTTTGACCATCAATAAGTTTGATTCTGTGATGGATCTAGGTGATATAAAGGCTTTAGAAGGTAGTATTCATGTCAGTCTACAACCACCAAACAACAACATGATCAAAACACTTAAAAACAGTAAGATCAAGCACCTGCAAAAACACTGTCAGAGTTTTCTGAGTAGAATCTGGGTTTCCAGAACACCCGGTTAATGTCGGTCAACCCACTTTGACTCTTAATAACTTTAATTCTATAACAGATATGACCATGATTCAAGTTCCGTGGCAAAGATCTCATCGCAGACTACCACTTCAAACATTTAAACAACAAAAACACATAACATAATGAGATCTTTAGCCTCTGACATTCGTTGTCAGAACACAAAAATGAAATTTTTCCAGATTTTGAAAATTATCAAATCTGAGCCTATAGATGTTATGGATCTAACATCTTGCAACTCAGATCATCATTATATACCATATAAAACATATTTTAACACAAAAACATAACACCTAACACATTTATAAAGATCAGATTTCAAGCTTGGGTTTATACCTTTAAATGAACAAATCTAATTTCTTGGCTACTGATTTGTGATGTGTGTTAGTGGGGCTTGAATATGGGACTGGTCTACTACATAATTTCGTGGGTTTTGAGAGAGAAGCTCTTGGATATGAGTTTGTAAAAAAAATGAGCAACTAATGTAACATTTTCTCTCTCTAATTCTATATATAGTATGATATATTGCATAAGGCTGATATAGGTGGCTGATTGCTAGAGATTTCAAGCATGTGAGAAGTCAAGAGTTGGTCACCAACTCAAACTATGGTAAGATATACAAGTTAACTTAAATTATGCAATAGGGGTATAATTGTCATTAGCCTTATAACTTTAATGGCAAAGTTATAACTTTGCAAACCTTTAGGATTTGTCCTTTAGGGTTTAACCCTAAGGTTTAACAAATAAATTTGTAGGATTTCAATTTAGGGATTACTATAAAAACTTTAATTTCAAAAATTATAATTAGGGTTTCTTAATTAGAGTAGGGTTTCTAATTACATGAAACATGATAATCAGTGTAAGATCCTGAATTTTACGAAATGAAAGTATTCAATTTTTATAATTATTATTTTATTTAGTAAATGGTTAAATTGATAAAGGTTAAAGTTAAGGGTGATATGTGAAAAATTTTCAAAGTAAGCAAGTTGTCATAAAATACCCGATGGTAAAATTACAGTAATACGCATGGTTGCATAGTATCGCACGATATTGATTATTGATGCTTATGTGAGAAATCACTCACTTATACTCAATTATTGCTACAATAATTATTGCATCATATCTCTCATATTATTGATTCGATTATTGTCACAATATCATCTGTATAATATGTTATATTATTAAATCAATAATTGAGACGACAAAGTTATTCATATTATTATTTACAATATTGACAATGTCTAGAAATTATGTCAATGAGAGGTTTGGTCACCTAATTGCGCGCCAATAGGGATAAATCCTTATTGGAAAGCCCACTCTTTCCTAGGAACGACCTGGTTGTTAAATATTATGAATTACAACATTAATGATGAATAAGTTCGTGTTGATGGAAGATGAAATTGATAGTTCCATTTTGTGGGAATTATTAGTGTTAGTGGATATCGGCATTTATTTCGATAATAATTGATGTCTGGAAGTTATCGTGTAATTAATCGGATAAATGAGCAATTAATTGCTATTAATTCACATGCATATAACTATTTGTTCACATGTGTTTACTATTGATTCGCATTCATTTACTATTAAGGCAGTTGGTGCAAGATTGATAATACTTGCATGACTAAAATAAAGATGGAGGTATAGTTAAAGGTACTATACTGTAATTAGTTTTTTCACATGATTATACTATTGAGTCACATAAATGAACTATTAATTCACATGATTTACCATTAGGGGAGATGGTGCAAGTTTGATAATACTTGCAGGACTAAATTAAAAATGAAAAAAATGTTGAAGGTATTGTACTGTAATATTTTGAACCCCAAAATGAGCAATTATCGAAACTATATTTTCCTATAAATAGAAGCTCATTCTTCCTTCATTTCTCACCAATTCACTAAAGCTTTAAAGCAATTATTATAGAGAGAAAGAAGAAGAGAAGTCTGCTACCTCATTATTCCAATATCCAGTTTCTTCTAAGGTAAGGGGTATTATTCTTTCTTATTCATGAAGAGAGTTATTTTCTTTCAATACTCGTAAGGGTTGTTATTCCATTCTTTATTATTATGTTGGAATAACTATGCGAAGTACCGCATACATGGTGAAATTCTATTGTTATTCCATTCTTTATTATTACATTGGACTAACTTTATGCATGCGATTACATCGCGTGCCTCGTGAATTCTCATTATTATTCCATTCTTTATTATTCTGTTGGACTATCCTGTATGTGCAGATTACGCATGACCCAGTTCCATTCTTTATTATTCTGTTGGAATATCCTGTTTGTGAGGATTACGCATGACCTAGTTCCATTCTTTATTATTCGGTTCGGAATAACATGTCTGTGCGGTCTATCGTATGCCTGGTGAATTCTTCTATTATTCCATTCTTTATTATTCTGTTGGAATAACCTGTCTATGTGGATTACCACATGCATGGTGAATGATCCTTCGTATTCATTCCTTATTAAATTGTGGAAATGATGCATACCACGTGGATTCTTTGCGTGGTGGGCAAAAATCCATTTGCAGTTTCATATATTCTATTATACTTAGTTGGTTAAAGTTTTGACTTCTATACTCCCTGAAATTAGTAGAATATCCTGGATATTTGCGCTTCATCTAGTATCTTTTAATGGAAATATTCTTCTGAGCATTCTTGAATTTTAGTCTACAAAGCAGTACCATGTTGACAATTTGGACGTTATTGACTTCAGGATAAATTAACTTATAAATCTTTAAAATTTATTTTTGAACTTGTTTTATTGAATTATTATGTCATTGTCATCATCCTCATGTTTATATTGTGATGAAAGTCATCTTTGGCTTAAGTGCATAGATGGACTCGGTATGATTATGACCAGGGATCATTCGGTATAATCATGACCTGTAATGTTATAAATAATGTGGTAAAAGTCCTCAGTGGCCTGTAGTGCATTGATGGGCAGTTTTTGGTATGATTATGACCATGGATTATTCGATATAGTCATGACCATTGACTATTTAATGAATATCCTTGGCCCATAGTGCATAGATGATTCGATGATGTTGTTTATTTATTAAGTTGAGTCACAGCGAAAAAAATTGATGGAAACATTTTAAATCATAGAAGATAGTAGATATCATGCTCTACTTGACTCTTCTAATGGATTGCTTATTCCGCTGCAGTTAAACTTGATGTCTATTGTATTTTATCAGTTTAACATTGTTGAAGACTAATGATAATTTTTTCTACATTAACTTAGTCATAATATTTCTTACTGGGCTAGTTGAGCTCACCCTTTTTCTTTCATTGTTCTCTTCAAGAAATGAGAACGTAGCCGGGACTAGTCGAGGAATGGAGTGATGATCCGAGATGATGTTTTAGTAGTCCTCACTATTCTATAAAATAATATGACAGTAAAAGTAATGAGGACTCTATTTGAGAGTGGATATTGTCTAGAAAGCAATATTCCTGTTTAAACTCTCAGCTATGTTTTGTCGTATATTACATGACAGTTGTATAATTAAGTTTGTATTTATATTATGTACCATGTATTTGGTGACTCAAGATGGGTGATGTATACCTATTTTGGGGGCGTCACATTTGGTATAAAAGCTTAGGGATATGATCCCTGGCTGAGATCTGAGACTAGAACTAGGAGGGGAGAGACGGGTAATTCCTTCGCTAGTATGACCTACCTTAATTATTTCGTATTTAATTGGTCGGTCAGAGTATAGGGATAATATGTGGCATGTCAATTAACCCTTATTTTGAAACTATATTCTAGAATGATATCTGAAATACAAGAGATGAGAAATGGGAAAATCATGATACAAAGGAAATAACTGGGAAGGTACAATCCGAAAAGAAAGCAAGTTATTCTCATCTCTTCGAACTACCAGGTATATAAATTTCGAGGGCAAAATTTGATAAGGAGGGGAGATTGTAAGACCCTGAATTTTACGAAATGAAAGTATTCAATTTTTATAGTTATTATTCTATTTTGTAATTGGTTAAATTGTTAAAGGTTCAAGTTAAGGGTGATATGTGAAAATTTTTCAAAGTAAGCAAGTTGTCATAAAATACCCGATGGTAAAAGTACAGTAATACGCGTGGTTGCATAGTAGCACACGATATTGATTATTGATGCTTATGTGAGAAATCTCTCAGTTATTCTCAATTATTGCTACAGTATTTTTTGCATCATATCTCTCATATTATTGATTTAATTATTGTCACAGTATCATCTATATAATATGTTATATTATTAAATCTATAATTTAGATGACAAAGTTATTTATATTATTATTTGCAATATTGACAATGTCTAGAAGTTCTGTCAAGGAGAGGTTTGGTCACCTAATTGCGCGCCAATAGGGATAAATCCTTATTGGAACGCCCCCTCTTTCCTAGGAACGACCTGGTTGTTAAATATTGTGAATTATAATATTAATGATGAATAATTTCGTGTTGATTAAAGATGAAATTGATAGTTCCATTGTGTGGGAATTATTAATGTTAGTGGAAATCAGCATTTATTTTGATAATAATTGATGTCTGGAAGTTATCGGGTAATTAATCGAATAAATGAGCAATTAATTGCTATTAATTCACATGCATATAACTATTTGTTCACATGTGTGTACTATTGATTCACATTCATTTACTATTAGGGGAGTTGGTGCAAGATTGATAATACTTGCATGATTAATTAAAGATGGAGGTATAGTTGAAGGTACTATACTATAATTAGTTTTTTCACATGATTATACTATTGAGTCACATGAATGAACTATTAATTCACATGATTTAATATTAGGGGAGGTGGTGCAAGTTTGATAATACTTGTAGGTCTAAATTAAAAATGAAAGAAAAGTTGAAGGTATTGTACTATAATATTTCGAGCCCCAAAACGTGCAATTATCGAAACTATATTTTCTTATAAATAGAAGCTCATTCTTCCTTCATTTCTCACTAATTCACTAAAGCTTTAGACCAATTATTATATAGAGAAATTATAGAGAGAATGAAGAAGAGAAGTCTGCTACCTCACTATTCCAATATCCAGTTTCTTCTAAAGTAAGGGGTATTATTCTTTCGTATTCATGAAGAGAGTTATTTTCTTTCAATACTCGTAAGGGTTGTTATTCTATTCTTTATTATTATGTTAGAATAACTTGTCTATGCGAAGTACCGCATACATGGTGAAATTCTTCTGTTATTCCATTCTTTATTATTCTGTTGGAATAACCTGTCTATGCGGTTTATTGCATGCCTGGTGAATTCTATTGTTATTCAATTCTTTATTATTTTGTTAGAATATCCTGTCTGTACGGATTATGCATGACCTGGTTCCATTCTTTATTATTCTATTGGAATATCCTGTCTGTGCGGATTACGCATGACCTGGTTCCATTCTTTATTATTCTGCTGGAATATCCTGTCTGTGCAGATTACACATGACCTGGTTCCATTCTTTATTATTCGATTGGGCATAACATGTCTGTGCGGTCTATCGCATGCCTGATGAATTCTTCTGTTATTCCATTCTTTATTATTCTGTTGGAATAACATGTCTATATGGATTACCACATGCATGGTGAATGATCCTTCGTATTCACTCCTTATGAAATTGTGGAAATGATTTGTCTACGTGGATTACAGCATGGCGGACAAAAATCCATTTGCAGTTTCATATATTCTATTATACTCAGTTAGTTAAAGTTTTGACTTCTATACTCCATTAAACTAATAGAATATCCTGGATATTTGTGCTTCATCCAGTATCTTTTTATGGAAATATTCTTCTGAGCATTCTTAAATTTTACTCCATAAAGCAGTATCATGTTGATAATTTGGACATTATTGACTTCAGGATAAATTAACTTATAAATCTTTAAAATTTATTCTTGTACTTGTTTTATTGAATTATTATGTCATTGTCATCATCCTCATGCTTATATTGTGATGAAAGTCATCTTTGGCTTACGTGCATAGATGGACTCGGTATGGTTATGACCAGGGATCATTCAGTATAATCATGACATGTAATGTTATAAATGATGTGGTAAAAGTCCTCAGTGGCCTGTAGTGCATTGATGGACAGTTTTTGGTATGATTATGATCAGGGATTTTTTGCTATAGTCATAACCATTGATGATTTAATGAATATCCTTGGCCCGTAGTGCATGGATGATTCGATGATGTGGTTTATTTATTAAGCTGAGTCTTAGCAATAAAAATTGATGAAAACATTTTAAATCATAGAAGATAGTAGATATCATGCTCTACTTGATTCTTCTAATGGATTGCTTATTTCGCTGCAGTTAAAGTTGATGTCTATTGTATTTTATCAGTTTAACATTGTTGAAGACTAATGATAATTTATTCTGCATTATCTTAGTCTTAATATTTCTTACTGGGCTAGTTGAGCTCACCCTTTTACTTTCATTGTTCTCTTCAGGAAATGAGAACGTAGCCGGGACTAGTCGAGGAACAGAGTGATGATCCGAGATGGTGTATTAGTAGTCCTCATTATTCTATAAATAGTGTGACAATAAATGTATTGAGGACTCTATTTGAGAGTGGATATTGTCTAGAAGGAAATATTCCTGTTTAAACTCTCAACTATGTTTTGTCGTATATTACACGACGATTGTATAATTAAGTTTGTATTTGTATTTTGTACCATGTATTTGGCGACTCAAGATGGGTGATGTATACCTATTTTGGGGGCGTCACAATTAGGTTTAGGTTTTACTAATTATCATTAAGTATACCAAGTTAGCAATTAGGGTTTACAATTAGCAAATTAGGGTTATCAATTAGGGTTTCTATCAACTATTAAGTTTTCTAACAGTTAGGGTTTCCAAATATTAATAATTAGGGTTTCCCTAATTAAAATTAATATCTATATTAACATTAATCATATAACACAATTTCTTACCAACCATAAACTTCGGTTTGAGTTTTAAATTAGGGTTAAACCAATTAATACTAGGGTTTTAACATTATACACACAATTTGACCAACATTATCAGTCCACACATATTCAGTACATATTTACAGCACTGAAAAAAAATAATATTATAATAAATGTCATTAATCACGTAACATAATTACTAAACATATTTTAAAGTCTCATTTGACTTCAAAACTGGAGTTTTCAAATACTGCACCATCATTGACCAATTATTAACAATGCGTACATATAGTACATATTTATAGCTCTGAAAAATAGAAATATAATTAATATTATATTATTATTCTCACTCCTTGATCAAAATCCAAAATTAGGGGTTGGATTTCATATCTGATTTATCTTGCATATACATACCATTATTAATTAAGTTAAATAACTAACTTAATTATTTTGAAATAAATTCATATAATAAAATAATTATTATAATAATTCTATAATCATTTCATATATTATTTAAATAATATAATAATCATATTTTCATTGAAAATAATTAATAAAAACATTTTTACTATAAAATTAATTATTATAAGAATATAATTTATAATGATCAATAATTCTAAAATAAAATTATTTGTAATCATTCATGTAATAAATAAATTTTATATTTATTATATAAATACATACACATTACATTGCACGCATTCTCACCTTTAAAATATATAATATTAATAATAAAAAATTATACGCAAAATTTCTAATTTATTTATATAAAAAATATCGGGTTATTACAATTATTACATAATCCATCTCACCTCGATATTCTATCCTTACGTATTTCTCGGAAGTTCAAAAATAATTCTCGAGTAGAAATCAGTGAATAGTGTTTTTCAGAAAATTTCTCGGAAAACTTTTATTTTTATCTTGGAAATTCAAATACTTTAATTCCTTTACGTACTCGAAATACTACGACATTCTAACGTTTCTAGGTTATAGACTGACATTCATCTTACTAACACGTAATAATAACCAATAATATAATTTTATTCATTATTTAATTAAATAAAATTATTGTACAATGGATCCAAATTTCTCGATCGTTACATCTACCAACTGGTGACTATAAGTCAAATCGTCAACATTCATATGTTGGAACTTTTCAAACTATTCTTTTTAGACAAAACTCACCTAAAATGAGAACACCAAAAGACAAGCACAAAAAAGGACACAGATCATCCCAACGTTGACAGGCGACGACTCTGTTGGGGACTCAAGTAAAAGGCTTAAGCTGCTATAAAAACTTTTTTAAAAACAAAACTTTTATCTGCTTATGTGTGAATACTGCATTTACATTAAATGTATATATACTAATGGTTTATTTACAGCACTTTAGTGCTTCGCACCATTTCTGCCTGTAATATTAGTTCTTCGTACATGTTATCATTTCCATACGGTGAGACGTGATGTATGTGAATGTATGTTGTGTGATTTCTCCACCAAGACGCAAACCCGTCGGTGTTTGGACTCAAGGGAGACTAATCCCGCGAGGCTGAGGAAAGGCATACACCATATTCACTCCATTTGAAAGATCAGTTTAACTTCTTATCCAATAAATTGTGAAGATCTGGGGACCTTCATACCAAAAAGCTGCGAGAGTAGCCTAAGATAGGTCAGCCTCTGATAAACCAAACGCGAAGGGAAGTCTCTTCATACCTTCCCCTTTTAATTACATATAATTTCAATTCCATGTCAATCTCAATGTAATGGAAAATGTAAATATGCATTCCTTTTTCATATCAAGACATGTCATGCTATCCTTTCATCAAAATGACTGACGTCTTTTTTGCAGGAGAATATTAAAAGACTCCTAAAAAATAGACACATTGCATAGCATATAGCATCTCCACATTTTCCCAAACTAAACTACATAGTCTTTTTGTAGGGAAATGATTGGTCCTATTTCCTATTCAAAGTCCAAAAAGGCACTAAGCCCACAGTCAGACATGGCTACAAGTGCCTAGCCTGATCCTACTCCTGTTTCTCGTGAGGAGTTTGAAGGAATAAAGAATCAAATAACAAACTTGTTTATTCTTTTAAAGAACTAAACAAATCAACTCAGGATCCACAAATCCCCATCCAAATGGAATCCTCTGCATAGGGAGGAATCCAGGGTCCAGACAGAGAAGTCCCAGTACCTGAGTCTCAAAATGAGAAGTCCAACAAAACCCCTATCATCAAAACGACTGACATCTGTTTTGCAAGATAATATTAAAACACTCTTAAAAAATAGACACATTGCATATCATATAACATCTCCAGGTTTTCCCAAACTAAACTATACAGTCTTTTGTAGAGAAACGATTGATCCCGTTACCCGTTTAAAGTCCAAACAGGCATTAAGCCCACAATTATGTTATTCGCGTAAGGGGTATTATTTCTTTCGTATTTTGGAAGAGAATTATTTTCTTTCAATACTCGTAAGTGGTATTATTTATTTCGTATTCATGAAGAGAACTTATGTTATTCCATTCTTTATTATTTATTGGAATAACCTGTATACGTGGATTACCCTATACTTGGTGAAATTCTTCTGTTATTACATTCTTTATTATTTTGTTGGAATATCCTGTCTGTGCGTTTACACATGACCTGGTTCCATTATTTATTATTCTGTTGGAATAACTTTTATGCATGTGCGATCTATCGCATACATGGTGAATTACATTGTTATTCCATTATTTATTATTCGCTAGAGAATATCATATATGGTCTGGCGGATTACGCGTGACACAGTTTCATTCTTTATTATTACATTGGGAATAACTTTTGTTTGTGCGATCTATCGCATGCATGGTGAATTCTTCTGTTATTCCATTCTTTATTATTTTGTTGGAATAACCTATCTATGTGGATTACCACATGCATGGTGAATGATCCTTTGTATTCATTCCTTATTAAATTGTGGAAATGATCTGTATACGTGGATTACCGCATGGCGGGTGAAAATCCATTTGCAGTTTCGTAAATTTTCTGACCCTTAAAAATTCTCGAAAAATTTGAAATGATAATTTGATGAGTTTTCTATATTATGTCCAAAGATGGCGATTTTTGGATGTATAGATTAAGAGTTATAGATTTTATGGGAAAAGACTATTTTAAAAGTAAACCCTTATAACTCCTTGTGGTTAAATCCAAAATTGGTGAACTTTTTATTGGGAGTACATGTATATAACAGGAGTATATCCTGTAAATTTCGAATTTTTTGGACAAAAGTACAATTTATGATAAATGTCTAAATATTCAGCAGTTTTGGTCATATGAAAAATAGTAAATGAATTTTAAAAATTCCGAGAAAAATATATATTCAATATGGGACTATATTCTGTTAAATCCCAGAAAAGAAATATTTTTGGGACTGATTTAGTATTTTTCATGAAAATGAACTAGTTATGAGTAAGTGAATTAAATATGTTATGTGAAGTAACAAAATTGGAAAATAGGATTTTATGGCTTGGGAATCCTATATAGGGTATATGCAAATTTTTGATAAGGGATTTGATCATTGGTGATGAAATCTTATGAGAATGACATTTTTGAATGATTAAATGCATTATTTGGTTAAGTGTAAACAATTGAAATAAATTGTTTAAAAGTTTAAGAAGTGATTAAAATATTGTTATAATATTAATAATATTAGATTATGAGTTTATTAAGTGATTGATAATATTTGGAAAAATTTAAAGTCTTTAATATTTATCCTTGTTTTCGTTTGATTAATGCTTAAATCATTGTCATCATTCTCATGCTTATATTGTGATGAAAGTCATCTTTGGCTTACGTGCATAGATGGACTTGGTATGATTATGACCAGGGATTATTCGGTATAGTCATGACCATTGATGATTTAATGAATATCCTTGGCACGTAGTGTAGGGATGACTCGATGATGTGGTTTAATTAAGAGTAATGCTACATACATAAATTATTTTTATAAATATTTTATAAATTATTGATGTGGTATACTCCACTTCAATATATTGATGAACAAATTGTTTCAATGTAATCTTCGGCCCCACATAATATATTGAGGTGGAGTATATCACATCAACAGTTTATAAAATATTTATAAAAAAATTTGTCTCTCTAGCATTATTCTTTAATTAATTAAAGGAGGAAAAAAAGATGGATAAAATCAGTTGAAGGAGGTAGTAAAGCCTATGCTAGCTAGGTTATGACTTATGAGATGAGACATCACAGGAATTGAAGGAGGTTGGGTCACGTGTATTTGTCTATAGCATGTAGATAAAAGAGACTAGGGGGAATTATATTGTAAAAATGGATGGTGAGAGACGTGCAGGCCGGGAATGAAATGCAAATTGAGCTCAACTAACTACATTGTTGGACAAAATAATTAATTATGAGTACTTTTACATGGATATTTTTATTGAATATTTTTAATTTTTTTTCTTCTTGTGACTTTCATAAAATATATAATATTTATTTCAATTAATTATACACACAAGCCCACAATACAATTAAAATTAAAATTATCATTAGTCTAGCTGAATCGAATAGCGTAGACTCATATCAATAATTCAACTCAATCAAATTATTTAGGTGTAGCCAAACCCCGTTGGCAAATTAAAATTTTGAAAACATTTTTGAGAATGACGTCATGATGTCGTACTGTATTAACAGTCCATTTGAGGATGCCGTCATCGTATGACTTTGTCATAACACATCATACACTAGTGGAATAACGATTTTATATCAAATTCACACTAAGTATTCCTTTATTTACAACTCCATCACCTTTTTATCATCTCTTCACCAGTTTACATGGTACATAAGTGATAAATAAAATATATTTTGATATTTCAAATCATTTGCGTCGAGCCGAAATAAGTAGCACAGACTGTACTTTAAATCGTTTCAAAATTGATTATGAGTCTACATTTTTTTTAAAAGCATATAGTGCGTTTTTAGCTTGATGTCAAAATTTTGAAGTCTAGCATAGCTAGGAGTTTTGGAAAACTTATGTCTTCACTAATAATCATTTGCTTAATAATCTATCTGTTCCTATAATCCTTAATTCTCCATTTACACACAACTATACCTAGTTCGTCAAACCACACTTATGAGTTCATAAACTTGGCACAATCATATGAGTTTAAGAACTTACCCTAGTTAGACTTTGGCGTCCGTTCACTGAGGGGTTATTTCCTATAACTATGAGTCAAGAATGTCACATAAGTATAAGTTTTAAGAACTCATATTTAACACTATATTCTCTACCTATGACCAATCTATCTGTTATACACATGAGAAAGGAATCACCCTCTTAACACGCATGTAGCAAATAGCGGGACACAACATTTCAATGATTATCAATGCCAGATACTAAGTAGTTGTTACACCAAGTATAATTCCCCACCCAAACAAGGAATCATACAACTCAGCTGCCGACATGAGTCCACAATTGAAATCCCCACCTAATCTTAACCACTTTCTCAATACAAATTTAATTCAATTCGTGTTCATAATCCTTTCCTGAATCTGTACCAATTTATAGTACAACTTGCACACAACATTCTTGATGTAAACTTTTCAATCATCAGATTGATTCTTTCTGACTGTCATAACCTTATCCGATCACGGGGTGATCTCATCGTATATATTACGATTCATTTCTATGTTACGATCATTTTGTTTTACGATATCCTATCCCCGTACTTTCAGTCTTTTAGACTCAATCTATTCACCATAACTGTTCAACTTTATGATCAGAGTTAGGGAACTTTGTATGTTTACAACTTGCCGAGATTAGTCTTTGAATCTTACCGACACATTAACTATAACTATCTTTATGGTACAATCATTCTATAACTATTTGCGAAAGATATAAACATAAATTATTTATACAATACAATTGACACACTATTCTCCAAAATCGAGTAACCTTAACTTATACACATTACATAAACTATCTAACATATATCATTATTATCCAACTATATTATTACAAACTAGCTGCACATTTTATCCCAAGCTGAACTTTGCATTATCCTTCTCCTCTATCCGAACGCATTCACCTTATCTGCAATGTTTATCATGATATAGCAAGGGTAAGTATGAAAGTTATCCAACAAGTTTAAATACAATTTAAGGATATATCATGATTGAAAGAGTCTAAATAATAGGTTGGCTATAATTCATCAATAGAATTGAGAACTAGCATGAACAACTTTTGACTGAAGAAGTATTAAAACAGAACAAATTTATCTAGCATGAACCTTTCATCCTTGACTTATACATACAATATGTATAGAGTACAATTCTACACGGCAATCAACAATGAATAACCATAAGCATATCCGAATGAAACAACTCTTAGTAGAGTTAAGAAAAACTTGTCTGAACCGTTAATTACCGCTACACAATTTATATCGCTTTATCCGAAGACCTAATATTAGTAATATAGATCTACAATATTAGAATAATATCAACACAGTATAATACTAATATATATATATATAGAGAGAGAGAGAATAATCTAAACACATAACACATAACTCTATCAGTCTATAACACAAATAAGACATAGCATCAAGTCAAACTATTTCAATTCGAGTTGAAACCGATACAATTCTAACATCCCGACGGTCTAGTCGGATAAATATCGAGTTTAAGTTCAATTAAACTCTGCCTAAACACTTAACAATATCTTAGATAATTTTCTTATCAGTCAAAATAATTTCCATAGGCTTGTAATAATTTTTGAATAATTATTACCAGTTATCATGATTTTTAAATCATTTATATTGAATTTATATAATATAAATACCACATAATTCCTTAATTATTAATATTTATTTAATATTAAATATTAATAAAAATCATAACATAATATTATAATATATTTATAATATCACAAAGTATTTTTAATACTTTAAAATCATATTTATATTATTTTTAAACACATAAATCCATTATCCGATAATTGCTTTTAATATTAAAATATTAATATTTTCACAACAAAATATCAAGAGTTATATTTTATAACCTAAAATATTTCTATAACACTTAAATCCTTAATTTATTTTTCCATAATTTATTTAATATATTTATTAAATAAATTAATTACCATTAATAATAAATTATTAATGAAATTCATCACAAAATATTAAAAGTCATCAAAAATAACTTAAAATATTTTCTAATATCATAATATAATTTTTCATGATTTTTTCATGAATTAAAACCATTTTTAATTAATTTATTTAATATTATAATTAAATAAATAAATACCTTTTATATTCCAAAATATTAAATATTTTTAAATATACTCAAAATAATTAAAACTATTTTTCAGGGCTTTAAAATAATTTTTCATAATTTATTATGTATTTTTAATAATTAAAATTATTTTTCTATTTATTTATTAAATTAATTATTTTATAAATAAACTGTCATAAAAAGGCCCTATAGCGACAGTAATCTCATTATATAGGTGTTCTTGGTGTTCATCAGCCCAACCCAGATTTCTTGTTAGTGAGCAAGGGGCTTAGTTTAACTGGTTCTAGATCTTTGATTATCATGTTTCTCGTTGTGCTAATATATTGATGTTGTAGTATATGTGTAGCATTATAACTACAACCAAATTTCCTGGCCATTCAACAACAGATCAGAGAGATCTAAGCTCTCCAAATCATTGTCAGACCCTGTTCATAAGTTTCTAGGTTTTCCAGAATCGAGGTAGCTACTTTGAGCCTTTAAACCATTTCCTTCCCAGTCTGGTTCGTGTGATATAATGGTTCAATCGTGTAAAGAACATGTCAGAGTCCATTTCTATAACATAAGATCATAACAACAACATAACATATGGCAAATAATGGCAGGTCAAAGTATAGGTCAGAGATTGTTATTGAGAAATCTGGGTTTCCCAGATTTCGTCCACAGGCTGGTGGTCAACGCACATTTGACCATTAAGTATCTTTGATCATGTACTGGTTCTAAGTGTTATAATGACTTCTTTGTGTAGACCACATACCAGTCTACAACATAAGACCAACAAAACTACCAAAAACATAACCTACAAGCAAAAGCAAGGCCTGCAAAAACGCTGTCAGTCAAGATCTGGGTTTCTGGGTTGCCTAGAAACCCATTTTCGTTATCAGTCAACGTAGTTTGACTGCCTATAACTTTCGATCTAGACATGCTATAAACCTGTTTCCAGTTCCAGATCATAGTATACATGACATACTACACATATACAACTTTACACACCATAAATCATTAACACAAAAGAATCTAAAGGCTCTGACATTTGCTTGTCATACCTTATTTTTCAACTTTTTACAGAATTCAAAAAATGTTAGATTCGTGCATCTAAGTGTTATAGATCCATGATCTATTAACTCAGATCACTCAAAGACACCCTAATACACAACTTTAACCAACCAATTACAAAAAATAACATAGATCACATGATTTAGGGTTTATACCTTCCTAAGCTCAAATACTTTGATTCTGATCTCTGATCATGATCTTGATTTTCAAGAGGCTTGAATATTGTCTGGTCCACTGAATATTTCCGTGGCTAGGAGGCTGAAAGAGTTTGGTTAAAGATTGTTGACCAAATAAGCCACTTTTTGTGACTTTTCTCTCTCTCAATCTATATATATTATATTTGTAATGAATTGGCTGGCATTTTAATGGCTGATGTGTTTGATATAGAGCACATGGAGTGGTTAGAGTGGTTCAACAACTCACTTTTGGCAAGACTAGCACTCAATCACATAAATAATGTAATAAGGGCACTTTGGTCTTTTTGATTGTTATTTTAATGGCACATTTTCATTGTTCAAACCCTTAGGGTTTAGGGTTTAACCCTTTAGGTTTTAAAAATAAATTCTAGGATTTCTAAATTATGGTTTTCAAAAATGAAAATTAACATTTGTAAATTATAAATAGAATTCTCTAATTAAATTAAGTTTTCTTAATCATAATTCAAGTTTACTAATTAGGATTAATATTTCCTAATTAATATTGTTAATTTATCAATTAAATCTATAATTATACTTTAAGGTTTCTGACAGAACAATTAGGGTTTAAAAATTTGAAATTAGGGTTAACTAATTAATTAAACTTTACCCTAATTAATATTATAATTTATAGAACTTAAGCAGTATAATTCTCCGTTATGTTCCCAGATTAGGGTTTTAATTTCCCGAAATTCTAAAATTAGAGTTTCCAGATCGGGTATTAGGGTTTTCTAATAATTAATTAGGGTTTCAAGTAATTCATTAGGGTTTTCCCTAATAAATTATAATTAATAACGCTTAAACCTTATACATAGCATTTAAATTCCATAATTAGGGTATTCAATTTCTGAATTAGGGTTTCTACTTCCCGGCTGAAATTAGGGTTTCAAAACTGGTTTCTAGGGTTTCTTATCAGACGTTAGGGTTTTCTAACTGAACGTTGACGTTCTTAATATATACTTAGGGCTTGACACTGATAAAATTTATTTAGTCAACCCTTGACCGTTAACCACATTCTGAACACATACATAAGCATATACACAGAACATATTCACATATACAATTAATCCAGAATAATTCACCAAAATCCTTCACAGAATTTTGAAATCTTCAAAATTCCATCCCAAAAATATCAAACGCATACACTTATTTTGTGTCTAGGTCTATTATTTTACCATAAATCAATCATTTAAAATTTTACTAAATTGTCTAATTTCTCGGGTTGTCACATTCACCTCTTCTTCTAAGAATTTCGTCCCTGAAATTCACCTTACACCATTCACACATATCATCACATGCTACCCAATACACCACTCACAAGAGTAAAAGTTTTCAAATTGTACTAAGGGATCATATAGACCATGAACACATAGTTTTAACGATATTCATACCGCAAAACAATACATTACTTGGTATATTTACAATCATGAAGAAGGTAAACTACCGTTGCTAGTACTTTAGGTGATTAGCCTATCGTACTCTTACGTCATGCATAACATATTAATTATGTTTAGCGAATATTTATGCCACTTGATTGGATTATTTATCCAAACAAAATAGTTCACCTCAGTCGTATCATATAATTTCGCACCAAAACAATTTGGTTTGGGAAATTTCTTTCAATGAACACTTAGAGTTTTCATAAACATTAGTCTAAATTTGAATCGAATAAATAGAAACTCATATCAATAATTCAATTCAATCAATTATTTAGTTGTAGCCAAACCCGTTGGCAAATTAAAATTTTGAAAATATTTTTGAGAATGACGTCATGATGTCGTACTGTATTAACAGTCCGTTTGAGGATGCCGTCATCGTATGACTTTGTCATAACACATCATACACTAGTTGAATAACGATTTTATATCAAATTCACACTAAGTATTCCTTTATTTACAACTCCATCACCTTTTTATCATCTCTTTTACTGTGTTACATGGTACAAAGTGATAAATAAAATATATTTTGATATTTCAAATCATTTCAAGTCTAAATTAAATAAGTAAAGATAGAGTGTACTTTAAATAATTTCAAAAATGATTATGAGTCTACATTTTTTTTTAAAAGCACATAGTGCGTTTTTAGCTTGATGTCAAAATTTTGAAGTCTAGCATAACTAGGAGTTTTGGAAAACTTATGTCTTCACTAAAAATCATTTGCTTAATAATCTATCTGTTCCTATAATCCGTAATTCTCCATTCACACAGAACTATACCCAGTTCGTCAAACCACACTTATGAGTTCATAAATTTGCTATAATCATATGAGTTTAAGACCTTATCCTAGTTAGACTTTGGCGTCCGTTCACTGAGGGGTTATTTCCTATAACTATGAGTCAAGAATGTCACATAAGTATAAGTTTTAAGAACTCGTATTTAACCCTATATTCTCTACCTATGACCTATCTATCTGTTATACACATGAGAAAGGAATCACCCTCTTAACATGCATATAGAAAATAGTGGGACACAACATTTCAATGATTATCAATGCCAGATACTAAGTAGTTGTTATACCAAGTACAATTCCCCACCCATACAATGAATCATACAACTCAGATGCCGTCATGAGCCCTCAATTGAAATCCCCACCTAATCTTAACCACTTTCTCAATACAAATTTAATTCAATTCGTGTTCATAATCCTTTCCTGAATCTATACCAATTTATAGTACAACTTGCACACAACATTCTTGATGTGTACTTTTCAATCATCAGATTGATTCTTTCTGACTGTCATAACCTCATCCGATCACGGGGTGATCTCATCGTATATATTACGATTCATTTCTATGCTACGATCATTTTGTTTTACGATATCCTATCCCTGTACTTTCAGTCTTTTAGACTCAAATCTATTCACCATAACTGTTCAACTTTATGATCAGAGTTAGGGAACTCTGTATGTTTATAACTTGCCGAGATTCGTCTTTGAATCTTACCGACACACTAACTCGATTTGAGTTAGTACTTATCCTAATCACTGCGGTTATTAGTCTTGGGTATTCCTACCTAAGTTTCATAACCAACATCTTTGATACCAACTGTAGAAGCCCCAAATCCAGGTCCCAAATCACCACGGATCTGGTATAATCATTCTATAACTATTTGCGAAAGATATAAACATAAATTGTTTATACAATACAATTGACACACTATTTTCCAAAATCGAGTAACCTTAACTTATACGCATTACATAAACTATCTAACATATATCATTATTATCCAACTATACTATTACAAACTAGCTACACATTTTATCCCAAGCTGAACTTGGCATTATCCTTCTCCTATATCCGAACGCATTCACCTTATCTGCAATGTTTATCATGATATAGCAAGGGTGAGCATGAAAGTTGCCCAACAAGTTTAAATACAATTTAAAGATATATCATGATTGAAAGAGTCTGAATAATAGGCTGGCTATAATTCATCAATAGAATTGAGAACTAGTATGAAAACAACTTTTTTGATCAAGAAGTATTAAACCGTAACAAATTTATCTGACGAATGGTAATGGGTATCACCCTTTCATACTGACTTATACATACAATATGTATAGAGTACAATTCTACACGGCAATCAGCAATGAGTAATCATAAGCATATCCGAATGAAACAACTCTTAGTAGAGTTAAAAAAAACTTGCCTGAACCGTTAATTACCGCTACACAATTTATATCGCTTTATCCGAAGACCTAATATTAGTAATAAAGATCTCCAATATTAAAATAATATCCACACAGTATAATACTATTATATATATATGGAGAGAGAATAATCTAAACACGTAACACATAACCCTATCAGTCTATAACACACATAAGACATAGCATCAAGTCAAACTATTTCAGTTTGAGTTGAAACCGATACAATTCTAACATCCCGACGGTCTAGTCGGACAAATATCGAGTTTAAGTTCAATTAAACTCTGCCTAAACACTTAACAATATCTTAGATAATTTTCTTATCACCAAAATAATTTTCATAGTTTCAGTAATAATTTTCTTTGATAATTATTACCATTTATCATGATTTTTTGAATTATTTATATCGTATTTATATAATATAAATACCACATAATTCCTTAATCATTAATATTTATTTAATAATAAATATTAATAAAAATCATAACATAATATTATAATATATTTATAATATCACAAAGTATTTTTAATACTTTAAAATCATATTTATATGATTTTAAAACACATAAATCCATTATCCGATAATTGCTTTTAATATTAAAATATTAATATTTTCACAACAAAATATCAAAAGTTATATTTTATAACCTAAAATATTTCTATAACACTTAAATCATTTTTATATGATTTTTAAATCATTAATTCTATTTTTTCGTAATTTTTTAATATATTTATTAAATAAATTAATTACCATTAATTATAAATTATTAAAGAAATTCATCACAAAATATTAAAAGTCATCAAAAATAACTTCAAATATTTTCTAATATCATAATATAATTTTTCATGATTTTTCATGAATTAAAACCATTTTAATTAATTTATTTAATATTATAATTAAATAAATAAATACCTTTTATATTCTAAAAATATTAAATATTTTTGAAATATAGTCAAAATAATTAAAAACTATTTTTCAGTGCTTTAAAATAATTTTTCATAATCTATTATGTATTTTTAATAAATAATTTTTTTTTTCTATTTATTTATTAAATTAAATATTTTCTAAGTAAACTGTCGCTAAAAGGGGCCCTATAGCGATAGACCCGTCGCTATAGGTGTTCTTGGAGTTCATCAGCCCAACCCAGATTTCTTGTCAGTGAGCAAGGGGCTTAGTTTGACTGGTTCTAGATCTTTGATTATCATGTTTCTCGTTGTGCTAATATATTGATGTTGTAGTATATGTGTAACATTATAACTACAACCAAATTTCCTGGCCATTCAACAACAAATCAGAGAGATCTAAGCTCTCCAAATCATTGTCAGACCCTGTTCATAGGTTTTTAGGTTTTCCAGAATCGAGGTAACTACTTTGAGCCTTTAAACCATTGCCTTCCCAGTCTGGTTCGTGTGATATAATGGTTCAATCATGTAAAGAACATGTCAGAGTCCATTTCTATAACATAAGATCATAACAACAACATAACATATGGCAAATAATGGCAGGTCAAAGTATGGGTCAGGTATTGTTATTGAGAAATCTGGGTTTCCCAGATTTCGTCCACAGGCTGGTGGTCAATGCACATTTGACCTTAAGTATCATTGACCATGTACTGGTTCTAGGTGTTATAATGACTTCTATGTGTAGACCACATACCAGTCTACAACATACGACCAACAAAACTACCAAAAACATAACCTACAAGCAAAAGCAAGGCCTGCAAAAACGCTGTCAGTCAAGATCTGGGTTTCTGGGTTGCCTAGAAACCCATTTTCGTGATCAGTCAACATAGTTTGACTGCCTATAACTTTCAATCTAGACATGCTATAAACCTGTTTCCAGTTCCAGATCACAGTATACATGACATACTACACATATAAAACTTTAAACACCATAAATCATTAACACAAAAGAATCTAAAGGCTCTGACATTTGCTTGTCATACCTTATTTTTCAACTTTTTACAGATTTCTAAAAATGCTATATTCGTGCATCTAAGTGTTATAGATCCATGATCTATTAACCCAGATCACTCAAAGACACCCTAATACACAACTTTAACCAACCAATTACAAAAAATAACATGGATCACATGATTTAGGGTTTATACCTTCCTAAGCTCAAATCCTTTGATTCTGATCTCTGATCATGATCTTGATTTTCAAGAGGCTTGAATATTGACTGGTCCACTGAATATTTTCGTGGCTAGGAGGTTGAGAGAGTTTGGTTAAAGATTGTTGACCAAATAAGCTACTTTTTGTGACTTTTCACTCTCTCAATCTATATATATTATATTTGTAATGAATTGGTTGGCATTTTAATGGCTGATGTGTTTGATATAGAGCACATGTAATGCAATAAGGGCACTTTGGTCTTTTTGATTGTTATTTTAATGGCACATTTTCAATTGTTCAAACCCTTAGGGTTTAGGGTTTAACCCTTTAGATTTTAAAAATAAATTCTAGGATTTCTAAATTATGGTTTTCAAAAATGAAAATTAACATTTATAAATTATAATTAGAATTCTCTAATTAAATTAAAATTTCTTAATCATAATTCAAGTTTGCTAATTAGGATTAATATTTCCTAATTAATATTGCTAATTTAGCAATTAAATCTATAATTATACTTTAAGGTTTCGGCGTAAACAATTAGGGTTTAAAAATTTGAAATTAGGGTTAACTAATTAATTAAACTTTACCCTAATTAATATTATAATTTATAGAACTTAAGCAGTATAATTCTCCGTTATGTTCCCAGAATAGGGTTTTAATTTTCCAAAATTCTGAAATTAGAGTTTCCAGATCGGGTATTAGGGTTTTCTAATAATTAATTAGGGTTTCAAGTAATTCATTAGGGTTTTCCCTAATAAATTATAATTAATAACGCTTAAACCTTATACATAGCATTTAAATTCCATAATTAGGGTATTCAATTTCTGAATTAGGGTTTCGGACTCCCAGAACTGAAATTAGGGTTTCAAAACTGGTTTCTATGGTTTCTTATCAGACGTTAGGGTTTTCTAACTGAACGTTGACCTTCATAATATATACTTAGGGCTTGACACTGATAAAATTTATCTAGTCAACCCTTGACCGTTAACCACATTCTGAACACATACATAAGCATATACATAGAACATATTCACATATACATTTAATCCAGAATAATTCACCTAAATCCTTCACAGAATTTTGAAATCTTCAAAATTCCATCCCAAAAATATCAAAAGCATACACATATTTTATGTCTAGGTCTATTATTTTACCATAAATCAATCATTTAAAATTTTACTAAATTGTCTAATTTCTCGGGTTGTCACATTCACCTCTTCTTCTAAGAATTTCGTCCC
Organism: Panax quinquefolius; assembly: GCA_020205615.1. Classification (NCBI taxonomy): domain Eukaryota; kingdom Viridiplantae; phylum Streptophyta; class Magnoliopsida; order Apiales; family Araliaceae; genus Panax; species Panax quinquefolius. The sequence continues at coordinate 76,921,449 of CM035157.1, forward strand.
TGAAATTCACCTTACACCTTACACATACACACACCATCACACATATCATCACATGCTACCCAATACACCACTCACAAGAGTAAAAGTTTTCAAATTGTACTAAAGGATCATATAGACCATGAACACATAGTTTTAACGATATTCATACCGCAAAACAATACATTACTTGGTATGTTTACAATCACGAAGAAGGTAAACTACCGTTGCTAGTACTTTAGGTTATTAGCCTATCGTATTTTTTACGTCACGCGCATAACATATTAATTATGTTTAGCGAATATTTATGCCACTTAATTGGATTATTTATCCAAACAAAATAGTTCACCTCAGTCGTATCATATAATTTCGCACCAAAACAATTTGGTTTGGGAAATTTCTTTCAATGAACACTTAGAGTTTTCATAAACATTAGTCTAGCTGAATCGAATAGCGTAAACTTATATCAATAATTCAATTCAATCGAATTATTTAGGTGTAGCCAAACCCCGTTGGCAAATTAAAATTTTGAAAACATTTTTGAGAATGACGTCATGATGTCGTACTGTATTAACAGTCCGTTTGAGGATGCCGTCATCGTATGACTTTGTCATAACACATCATACACTAGTGGAATAACGATTTTATATCAAATTCACACTAAGTATTCCTTTATTTACAACTCCATCACCTTTTTATCATCTCTGCACCAGGTTACATAGTACAAAGTGATAAATAAAATATATTTTGATATTTCAAATCATTTGCGTCTAGCCGAAATAAGTAGCACAGAGTGTACTTTAAATAATTTCAAAAATGATTATGAGTCTACATTTTTTTTTAAAAGCACATAGTGTGTTTTTAGCTTGATGTCAAAATTTTGAAGTCTAGCATAACTAGGAGTTTTGGAAAACTTATGTCTTCACTAATAATCATTTGCTTAACAATCTATCTGTTCCTATAATCCGTAATTCTCCATTCACACAGAACTATACCCAGTTCGTCAAACCACACTTATGAGTTCATAAATTTGCTATAATCATATGAGTTTAATAACTTATCCTAGTTAGACTTTGGCGTCCGTTCACTGAGGGGTTATTTCCTATAACTATGAGTCAAGAATGTCACATAAGTATAAGTTTTAAGAACTCGTATTTAACCCTATATTCTCTACCTATGACCTATCTATCTGTTATACACATGAGAAAGGAATCACCCTCTTAACATGCATATAGAAAATAGCGAGACACAACATTTCAATGATTATCAATGCCAGATACTAAGTAGTTGTTATACCAAGTACAATTCCCCACCCATACAAGGAATCATACAACTCAGATGCCTTCATGAGTCCTCAATTGAAATCCCCACCTAATCTTAACCACTTTCTCAATACAAATTTAATTCAATTCGTGTTCATAATCCTTTCCTGAATCTGTACCAATTTATAGTACAACTTGCACACAACATTCTTGATGTGTACTTTTCATTCATCAGATTGATTCTTTCTGACTGTCATAACCTCATCCGATCACGGGGTGATCTCATCGTATATATTACGATTCATTTCTATGCTACGATCATTTTGTTTTACGATATCCTATCCCTGTACTTTCAGTCTTTTAGACTCAATCTATTCACCATAATCTGCTCAACTTTTATTATCGAGTTAGGGAACTCAGTATGTTTATAACTCATTAGATTCGCCTTTGAATCTTATCGACACACTAACTCGATTTGAGTTAGTACTTATCCTAATCACTGCGGTTATTAGTCTTGGGTATTCCTACCTAAGTTTCATAACCAACATCTTTGATACCAACTGTAGAAGCCCCAAATCTAGGTCCCAAATCACCACGGATCTGGTATAATCATTCTATAACTATTTGCGAAAGATATAAACATAAATTGTTTATACAATACAATTGACACATTATTTTCCAAAATCGAGTAACCTTAATTTATACGCATTACATAAACTATCTAACATATATCATTATTATCCAACTATACTATTACAAACTAGCTGCACATTTTATCCCAAGCTGAACTTGGCATTATCCTTCTCTTATATCCGAACGCATTCACCTTATCTGCAATGTTTAACATGATATAACAAGGGTGAGCATGAAAGTTGCCCAAGAAGTTTAAATACAATTAAAGGATATATCATGATTGAAAGAGTCTGAATAATAGGCTGGCTATAATTCATCAATAGAATTGAGAACTAGTATGAACAACTTTTGACTGAAGAAGTATTAAACCAGAACAAATTTATCTGGACCGAATGGTATCAGCCTTTCATACTTGACTTATACATACAATATGTATAGAGTACAATTCTACACGGCAATCAGCAATGATTAATCATAAGCATATCCGAATGAAACAACTCTTAGTAGAGTTAAGAAAAAGTTGCCTAAACCGTTAATTACCGCTACACAATTTATATCGCTTTATCCGAAGACCTAATATTAGTAATAAAGATCTCTAATATTAGAATAATATCCACACAGTATAATACTATTATATATAGAGAGAGAGAGAATAATCTAAACACATAACACATAACCCTATCAGTCTATAACACACATAAGACATAACATCAAGTCAAACTATTTCAGTTTGAGTTGAAACCAATACAATTCTAACATCCCGACGGTCTAGTCGGACAAATATCGAGTTTAAGTTCAATTAAACTCTGCCTAAACACTTAACAATATCTTAGATAATTTTCTTATCAGTCAAAATAATTTTCATAGGCTTGTAATAATTTTCGGATAATTATTACCAGTTATCATGATTTTTGAATTATTTATATCGTATTTATATAATATAAATACCACATAATTCCTTAATCATTAATATTTATTTAATAATAAATATTAATAAAAATCATAACATAATATTATAATATATTTATAATATCATCACAGTATTTTCAATACTTTAAAATCATATTTATATGATTTTAAAAACATAAATCCATTATCCGATAATTTCTTTTAATATTAAAATATTAATATTTTCACAACAAAATATCAAAAGTTATATTTTATAACCTAAAATATTTTTATAACAATTAAATCATTTTATACGATTTTTAAATCATTAATTCTATTTTTTCGTAATTTTTTAATATATTTATTAAATAAATTAATTACCATTAATTATAAATTATTAAAGAAATTCATCACAAAATATTAAAAGTCATCAAAAATAACTTCAAATATTTTCTAATATCATAATATAATTTTTCATGATTTTTCATGAATTAAAACCATTTTTAATTAATTTATTTAATATTATAATTAAATAAATAAATACCTTTTATATTCTAAAAATATTAAATATTTTTGAAATATAGTCAAAATAATTAAAAACTATTTTTCAGGCTTTAAAATAATTTTTCATAATCTATTATGTATTTTTAATAATTAATTTTTTTTCTATTTATTTATTAAATTAAATATTTTCTAAGTAAACTGTCGCTAAAAGGGGCCCTATAGCGAAACGACCCGTCGCTATAGGTGTTCTTGGAGTTCATCACCAACCTGCATTTCTTGTCGTTGAAGCAAGGGCTTAGTTTGACCGGTTCTAGATCTTTGATTATCATGTTTCGTTTCGCTAATATATTGATGTTGTAGTATATATGTGTAACATTATAACTACAACCAAATTTCCGCCATTCAACAACAGATCGTCGAGATCTAAGCTCTCCAAATCATCGTCGTCACATTGCTCATAAGTTTTAGGTTTTCCAGAATCGAGGTAACTACTTTGAGCCTTTAAACCATTGCCTTCCCAGTCTGGTTCGTGTGATATAATGGTTCAATCATGTAAAGAACATGTCAGAGTCCATTTCTATAACATAAGATCATAACAACAACATAACATATGGCAAATAATGGTAGGTCAAAGTATGGGTCAGGGATTGTTATTGAGAAATCTGGGTTTCCCAGATTTCGTCCACAGGCTGGTGGTCAATGCACATTTGACCTTAAGTATCATTGACCATGTACTGGTTCTAGGTATTATAATGACTTCTATTTGTAGACCACATACCAGTCTACAACATACGACCAACAAAACTACCAAAAACATAACCTACAAGCAAAAGCAAGGCCTGCAAAAACGCTGTCAGTCAAGATCTGGGTTTCTGGGTTGCCTAGAAACCCATTTTCGTGATCAACAACGTGTTTTATTTTATAACTTTCGATCTAGACATGCTATAAACCTGCTTTCCAGCCCGGATCACAAGATACATGACATACTACTACATATAAAACTTTAAACACCATAAATCATTAACACAAAAGAATCTAAAGGCTCTGACATTTGCTTGTCATACCTTATTTTTCAACTTTTTATAGATTTCTAAAAATGAAATATTCGTGCATCTAAGTGTTATAGATCCATGATCTATTAACCTAGATCACTCAAAGACACCCTAATACACAACTTTAACCAACCAATTACAAAAAATAACATGGATCACATGATTTAGGGTTTATACCTTCCTAAGCTCAAATCCTTTGATTCTGATCTCTGATCATGATCTTGATTTTCAAGAGGCTTGAATATTGACTGGTCCACTGAATATTTTCGTGGCTAGGAGGTTGAGAGAGTTTGGTTAAAGATTGTTGACCAAATAAGCTACTTTTTGTGACTTTTCTCTCTCTCAATCTATATATATTATATTTGTAATGAATTGGCTGGCATTTTAATGGCTGATGTGTTTGATATAGAGCACATGTAATTCAATAAGGGCACTTTGGTCTTTTTGATTGTTATTTTAATGGCACATTTTCAATTTTTCAAACCCTTAGGGTTTAGGGTTTAACCCTTTAGATTTTAAAAATAAATTCTAGGATTTCTAAATTATGGTTTTCAAAAATAAAAATTAACATTTATAAATTATAATTAGAATTCTCTAATTAAATTAAGATTTCTTAATCATAATTCAAGTTTGCTAATTAGGATTAATATTTCCTAATTATTATTGCTAATTTAGCAATTAAATCTATAATTATACTTTAAGGTTTCTGACAGAACAATTAGGGTTTAAAAATTTGAAATTAGGGTTAACTAATTAATTAAACTTTACCCTAATTAATATTATAATTTATAGAACTTAAGCAGTATAATTCTCCGTTATGTTCCCAGATTAGGGTTTTAATTTCCCGAAATTCTGAAATTAGAGTTTCCAGATCGGGTATTAGGGTTTTCTAATAATTAATTTGGGTTTCAAGTAATTCATTAGGGTTTTCCCTAATAACTTATAATTAATAACGCTTAAACCTTATACATAGCATTTAAATTCCATAATTAGGGTATTCAATTTCTGAATTAGGGTTTCGGACTCCCAGAACTGAAATTAGGGTTTCAAAACTGGTTTCTAGGGTTTCTTATCAGACGTTAGGGTTTTCTAACTGAACGTTGACGTTCTTAATATATACTTATGGCTTGCCACTGATAAAATTTATCTTGTCAACCCTTGACCGTTAACCACATTCTAAACACATACATAAGCATATACACAGAACATATTCACATATACATTTAATCCTGAATAATTCACCTAAATCCTTCACAAAATTTTGAAATCCTTAAAATTCCATCCCAAAAATATCAAACGCATACACTTATTTTATGTCTAGGTCTATTATTTGACCATAAATCAATCATTTAAAATTTTACTAAATTGTCTAATTTCTCGGGTTGTCACATTCACCCCTTCTTCTAAGAATTTCGTTCCCGAAATTCACCTTACACCATTCACACATATCATCACATGCTACCCAATACACCACTCACAAGAGTAAAAGTTTTCAAATTGTACTAAAGGATCATATAGACCATGAACACATAGTTTTAACGATATTCATACCGCAAAACAATACATTACTTGGTATGTTTACAATCACGAAGAAGGTAAACTACCGTTGCTAGTACTTTAGGTGATTAGCCTATCGTACTCTTACGTCATGAATAACATATTAATTATGTTTAGCGAATATTTATGCCACTTGATTGGATTATTTATCCAAACAACATAGTTCACCTCAATCTTATCATATAATTCCGCACCAAAACAATTTGGTTTGGGAAATTTCTTTCAATGAACACTTAGAATTTTCATAAACATTAGTTTAACTGAATCGAATAGCGTAGACTCATATCAATAATTCAATTCAATCGAATTATTTAGGTGTAGCCAAACCCCGTTGGCAAATTAAAATTTTGAAATTTTTTTTGAGAATTACGTCATGATGTCGTACTGTATTAACAGTCCGTTTGAGGATGCCGTCATCGTATGACTTTGTCATAACACATCATACACTAGTGGAATAACGATTTTATATCAAATTCACACTAAGTATTCCTTTATTTACAACTCCATCACCTTTTTATCATCTCTTCACCAGTTTACATGGTACATAAGTGATAAATAAAATATATTTTGATATTTCAAATCATTTATGTCTAAAGCTTAAATAAGTAGTATTGATTGTACTTTAAACCATTTCAAAAATGATTATGAGTCTACATTTTTTTTTAAAAGCACATAGTGCGTTTTTTGCTTGATGTCAAAATTTTGAAGTCTAGCATAGCTAGGATTTTTGGAAAACTTATGTCTTCACTAATAATCATTTGCTTAACAATCTATCTGTTCCTATAATCCTTAATTCTCCGTTCACACACAACTATACCCAGTTCGTCAAACCACACTTATGAGTTCATAAACTTGCCACAATCATATGAGTTTAAGAACTTATCCTAGTTAGAATTTGGCCTCCGTTCACTGAGGGGTTATTTCATATAACTATGAGTCAATAATGTCACATAAGTATAGGTTTTAAGAACTCGTATTTAACCCTATATTCTCTACCTATGACCTATCTATCTGTTATACACATGAGAAATGAATCACCCTCTTAACATGCATATCGCAAATAGCGGGACACAACCTTTCAATGATTATCAATGCTAGATACTAAGTAGTTGTTACACCAAGTACAATTCCCCACCCATACAAGGAGTCATACAACTCAGCTGCCGACATGAGTCCTTAATTGAAATCCCCACCTAATCTTAACCTCTTTCTCAATACAAATTTAATTCAATTCGTATTCATAATCCTTTCCGGAATATGTACCAATTTATAGTACAACTTAAACACAACATTCTTGCTGTAAACTTTTCAATCATCAGATTGATTCTTTCTGACCGTTATAACCTTATCCGATCATGGGGTGATCTCATCGTATATATTACGATTCTTTTCTATGCTACGATCATTTTGTTTTACGATATCCTATCCTTGTACTTTAAGGCTTTTAGACTCAATCTATTCACCACTACTGTTCAACTTTATTATCAGAGTTAGGGAACTCTGTATGTTTACAAATCGCCGAGATTCGTCTTTGAATGTTACCAACACACTAACTCGATTTGAGTTAGTACTTATCCTAATCACTGCAGTTATTAGTCTTAGGTACTCCTACCTATGTTTCATAACCAACATCTTTGATACCAACTGTAGAAGCCCCAAATCCAGGTCCCAAATCACCACGGATCTGGTACAATCATTCTATAACTATTTGCGGAAGATATAAACATAAATTGTTTATATAATATAATTGACACACTATTCCCCAAAATCGAGTAACCTTAACTTATACACATTACATAAACTATCTAACATATATCATTATTATCCAACTATACTATTACAAACTAGCTGCACATTTTATCCCAAGCTGAACTTGGCATTATCCTTCTCCTATATCCGAACGCATCCACCTTATTTGCAATGTTTATTATGATATAGCAAGGGTGAGCATGAAAGTTGCCTAGCAAGTTTAAATACAATTTAAGGATATATCATGATTGAAATAGTCTGAATAATAGGCTGGCTATAATTCATCAATAGAATTGAGAACTAGCACGAACAAACTTTTGACTGAAGAAGTATTAAACATGAACAAATTTATCTGGACCGAACGGTAATGAAGGTGATCAGCCTTTCATACTTGACTTATACATACAATATGTATAGAATACAATTCTACACGGCAACCAGCAATGATTAACCATAAGAATATCCGAATGAAACAACTCTTAGTAGAGTTAAGAAAAACATGCCTGAACCATTGATTACCGCTACACAATTTATATCGCTTTATCTGAATACCTAATATTAGTAATATAGATCTCCAATATTAGAATAATATCAACACAGTATAATACTATTATATATATATATATATAAATATAGAATAACCTAAATACATAACACATAACCCTATCAGTCTATAACACACATAAGACATAGCATCAAGTCAAACTATTTCAGTTCGAGTTGAAACTGACACAATTCTAACATCCCGATGGTCTAGTCGGATAAATATCGAGTTTGAGTTCAATTAAACTCTGCCTAAACACTTAACAATATCTTAGATAATTTTCTTATCAGTCAAAATAATTTTCATAGGCTTGTAATAATTTTTGAATAATTATTACCAGTTATCATGATTTTTAAATCATTTATATCGTATTTATATAATATAAATACCACATAATTCCTTAATCATTAATATTTATTTAACATTAAATATTAATAAAAATCATAACATAATATTATAATATATTTATAATATCACAAAGTATTTTTAATACTTTAAAGTCATATTTATATGATTTTTAAACACTTAAATCCATTATCCGATAATTGCTTTTAATATTAAAATATTAATATTTTCACAAAAAATATCAAAAGTTATATTTTATAACCTAAAATATTTCTATAACACTTAAATCTTTTTTATATATAATTTTAAATCATTAATTTTTTTTCCATAATTTATTTAATATATTTATTAAATAAATTAATTACCATTAATAATAAATTATTAATGAAATTCATCACAAAATATTAAAAGTCATCAAAAATAACTTAAAATATTTTCTAATATCATAATATAATTTTTCATGTTTTTTCATGAATTAAAACAATTTTTAATTAATTTATTTAATATTATAATTAAATAAATAAATACCTTTTATATTCCAAAAATATTAAATATTTTTGAAAAATACTCAAAATAATTAAAAACTATATTTCAAGCTTTAAAATAATTTTTCATAATTTATTATGTATTTTTAATAATTAAAAATTATTTTTTCTATTTATTTATTAAATTAATTAATTTCTAAATAAACTGTCGCTAAAAGGGGCCCTATAGTGACAGACCCGTCGCTATAGGTGTTTTTGGTGTTCATAGCCCAACCCAGATTTCTTGTCAGTGAGCAAGGGGCTTAGTTAGACTAGTTCTAGATTTTTGATTATCATGTTTCTCGTTGTGCTAATATATTGATGTTGTAGTATATGTGTAACATTATAACTACAACAAAATTTCCTGGCCATTCAACAACAGATCAAAGAGATCTAAGCTCTCCAAATCATTGTCAGACCCTGTTCATAAGTTTCTAGGTTTTCCAGAATCGAGGTAGCTACTTTGAGCCTTTAAATCATTGCCTTCCCAGTCTGGTTCGTGTGATATAATCGTTCAATCGTGTAAAGAACATGTCAGAGTCCATTTCTATAACATAAGATCATAACAACAACATAACATATGGCAAATAATGGCAGGTCAAAGTATGGGTCAGGAATTGTTATTGAGAAATCTTGGTTTCCCAGATTTCGTCCACAGGCTGGTGGTCAACGCACATTTGACCTTAGGTATCTTTGATCATGTACTGGTTCTAGGTGTTATAATGACTTCTATCTGTAGACCACATACCATTCTACAACATACGACCAACAAAACTACCAAAAACATAACCTACAAGCAAAAGCAAGGCCTGCAAAAACGCTTATCGGTCGAATCACGGGTTTTCGGTCGCTAGAAACCCATTTTCGTGATCAGTCAACGTAGTTTGACTTCCTATAACTTTCGATCTAGACATGCTATAAAGCTGTTTCCAGTTCCAGATCACAATAAACATGACATACTACACATATACAAATTTAAACACCATAAATCATTAACACAAAAGAATCTAAAGGCTCTGACATTTGCTTGTCATACTTTATTTTTCAACTTTTTCCATAATTTTAAAAATGCTAGATTCGTGCATCTAAGTGTTATAGATCCATGATCTATCAACCAAGATCAATCAAAGACACCCTAATACACAACTTTAACCAACCAATTATAAAAAATAGCATGGATCACATGATTTAGGGTTTATACCTTCCTAAGCTCAAATCATTTGATTCTGATCTCAGATCATGATCTCGATGATCAAGAGGCTTGAATATTGACTGGTCCACTGAATAATTTCGTGGCTAGGAGGTTGAGAGAGTTTGGTTAAAGATTGTTGACCAAATAAGCTACTTTTTGTGACTTTTCTCTCTCTCAATCTATATATATTATAATTGTAATGAATTAGCTTGCATTTTAATGGCTGATGTGTTTGATATAGAGCACATGCAGTGGTTAGAGTTGTTCAACAACTCACTTTTGGCAAGACTAGCACTCAATCACATCTATTATGCAATAAGGGTACTTTGGTCTTTTTGATTTTTATTTTAATGGCACGTTTGTCAATTGTTCAAACCCTTAGGGTTTAGGGTTTAACCCTTAGAATTTAGGGTTTAACCCTTTAGGTTTTAAAAATAAATTCTAGGATTTCCAAATTAGGGTTTTCAAAAATGAAAATTAACATTTATAAATTAGAATTAGAATTCTATAATTAAATTAAGATTTCTTAATCATTCTTCAAGTTTGCTGATTAGGATTAATATTTCCTAATTAATATTATAATTTATAGCACTTAAGCATTATAATTCTCCGTTAAGTTCCCAGATTAGGGTTTCAATTTCCCAGAATTCTGAAATTAGAGTTTCCAGATCGGGTATTAGGGTTTTCTAATAATCAAATAGGGTTTCAAGTAATTCATTAGGGTTTTCCCAAGCTTAAACCATATACATAGAATTTAAATTCCAGCATTAGGCTATTCAATTTCTGAATTAGGGTTTCGAAATCCCGGAAATAAAATTAGGGTTTCAAAACCGGTTTCTAGGGTTTCTTATCAGACGTTAGGGTTTTCTAACTGAACGTTGACGTTCTTAATATATACTTAGGACTTGACACTGATTCAATTTATCTGGTCAACCATTGACCCTTAACCACATTCTGAACACATACATAACCATATACAAAGAACATATTCACATATATACTTAATCCTGAATAATTCACCTAAATACTTCACAGAATTTTGAAATCCTCAAAATTCCATCCCAAAAATATCAAACGCATACACTTATTTTCTGTTTAGGTCTATTATTTGACCTTAAATCAATCATTTAAAATATTACTAAATTGTCTAATTTCTCGGGTTGTCACAGTTCCAGAGGTTAAGTAAGTGGATCAAGGAAATAAGAGAAAAATCCGAAAACTCTAAAAAAGAAGAGGTAATGGCAGCCGAAGATCAGAAAGCGTTGAGGGATTTTGCTACACCCAAAGTGACTGAACTGCAGTCAAGTATCCCCAGGCCTGCTATAGCTGCAAACACATTTAAAATCAAGCCTGGGACAATTAAAATGATCCAAAATTCACACTACTACAAAACAGTAAGTAGACAACGTGGAAAAAACGTTGTGGTTTCAGTCAGAAAAATGTCATGGTTAAGGGTGTCATCTATTTGACACCCTTACACAACGTTTTAAAAACATTGTAGTTAAGCACAATACACAACGTTTTTTAGGGAAAAAAAAGTTGTAGATTTGTTTTTCAAAAATTAGCAGATGCTTAAAAACGTTGTAGAAGGTATGATTCCACAACGTTTTTTGGATAAAAATGTTGTTGTTTAGTATATTAGACAACGTTTAGGCATATTTACGCAACGTTTTTAAAATGTTGTAGATTAAAAAAAAGAAAAAAAAGTTTGTTCACCTAGATTACCAATACACCTGCAATATGCTAATGCCTGAAAGATTAGCATATTGTAGCCTGAAAGATTAAAAGAGTTGTAACTTTAATCATTTATCAAAGATTCCAAGTAATCCAACCACACACAATTCTACAATTTCATCTTTACATCATAATGGAAAACCATAATTGTTGTTACATCTTTACATACAATAGTCGAAGACCATAATTATTGTTACAAAGGAGAGGAACATACAATAGTCGAAGACCATAATTGTTGTTACATCTTTACATCTTCCATAAATTTGCACATATTACACCACATCTGACACGTTTTAGCAAGGTTCTTTTGTTAGTAAGGCATCAAAAATCACTAGAATTTAAGTACTACTACTACTACTACTACTACTACTACTACTACTACCATTGATATAAATTAGATGTGGACAGATTGGAGTATTACTTGAGCAAGGAAACCAATGATAAATGTTCCAAGCAAGAGGTGAAGCTGGATCAACATGATAATACAGAACATTGCCATTTTGATCAACCTTGAAAGTTGCAGGATCAAAGCCAGCATTCCTAAAATTTCCAGCAGTGAAAATGAGTTAGAACTTTGAATGAAACTTCAATGCTAATTAATGAACATGTATAAATATATTAGTAGGACAATCAACATGGCTAGAGAGATTAGAGACCAGCTAATAAGAAAATATATATGGCTAGAGAATCCATAATGCATAAAGAAACCAAATGATATAGTTATCGCTTATAAACCCACGTGAAGCAATTCTAGAAAATAGCCTCCTATAACAATAATAGTTTCCAAACACCCTAGGTATTCCAGAGCTCAATATTCAAATAAGCTAAACAACGAAGACCTAATTTTCCATCAGTAATTTATGTAGTTTTAAAAAAATACCAATCAAGGGAGACGAAAAAAATGTAAGATTGCTAGGTAATCTTCAATTTAAGAATAATAGTGGCCAATAGTGTAGCCATCAATAGATGACAAAGTATGTTCAAGAAATCAACTGAACGTGATCACTATGTGAAGAAAATAAAATCTTTTAAAGTATAGTTTTAGATTGCTTACAGATTCGCCACTCAAATTCATATAAGTTTGGGGTTTTGCAAGGAAAACAGAAACACCATCTATAAAACCTGAAAGATAAGACAAAATAAACACATGAATTTGCATTTATTAATTTATATCATGCAAATAACTTGCACATGACGATGTTAAGTTAAATAAAGAAAATAAATCAACCATGGGTTCATATAAAGGAACAACCAATTTATCTATAAATAAATAAAGAGGACCAACCTTTCCCAAATAGAGCTTTGCAATGAACTGTGTCCACTGGAATTCCTTGTAATTCAGCAAATGCATCAATCATTTTAAACCCTACCTAATTCCAATCATACAAAATAGTGATAATACTAAAAACCAAAAGAAGTGGTGTTTGAGATAGATAGGTATTCAAAAAATGTATAAATGTGGTCATACATTGTGTCTGGTTGTTTTGTATTTATCCCTGTGGTTGCTTAAGCTTCTGAAAGAGCCATGGTCGAGGAGTAGCAAGGCAAAGTAGCACCTGGAAATTCTGCTAAGCATCTTAACTCATCTCCTAAATCCCTTAAACTCTTCAATAACAACATTTACATTTCTAACAACCAAGTATTCAAGAGTAAAAAAAGTTGTATAGTAATAATGACACTTATATTTAACTTGCAAAAGATGGGAGTTTATGGACAGTTTACATAAGATACAAACAGAAACTTTATCATCTTTCGTATTTAACTTATATTTAACTTGTATTTAACTTGCATCATCAGGTGGTTGTTCACACCGACAGAGTTGCCAATCCCCTGTCCTTCCACCTCCTTTCATACCGCTTGTCGATCGATTATAAGGGTTCCATCGATTGCGATGATCCGAGTCAATACAATAGTCATGTCAATACTCAATAGGGAACTCTAAGCGAAAAGCAACAAATGAGAGAAGAGATATGGAAGGCAAGTAAAAGGTCTTCTGCTCACCATATTGAGTATTTGTTTATGGAGACCGCTCGACGCTTGCATGAACATTTTAAACTAAATATCAAGACATCTACTATATTGCATATTATGTGCACAATGAATGTCGTATATAGTGACTAAGCAAATGAATTGGAAAGAGCAAAAAACATAACCATATCATCGACAAAAGATGATAATCAGATCAAAATATAGAAGATCAGCAAACACAATACAATATTATTTTTAAAATGGTTCTCATAAGATTATAAAGTTTGATAAAAAGTATAGTGGCAATTGTGAAGTGTTGTGCCCTCATAAGGAGAGGAGTGAATGAGTCTGGTATGTGCGGGAAGTGCGGAAAGATCATGTTTGCACCAAAAAGTAAAAAGTAAAATGTTTATGTTGTCTGAAGAGGCTCCATCCAAAAAACAGCCTATTCAATTTATTTCAAAGATAAACAACCTCGCAAAACATGAGGATGAGTGTCACTGATAGTAGAACCAAGATGGATTATTCAGCAAAACCAATAGCAGGAAGGAGTATGAAGCTGATAACTACTTGATATGGATCCTAAATTCAAAGAGAATAAATGTACACTAATGCAAGGGGGAAAGTTTGCCTTCACTTCAAAGATTTTTCACCCAGGTCATACAAAACACTAGATCGGTAAATCACAAATTCCATTATTCAATGACAATTTGAATTTCAGAAAAAGGAGAAGATGGAATAAGTTAAACATGAATTACAAGGCCGATAAGTTTCAGCCCCAAAGTACATGACAATTTGGATAGACTATTGAAGTATATATAAGTTCTAAAACTCTCAATGAAAATTTGAGTACCTATACATCTAAACCATTAGAACAAACCCAACTCTAACAGCTAAACAAAATAGTCTAGGAACTATTTCAGCATTACTTAACTCCTTGAACCAAAAAGAGAGTATCACACTTCAATACACATGTATATATATCTTGTCTTGCTAAATGCTAAAACCACAACTCCAAAAATAGAAGAATGATACAATATAATATAAAGCGAATGATACCTTTAGAAGTAGGAAGCTCTTTTCCATCTTTTTTATAGTACTCCCTTATTGACACCAAAGTCTTCCCTTTAAAATCAGTAATGGTCACCCTCCTCTTATCAGTTAGCTACACCACAAACAAAGAAACAATTCATAATCAAACCAAACAATAAAAAAATCATTTTACTTATAAACACTTAGAAAATCATTTAATTAATTCTAATACTCCAAGAAAAATATAAAATGATGAATCGAATCGAAACTCACACGACAAATGATGAGATCTCCATCATCGTTGTACTCAGAAGCGCCGCCTCTCTTTTCCTTTCTTTGTCCCTCTTCGTCATCTTCTTCTACAGTGCTCTTCTTCCTCTCGCTTGTCATCGCTACTACTTGACTTTGGATTGTAGGTCTCATGGGTAGGATTCGACAACTTCAATCGAATTGCTGCTTACGCTTCTAGTGGGGAGAGGTCGAGCCCTAGATTAACTTCCAGAAAGGAAAAAAAAGGTATGAAAGCAGGAAAAACTCACTGGAACTGTGCATTCCTCGTCAAGTTTTGAACCTTATTCCTTCTTTGAAAGAAGAAATGGCCTGCGACTTTAGGGTACTAAGGGTAGAAGCTCAATAATGCCAAATCTTCTTGCCGAGCAAAACGATGTCTGTCCTTTTCGCATCATCTCCTTTAAAGAAGCACCCCAAATCAGATGCAAGCTTAGAGAGGTTCAGGTTCAATCATCGAGTTATAGGAAATCTAGGCAAACCCTAGCTTTTGTTTTCCAGATGGAACGAAAAGAGGCTAAACATAGAGATGAGAGACGAAGACACTCAGTGACAAATGCGAAAGAGAGAGAATTTAATTTTAAGTTTTCATTTAATCGCCTTTTTTATAGCTCCGTGTTTTTCTTCATAGACAACGTTTTTAAAAAAAATGTTATCTAATTAAAACTAAAAAAATGCCCTTTTAAATAGATAACATTTTTACATATATATCTACAACGTTTTTTTAAAAAAATATTGTAAAAAAAATACCACAACATTTTTATAAAAAACGTTGTGGTTTAAGTGTTGTCTATTTACTGTTTTGTAGTAGTGTCGGCTCAGTTTGGGGGATTGGCAAATGACAATCCAAATGAACATCTGGTCAGCTTTCTGGAGATTTGTGACACTTTTAGGTATAATGGGGTGTCGGATGATGCAGTAAGACTTCGCTTGTTCCCATTCACTTTACAGGACAAGGCGAAGAGTTGGTTACATTCTCTACTACCAGGATCAATAACTACGTGGGAAGACCTATCTCAGAAATTCCTTGATAATTTCTTCCCACCAGTAAAAGCTGCAAAAATGAGGAATGAGATAATGATATTTGAATAGCAACATGGGGAGTCACTGTATGAGGCATAGGAAAGATACAAAGAATTGCTTCGAAAGTGCCCGCATCATGGATTGCCAAAGTGGTTGCAGATGAACACGTTTTACAATGAATTGAACGGAAACCTCAGAACCAGTATTGATGCAGCTTCGGGTGGAGCATTTATGGCTAAGAGTTATGAGGAAGCCTGCGAATTGATAGACACTATGGCAACTAACAACTATCAGTGACCCAAGACAAGAATGACACAGACAAAGGCCGCTGGAGTGTTAGAAGTAGATGGTGTGACGGCAACACAAGCCCAAATTTTAGCACTTTCAAAGAAATTGGATGCTATAACAGGGGTGCAGGTACAACATGCACAACAAGTGGCAATTATATGTGAATTGTGCGTGGGAGAGAATCTTATGAATCAATGCGCAATTAATCCAGCATCCGTGCAATTTATGGGCAACTATAACAGAATTCCACAGAATACATACCAAAATGCTTACAATCAAGGGAATAAGAATCATCCGAACTTTTCATGGAGTAATAATCAGAATCAACAAGCTCCATAATCATTATATCCCCTAGGATTTCAGAATCATCATCAACAAGCTCAACATCAAGAGAATAAATCAGATTTAGAGGAGTTGGTGACAAAATATATAACAAGCAATGAGGTGGCTATGAAAAATCAAGCAATGACAATGAAATCACAATAGATGGCCATCAAGAATCTAGAGAATTAGATAGGGAAAATTGCATTAGAGTTGAACAATAGACCACAAGGGACTCTACCAAGTGACACCGAAAGAAATCCGAAGGGTAATCACTAGCAATGTCAAGCCATTACGTTGAGAAGTGGAAAACAGCTTGAGGGTCAAGAAACAAAAAATTCGGCTACAAAAGAGGTTGAGACAGAGAGAGAAAATATAGCGGTTGAGGTCAAGAAGGGGCAAAAAAAACAAGTGGAAAAGAGAAAACCAATTGACAAGCCAGTTGTGTATTATCCACCGCCATTTCAGTAGAGAGTCCAAAAGCTGAAATTAGATAATATGCCAAGCAAAAAATTTTGGAAGTTTTTAAGAAACTTCAAATTAACTTCCCGTTCATATAAGCCCTAGAGCAGATGCCAAGTTATGCGAAGTTCATGAAAGGATTCTGTCCAGGAAAATGAAATTTGAAGACTTCGAAATAGTGGCATTAACAGAGGAGTGTAGTGCAGTTTTATAGTGAAAGTTGCAACCAAAGTTGAATGACCCGGGGAGTTTCACCATTCCATGCACGATTGGGAATATGACGCTCAACAAATGTTTATGTGATTTGGGAGCGATTGTGAACCTTATACCATTATCAGTTTATACAGAATTGGGTTTGCCCGCGCCAAAGCCTAAGAACATCTCATTGCAGTTGGCGGATAGGTCAGTCACATATCTGGGAGGCATTGTAGAGGACATATTGGTTAGGGTTGATAAGTTTATATTCCTCACGGATTTTATTATTTTGGATTTTGAGGAGGATAATAACATCCCGATTATCCTAGGGAGACCTTTCTTGGCTACGGGTAGCACACTCATCGACGTACAAAAAGTTGAACTGACTATAAGGGTCCAAGATCAAGAAATAAAATTTAACATGTTTAAGGCCATGAAATTCCGAACGGATGAAGAAGAATGTTTTAGGATGGATCTCATTGACCAAATAATCAGCGAAGATATGAACAAGAGTTTGGTGAATGATCCATTGGAAACAAAATTATTGGGGGATGAAGAGTTCGATGATCTGGAATTTATGGACTATTTACAAATGCTAGATTCCTCGCCATGAGTTAGAAGATTTAAAACACCCTTTGAATCATTGCACACGGAGGATAAAGCCACAAAAAGGATAAAACCGTTATTGGAGGAGCCACCGACTCTTGAACTTAAGCTACTCCCTAAACACCTCAAGTATGCGTATTTAGGTAATTATATTTATTTACCTGTTATTATTTCTGCTACACTTAACAATTTGCAGGAAGAAAAGTTACTGAGAGATCCGAGGGACCACAAATTGGCTATAGGATGGACAATCGCGGATATCAAGGGAATCAACCCATCCTTTTGCGTGCACAAAATTTTAATGGAAGACGATGCAAAACCGACAGTGGAGCAATAGAGACGGCTCAGCCCTATTATGAAAAAGGTAGTCAAGAAGGAAATACTGAAATGTTTGGATGAGGGTATCATTTACCCGATTTTAGATAGTAAGTGGGTTAGTCTGGTGCAATGTGTGCCGAAAAAGTTATTGGAGGACAATGAGCTAATTCCAACAAGGACAGTGACTGGTTGGAGGATTTGCATGGACTACACGAAGTTGAATAAGGCAATCCGCAAAGATCACTTTCCTTTGCCGTTTATCGATCAAATGTTGGACAGATTAGTGGGACACGAGTACTACTGCTTATTGGATGGATATTCGGGTTATAATTAGATCGTCATTGCTCCTGAAGATCAAAAGAAGACTACGTTCACATGTCCATACGGCACATTCGCATTCAGGAGAATGTCATTCGACTTGTGTAATGCACCTGCAACCTTCCAACGGTGTGTGATGGCAATTTTCTCAGACATGGTGGAGAAAAATGTGGAAGTCTTCATGGACGGCTTCCCTGTCTATGGGGATGACTTTGATGCATGTTTGGAAAATTTGGTAATGGTCTTACAAAGATTCACCGACATAAATTTGGTATTTAACTGGGAAAAGTGCCACTTTATTATGGAATAAGGTATAATTTTGGGGCACAAAGTCTCGGCTCAAGGATTGGAGGTTGATAAAGCTAAGCTGGATACAATTGAGAAACAGCCTCCACCGAGTTTAGTTAAGGGAATTAGAAGGTTTTTGGGACATACTGGGTTCTACAGGAGATTCATAAAGGACTTCTCTAAAATTGCAAAACCCTTGTGCAGTCTTTTAGAGAAGACTTAGTTTTAAAGTTTGATGAGGAGTGTAAATAGGCATTCAGGTTTTTGTAGAAGAAATTTACTACAACTCCCATGATCATCGCATCGGATTGGAATGTGCCTTCTGAGCTAATGTGTGATGTAAGTAACTATGCAGTTGGTGCTGTTTTGGGTCAACGTCGAGAGAAAGTATTTCACATGATATATTATGCAAGTAAAACACTCATGGAGACTCAAATAAATTACACAACTACGAAAAAGAAATTGCTTGCAATGGTGTATGCGTTCGATAAATTTTGAGCCTATTTGATCGGAACAAAGGTTATAGTCTACACAGATCACTCTGTTATTCAGTACTTAATTGCAAAAAAAGATCCTAAGCCACGCCTTATCAGATGGATTCTCCTTTTACAAGAGTGTGATTTAGAAATAAAGGATAGAAAGGGGACGAAGAACCAAGTTGCCGATCATTTGTCTAGGCTGGAAAATTAAGATAAACAGAAAGAGGACAAGTGTGTAATCAACGACTCATTCCTGGAAGAGCAACTGTTTGGGATAAAAATAGAATTTCCATGGTACGCGGACTATGCAAATTATCTAGTGAGCAATGATCTTCCACCTGATCTTACAAGATAACAGAAAAAGAAGTTTCTTCATGACGTCAAATGGTATATGTGGGATGAACCTTATTTATTCAAGCAGTGCGCCAACAAGATGATTAGAAGGTGTATGCCCTACAGTGAAGTGAAGAACAAACTACATGAGTGTCACTCGTCTGCATATGGGGGTCATTATGGTAGTGAACGAACAGCGGCAAAGGTGCTTCAAGCCGGGTTTTATTGGCCTACATTGTTCAAAGACGCCCACCAATTTGTTAAAACATGTGATAGATGTTAAAGGGTGGGAAACATATCGAAAAGGAATGAGATGCCACTCCAAACAATTCTAGAGGTAGAGATTTTCGATGTATGGGGCATAGATTTCATGGGGCCATTCCCTTCATCACTTCACAATCAGTACATTTTGCTTGCAGTGGATTATGTCTCAAAGTGGGTTAAAACAGCAACACTCCCAACTAACGATGCCAAAGTGGTTCTCAAATTCTTGTAGAAGAACATTTTTATGAGATTTGGCACGCCGAGAGCTATTATAAGTGATGAAGGTAGTCACTTCTGCAATAAATCGTTCACAGCTCTATTGGCAAAGTATGGGGTCAACCAAAAGGTGGCGACGTCTTATCATCCTCAAACTAGTGGGCAAGCTTTGAACAAGGAAGTAAAGACAATCTTGGAAAAAGTGGTAAACCCGAATCGAAAGGATTGGTGGCTAAGGTTGGATGATGCACTATGGGCCAACCAGACTGCGTATAAAACACCAATTGGTATGTCCGCATATCACCTACTATACGGAAAGGCTTGTCACTTACCTGTCGAGCTACATCACAAGGCTTATTAGGCGATTCAAAAACTTAATTTCGATCAAGCAGCTGTGGGGGAAAAGTGATTACTGCAATTAAACGAGCTCGACGAATTTCAACTTCAAGCGTATGAGAACTCTAACTTATACAAGGAAAAGGTCAAGAGATGGCACGACCAGAAAATTATGCAAAGAAAATTCGAGCCGGGGCAATCAGTCCTATTTTTCAACTCACGGTTGAGATTGTTCCCAGGCAAGCTTAAGTCAAGATGGTCGGGACCATAAACCATAAAAGGGTGTTTTCTCATGGTGCCGTTGAACTCTACAGTCGGAATCCATTAGAAACTTTCAAAGTTAACGGTCAACGATTAAACCACTATTGGGGTGGCGAGTCCAACACCGATGTCATCGCCATCACATTAACCGATGTACCATGAACAAGAAGTAGTCAGGCTGAACGACTTAAAATCAAGCGCTAATTGGGAGGCAACCCAATCATACTTTTATTTTTAATATTTTCATTCATAACTGTTTGATTATAGTTTATAATAAGTTCATTAAGTAGGTATTATATTGTATGAGTCTTGTTAATCTCTCAACCATGCCTGAAATGATCTACAATTCTACTCACATATATGTTTCATGGCTTGCAGATGTCAAAATTTTTATAAAATGGAGTAACATGGAAGAAAAGAAGAGCAAAAAGCTGAGTTAGCAGTGAGCATGCCAGCCGAGGCGGGTTCTTTATGCATTGAACCCCCCGCCAGGGCGGGGGGTCTCCCACATCAGTTAGCAGAATGTATGCCCGACGGGGCGGGCTTAATATGCCTAATACCCCCCATCGGGGCGGGGGTATTGGAACTCAACTAACTCTTCAGCAGTTACTTCTTGCTCGACCCACAACCCCACTTCCTCATTCTACTCTCCTTATTCCTCCATTACAACTACAACCTCCATCCATTACACCCCACTTCATTCACACGATTTTGGCATCATCCACTGCATCTCCCCACCACTTCAATCTATTACTCCTAACCCTCTCCCTCACATCATCCACTTCTATAAATTCACTCCCTCATACCCCAAACTCACCACATACTTTCCACTCCTTCTACAAAAAGCTACGAATTCAGCAAGGTATTAGGTAAGTTTAGAGCAATTGAGTGTGAAGAACAATACTACAAATTCTTCATCTTCTCTCACCCTATTTGCCACATAAAATCGACAAGTTTGAGGGAAGAAATCTCTGTGCACACCAAGTGTTCGACAGTTTGTGTGAACTAAGTTTGGAGGAAGTTATTGTTATTAAAGCATCCAAAAATCAATATCTTCTAAAGTAACTTCAAAGATGCATCGGGGGGAGAGCTCTACAACACCTCCATCATGAATTTTCAACCAACGCAAATTCTTAAGTGTCACCGCTGCCAACCGCTATGATTATATGTCTACCAAAGCACTCACGCCGGAGCGGGGGTTGGCACTGGATCCTGTCGGTGGTGAGATGATGCAACAGATATATCAAAAAGGATGGAATAAATTCACAGAGGATCCCCAAGCCGCTGTTGTAAACGTGGTGTAAGAATTTTATGCAAACGCCGAGGATAAGGCGCCTTACCATGCTTTTATGAGGGGTAGATTAGTCCCTTTCAGTGACGACGCCATCAACACATATTATCAGTTAAGGCTCCCTCGACATTGCAACTACACAGGCTTATGTGATCATGATCCCAATTATGATGGTATTCTGAAGGAAATGACTAAGCCGGGCACAAAATGGATCAAGGGTCGAAAAGGGGGAACAGTTTTTCAAAGCAAGGATCTTAGCAGGTATGGCAAGATTTGGTACGCATTTCTATGTGCTAAATTGTTTCCATCCACACACACATCTAACGTGACCAAGGAGAAAGTACTATTATTGTATGCTATGGTACAAGATTTCAACATTGACATTGGGGCTATAATCAATTTTTCAATCTGACATTGCTTACGAGGACATTTCTCGGGAGGCTTGCCACACCCATCACTGATTTATGGGTTATGTAGGCAAGCGGGAGTTTGTTGGTCCGATGATGAACCTACCTAGATGCCACTTCAGATATTAGACTCGAGGGTGATAGCGCGTTACTCGGTATGGGCAGGCGGTGAATCACATCCGAGAGGGCTAGGCTTTGTATTTCCCTCGGCGTGGGAGGATGAGGCTGAAGATGAAGATACTTCAGAGGATGATGATTTTTAGGAGGATGCCCCGATGGGAGTCCAAGGCAGTATCAAGCCTTCAGTTCCTTCATTTTTAGCGACAAGTGAATGAGCATAATAAACAAGCACGATGGGAGAAGAGGAGGCTCGCAGCTAGGCAAGAGCACATGTTTGATGCAATGAACCTATCCTTTGCATCATTGAACATGACGCTCCAAAGCTTCAATCCCACTGCCCAATTTCCATACCAGCAGCCCATGCCAATGACAAGGTTTCCGCCGAGTGACTCCGAAGAAGAAGATCAACCACCACCACCCCAGACTTATGCGATTACCGGGAAGTCCTCACACATTTTATTACGATTATCCATACAATGATGGCATTGTAATTCTTAAGTTTGGGGGATTTGATTACATGTTTGCATGCATAATGTCATTAGTTAGGCTTGTATTTGTCATTGCACTTTAGTTTTGCATATTAATTTAGGAATTATGATGTTGCATTCGTGTAATCACACAGTTGCATGGTTGCTTTGGTGCATACATAGTAGCTTAGGTTATTTTTGTTATTGTTGCATTTTGTTATGTTATGTTTGTCTTATCTAAAAAAATATATTTAATTATTGTGTTTGCATATGTCCAGCAGTGTTGTAGTTCATGTTATTTTAGGCCAATGATGAGATTGAGATTAAGTCGATAATTCAATATTGATTATTAGAACTTTGATGTAGTTTTGAATTATGACTCGAATCTTGTGCTTGTTTGAAACTGGTATAAAAAGGGTAGCACGTAATAACATCTGTGTTAATTGATTAGTTTAAATTGATACATAAATAGTTTCTAAAGGATAATACTAGTGTAAACCATAAAATGACAAGAATAGGCAGTGAAAACGATGAATTAGACAAGAACTTAAGTTTGGGGGAAAAAGGTAGGGTATATAAGCTTCAGAAAAAAATAAATAATAATATCTAGTTGAGTCTTGTGGTGGGTTGAGGAAAATATACTCCCCATAAACACGAGCGTGAGATGGAGCGTAAAACGCACTTACCAACCATCTATATATAAAAAAAGTATGAAGAAAAGATGGGAAATAAGAGCAAAGGGCCCCCATCAATGAAAAAAAAAGAGAAAAGAAAGCATGAATACCTTATTTGATCCCCTAATCTCGGTAAATGTTTGAATTCGGTTGGAACTTGTCTATTTTTGAAATTTTTAAGTTTGCGATGTATAATTTCTTCTAAGAAATTGGTTATGTATTGAATTTAAGTATGTATTAGTTACCATGGATGTTGAACACACGCACACTATACTAGTGATAATGGATTAAGATTTGAGAACTAATAAGGAATTAATGATTGGTTTTGGTGATTAAGATTATAGTGTTTGCTTGTTTTCCCTGAGGCCGGTGAGAAAATTTTGATTTTGTAAAACTATTGGATTCGAAAACATATAGATTAGATACATTACATATCATTGCATTGCATAGCATATAGTTTTTTTTGTGGTCGAGGACTAGCACGGTTTAAGTTTGGGTGATTTTGATAAGTGAATTTTATATTCACGAATCGATATTCATTTCAAGCTTAATCATTGTTAATTTGTTGTTTCCGTGTTCATTTTTACTTGTTTTGTGTTATTTTATGTGTAGGGTGGTTTTTGTGGCAAGTAGCGAAGAAAGGATGTCATTTGGAGCGATTAGGGAATCATGCATGAAGTAAGCAACATCAACTAGCAGATTACACCCCGTAGCAAATGATTAACATTTTTTTACACCCGCCGGGATGGGGTCTTCAATATTGTTTAATAAAAGTAATGCCCGTCGGGGCGGGTCTTTTCCAAGCATACACCCACGCCGGGGCGGGGGGGGGTCTCAAATTCAGACAATCCTGGTTTGTTTGAAACTCTGCTGGACATGGATTTTAAGCATTTGGTTTGCATTTGGACTCTAATGGACATGGGTTTCGACCAAAAATGTGTGTGTTGGATGTATATAGAGCAACTAACAACGAATTGAACAACACAAAAGGAAAATTACAGAGATTAATTCTAGAATTACATAGCAAGCTTTGGAGGAAGACTTTGAAGAGATTTTCATATTGATTGCAGATTAAGCCTACGTGAAGGGTGTTTTGCATTATTCTTCCTCTCAGCCTTATATTTGTAATTGAAAGGATGTTACCTTTAATTTATTCAGTTTTTATTTCATTCACGATGAACTAAATTCACTTTTTAGGCTTATGATGGATCATTAAGTGAAACAATGGTTTTATAACTTTGATTTTCAGTTCAATAAACTATTTTCCCTTTTATCTATATTAATTTGAACTTGAATTTATGAATTGTCTGATCAACAATTCTTTGTGGATTTGTATGGAATCGAGAGAGGATATACGAATCTAAACTTAGTTAATATAGCATGTGTTCTTAAATTTCGTAAATAAAAGAAACTTGATGAATGTTAAGGTAGAGATATGCTTGACATCACATGTAATCGGATAGAGAACTTAATCGTAAACCTTCTTTAATTTTAATTTACATAGAGATATAGTGAGTTAGTTGATTAAGGTGTTTAACTTGTTTCTATCTAATTTGCGAATTTAAGTTAATATAGTATTAGTGCATCGGGAGGTGGCTAGTACTACATTCGTGTTCTTGATTAATAAATTGGTATAGTGAGTTGAATTGGAATAAAGGTGTATAAATCAGAGTGAAGCTTAGGGTGAAATCATAAGTCTAATTCTCCATTAATTTTTTGAAATTTCAGTTTTTGATATTTGTGATTGTTTTGAGATCATATATTAATTATAATTTAATTTTTATAATTTTAATCATTGTTTTGGATTGTTTAATAAAATTAGGATTAATAGGAAAGTGATACTTGTGAGGTTAAAATTCTTACTTAATTGTCTCTGTGGGAACGATACTCTACTCATTATTATATTACTTGTTGACCACGTATACTTACGTGTTATGCATAATTAGATTTTACCCAACAATTATCAATTTGGAATTTAATTCATGTTATGTGAAACTAGTATGGTGATAAAAGTTAGAACTGGCAGGAATCTATACAAGTTTGACACTACCAGGAACCGGCGCAGCTGCGCCCTCCCTGTTGTACAAACTAGTGCAGTTGTGCCAGTGGCCAGAACTTGAAGAGTTAGTTATTACAGTGGTTATTAAATGGAACATTATTGTAATGTGTGACATCATTAAAATCATATGATAAGACTAAATTTAAATAGTATGAGGTACCCAGTAGCACAATAAAATCATGTGTGACATTTTAATATAGAGTTAATTAATTAACTGTGTATCCCAAAAATTTAGAAAGGGATTAAATGTTTAAAATGGACATTTAATATGAAATAGTAACATAATATTGATATATGTTCACTAATAATATCTATGGGGAATACCCGGCCACTAATACTTAACTGTGTTATCTTATTTGCAGTAAATATTAAATTATGTTAACCTAATGTACATGGATTATATGATATGGGTATATATTAAATCCCTAAATTTTTATATTGTAGTAGCATTAAGATATTAAAATCACATTTTGGAAATCAAAGAAACAAAACTAAGCATTATTTAACTAAGTTGTTGAGCTTTTAAACCATTCTCCCAAAATCAGTTACCAAACAGTAACCTATATTTCCATTACGTATACTACCGAGCTTTGCACAGTAGCTATGAATTAGGCGATGATGGCTACACAAATGGCTATGAAAATGGTGGTCGAACAAATCTTCCGTAACCCTTGTGTTCTTCTTATACCCCATGGATTCAACCTTTTGTGTAAAACCTTTAACTAGACAACAACTCCACTATAAATAGCAGCTCTGTTATTTATTTTTGTGTTGCTGAGGTTGCTTGATAAGCATATATTGAGAGTGTGAGTTGCTCTGTTGAGTAAGAAGGAGTTTGAGATTGTAAGGAGTAGCCATTTAAGCTTCAAGAGGTAACATTTCTGTTTTGTGTTCTTAGTCTCCAAACTTGAAAATTTTCTAAAAGTTTTCATGTAATCTTGAGAATTTGGTTCGGAATTGTTATCCATGTGTTTGCAAAGTTTATGTGCATGTATGGAACCTCTAAGAATGAGTTTAAGTATGCTTGGTTGAGAGAAAAGCCAAGTTAGTTTGATACTCTGCAGAACAGAGCCCTTTCTTGGTTCTCGCTTAAGAAGCATGCAGTATAGGTTTATACTAGGATCTAGGATGCAGAGCAACACTACTGCTCCCAAAAACCAGATTTTGGCTTCTATTATACCATGTTGTTTCTAACCTGGTATCAGACCTATACATGCATGAAAAGAAGTATAACATGTGGTATAAAGCTGTCTTATGAGGTATGAATTGGCCAATATGATTTAGTAAGAGTTTTATAACAAGAATTGAAAGTTTCAAAAATGAACTTAATGAAAATTGTATTCTGCAAATTCTAAGTAAAATAGTATACATATATGACTGATTTATGAACATTAATGAGCATGAGTTGTTATTTAAGGTTCCTTTGTTCATGACCAATTTATTTAGGCTTTGAACTAAATGACTTTTTCATGAAAAATTGACATATTAAAACTAATACCCATGAATACCACATAGAGTATGTTCTAACTTTGTGAGTATGCAAACATGACTTAACTACACATGAAAAGAGATTTAAAGATGTTTTTTATATGTTAGATTGCATTGTTCAAGTTTAAAATAATTTCAAAAGCAAACTCGGATATTTTTCAAACTAAGTTGCATTTGAGTGAGTGGTTAAGTTCTGAAGATTTAAGATGGCATGTTTATGTTCATTGTGTCTCTAAACAAGATTATTATGTGTTAGACATAATGAAAGTTAACCAAGCATGATTTTAAGCATGTTTTAAAGTGATAAACGATGCTAGCTATGAATAAATAATGTGAACAATTGTGAGCATGTATATTATAGTTTATATAACCTTCTCATATGTACACATGGTTAAACTAGTAGGCCTTGTGATTCCATGACCATATTTGGCCTAAATTCCTTGGAAATCCTAAACTAAGACCCTAACATGTAAAGGTGAACTTAGGATGGTCATACGTGTATGTAAAGTCCTCTAGCATGTAAGCATGATAAGTGTAATTGTCTTAGTATGCTAAAGAATGGGACAGAAATAAAAAATGCAAAGCTCAACTCCTGGTCAAAGCTGCAGGACAACATAGCCATTCTTGGCCCTCCCTAAGCAAACTAGGGCACACACTACAATTCACCTGCGCAGATGAAGACTACCTAAATTATTTGTGATCTAAGATGTGGTGCATGCTTGTATTGTTGTCTTAATCTGTAATACATGTCTAAATACAGTATTCAAAGTATTATTAAGCATGCTAACAATAGAATCATATGCTTGAGATGTGTTTATAAACTTTCAAATGTTAAGTCAAAAGATGATTAAGAACTATGTTATTTGATTTCATAGTCCTGAATCTGATTTTGGTTATATGTATGTAAGGTAAGTGATGACATACATATGGAATTATAAGACTAAGTATGACTCTTATTTATGCATTTGAACTTACATATCAAGTATGAGTATTGAATATACGTAACTAGTGAATATTCTATACGTATAACTATGTTATAATAGTATTAAAATTGATAAGCTGTACTTTGGTAAACTACGCTTGAGGCATGTTTCCTAACTTACACAACTTTGGATTTTGAGCAAGTACTCGAACATCATTTGATTTTCATATTGAATGCAAGTTTCCTAAGTTCTTTACATTGTACATATTGTATAATTTGAATTGTTGCCATGTCAGCCATATTTATTTTAAACAAATATCTATTACTATTCAGAAATCATTGATATTTTGACGATTATTGCAATCATTGAACTCATAGTTCTTAAATGCATTATAAAAGATGTCTAAGACATTGATTTGGCTAGACCATTATCGTATGATAGAAAGCTATCCATACCAAATTAACTTGGTACAGACTCTTATAATTGACTGAGATGAACAACCCTCCTTGAATAGGAAACTATATAATTGTCGGGAGATCGACGTGCGCACATGAGTATGATTAAATATTATGCATAACGTAGGGTACTTTAGGCTGATCACCCGTTGTACTCATTTTTATTGGATTTTCAGTATATTACTGTTAATTTTAGTAGAAGTTCATAGTCCATAGTGACTGGTCAGTATTTATTATTTTGAAATCTCGAAATGATTAAGCATGGAATCTTATTGATATCTTTATGTCCTAAGCGACTATTATTGAGAATCATCGATACTTCTTACTATCTTTGAACTATCATTATTGTTGTACCCTTGAGAATTTAAAACTATATTGAACACCCTTATTGCTATATTACTTGTAAAGAAAACTTGTTGCTCATTCTTGCTTTCCCTAAAAACATTTCAGTTAAGGTAGAGCAAGACAAGCCCTCAGGCACTGATAAGGGCAAGGGAAAAGCTATAGAGTAGCTTCATATTTATTTAAAAATATTATGAATATATAAAGACATAAATTGTGTTATGTATTAATTACGTCTAAATTATGTTTAATGTATGTAAGAGATGTTTTAAGTTACGAAACCTTGGGACATGAATGATTATATTAAATAAATGTAATCTATTATGTTATTTCCGTTGCATGAGATGTTATTTAGTCATTAGGTTTGTAGCACGTGGCGAACCGAATTCGAGGAGTGGATGGTCTTAATTTGGAGGCATCACAGGTTGGTATCAAAGGTGTAGTTATAAACCTTAGGAGCAAGAGTCCTTAGATTATAACTTAGGAGAACATATTGTTTGTTTGTCTTGTGTTTATGCTTATAGGATGACAGACACGGGAGGGCCCAGTAGAGGAGGAGCCCCGAGATATACATGTCGTATATGAGGCACCCCTAGAGGCTAAGCATGTACAGGCAGTAGCACCGTCTTAGTTTGATGATTAGGACGAGATAGAGTTAGAGTTTGATCCAGAGGGAAGCCTATGGAGGATGAGCCCATGGAGGACTTTGACGAGGCTATATTCCAAGATTAGATGTTGGGAGAGTACAAGGAGTGGATCCTAGAGTTAGACTGCAGAGTCCATGAACTAGAGGCTGAGGCTCAAGAAAGGGAGTTTGAGTTCAAAAAACTGAGGGACAAGGACCACCAGAGGAAGCTAGCGATGCAAGAGTTGGAGGTCGAGATTTCCCACCGCAAGGAGGCAAGGATCCAGATGGGGACTTTGTTTTATAGGTCGGTGTCTCGAAATGTAGGGTTGGCCGAAAAGCTGGAAGAGATGGAGCAGAGAGAATTGAGCGAGAAGATGGAAAAAAAGGCTCTCCGTACTCAGTTAGAGTTGTAAGTAATTGATAGGATCCACTTCGAGGAGAAGGGGGAAGTAGCTAATGAAAGGGCAGACGAATAGAGGATGAAGTCAAGTGTAGGAAGAGGAAGGTGAACAAGATGGGTTGCGTGTTTTGCTCGGCTATTGAGAGGGTAATTGATGGCGTATATCACTATCCGGCGGAGCAGGGACATACCCGACACACTATGAGCAGAGAGTTGGTAGCATGCATACCCCAATCGAGTATAGGAGCGCTGTGGAGCACAAGATGTTGGGATGAGACCCGGTAGTCTAGTAGTAGTTGTAGTATTTCCTTTATGTGATGTTTATATAATGATGTAATCTCAGTCTTTTGTATAAGATATGGGATAGTTGTAAACCCCAAGTAGGCTTATGTTAGAGGGGTAGTATTTTAGTATTTTCCCCATCTTTTGTGATATTAGGAGATATGTGTTGACATTTATAGAAGTATGCTAGGGTTAATCATGTTGATATGCATATAAATGATCTTATTTCAGAAACATGTTATAAAATCTTATTCCTTTTTCATTTGAGAAATGTTTGAGTAATAAAACAAGATAATAAAATAAAAATGTTGTGATGCAGAAAATGACGCCCATAAATAGAACAACGACCCCGGAAGAGTTGGTCAATAACGAGAGAGAGCAAGTAAACCCTATACAAAGGCTAGTAGATTTGCTAGGAGAGTGTTGGGTAAAATCTATATACACACAACACGCAAGTATACGTGGTCAACAAGTAATATAGTAATGGGTAGAGTATCGTTCCCATAGAGACAAATTAATAAGAAATTTAACCTTACAGTTACCAATTTCCTATTAATCCTAACTTTATTAAACTATTCAATTTAATGATTAAAATTACAGAAACTAAATTAAGAAATAAATAAATTACCACAAAACAATCACAAATATCAAAATCTAGAATTTCAATCAATTAATGGAGATTTAGACTTATGACTTCACCCTAAGCTTTACTCTGATTTCTACACCTTTATTCCAATTCAATCACTATCCCAATTTATTAATCAAGAACATGAATGTAGTATTAGCCACCTCTCGATTCACTAATACTGTATTAATATAAATCTACAAATTAGATAGAAATAAGTTAAACACCTTAATCAACTAACTCACTATATCTCTATGTGAATTATAATTAAAGAATGTTTAAGATTAGATTCTCTATCCGATTACATGCGATGTCAAGCATATCTCTACCTTAACATTCATCACGATTCTGTTATTCAAAAAATTCATGAACATATGCTATATTAACTAAGTCTAGATTTGAATATCCTCTCTCGATTCCATACAAATTCACAAAGAATTGTTGATCAGGCAATTCATAAATTCAAGCTCAAATTAATATAAATAAACTAGAAAATAGCTTATTGAACTAGAAATTAAGGTTTACAAAATCATCGTTCCACTTAAGAATCCATCATAAGCCTAAAAAGTGAATTAGTTCATCATAAATGAAATAACAACTGAATAAATCAAAGATAACATTCTTTCAATTACAAATAAAAGACTAACAAGAAGAATAGTGAAAAACACCCTTCACGTAGCCTAAATCTGCAATCGTCCCGAAATTCTCTCTAAAATCTTCCTCCAATGCTTGCTATGAAAAACTGGAATTGATCTTCGTATTATGCCTTGTGTGTGTTGAATTTGTTGTTAATTAAGTAATATACATCAATCACACATTTTTTTTCATTAATTACATGCACAATAGAGTTCACTTGCCAACCAAATGCTAGAGTTCATGCCCCCAACAAAGTCCAAAACAAAACAGGAGAGATCACCAGTCGAGACCCCCCGCTCCGGCAGGCACCCTTTATGTCAAAATTCTTGAAGAACCCCTGCCCTAGCGGGGGTATATAGGCAAAAAGGGCCCGCCCCGGCAGGGGTACATTCTGCCAGATGACTTTGCTAACTTTATGTTTACTTCCCGAAATGCTCCAAATGACATCAATTCCTCGCTAAATGCCACAACAACTACCCTGCACATAAAAGAACACAAAACAAATAAAAACGAACATAAAAACAAGAAAATAGCAACTAATAAGGGTGAAATGGACAACAATTCGTGGATATGAAATCCACTTATCAAAATCCCCCAAACTAAAACTGTGCTAGTCCTCGAGCACAACACAAGCTACATGTTATGTAATGCAATGCAATGAGATGGACTGTATATGATCTAATCTTTATGCTTTGAATCAAACAGTATCGCAGAATCAAAATTATCTCATTGGCCTCAGAGAAAACAAGCAAACTCTACAACATTAATCACCAAAACCAATCCACAATTTCGTATTAATTCTTAAATCTTGAACCATTATCACTGGTATAGTGTGTCTGTCTGTTCAACATCCATGATAACTGATACAGACTCAAATTCAATACATAACCAATTTCCTAGAAGAAATCATATAGCTCAAACTTAAAAATTTCAAAAATAGGCACATTCCAACTAAAACTAAGCAATACCAACATTAAGGGTTCATGCAGGGTACTTATACTTCATTTATATTAAAAAAACATTCACACGGGGGATTTTTGCTCTTGTCCCGTTTAATATATTTTTTTTACACATATGACTGTGCAATGTCTCATCCCATTAAGGTAACAATGCTACCCCTTAGCAAGCTTTCGACCAATAACTCCCAGACCATAAAAGACCTTAGGGCGCTAGGTGTAAAGACAATCCCCTCGGGTGTACTTGCTCAAGTAACAAAGGCCCCGAAATAAGACTAGTCACGATATATAATCTTTTTTTTCTTCCTTTTTCTTTTTTCTAGATAAGCCTATATACCCCACATAAATCCCCCAAACTTAGGTTCATGCCTAATTTTCGCCTCTACTGCCTATCCTTGTCATTTTCTCATTTACTCTAGAATTATCCTTTAGAAACTATTTATATATCAATTTGAACTAACCAGTCACAAAGATGTTATTAGCGTGCTAACCTTTTTATATCAGTTTCAAACACGCGCAAGATTCGATTCATAATAGAAATTATATCACAGTTCTAATAATCAATGTTGTATTGGTTAACTTATTCTCAATCTCATCATTAGCCCACAAATAACACAATATTTCTCTCTGTATCACTCGGTGGAGGATATACAACTGGCTTGTCATCTAACTTTGTTTTCTTACTTTTCTTATCCTCACCCTTGTTTCCTTCCAACACTTTACTGTCATCAACTTTTTCATCCGATATCGCTAAATTTTCTGCATCTTCACCAACAAGATGTTTTCCACTCCTCAACGTAATTGCCTGACACTGTTCATGGTTTACCTTCAGATTTCTCTCTGTATCACTCGGTAGGGTCCCTTGTGGCCTGTTATTTAATGGTAAGGCAATTTTCCCCATCTAAGTTTCCAAATTCTTGATGGTCATTGCTTGATTTTTCATCACTGCCTCATTGTTAGTTATGTACTTCGACAACAACTCCTCTAAATTTGATTTTCTTTCCTGATGTTGAGCCGGTTGTTAGTGATTCTGAAAACCTGGGGGATATGACGGTCGTGGAGCTTGATGTTGCTGATTATTGCTCCACGAGAAATTTGGGTGATTCCTATTCTCCTAGTTATAAGTGTTTTGGTACGTATTATGTGGATCCCTGTTGTAGCTACCTACGAACTGCACGAACGCTGGATTGATTGCGCACTGATCTGTAGGATGGTCACCCGCGCACAATTCACATACGACCGCAACCTGCTATACCCGAGCCCCTGTCATGGCATCCAACTTCTTAGACAGCGTAGAAATTTATGCTTGTATTGCTGTCACCCCATCTACTTCTAACACCCCAGCCGCCTTTTCTTATATTATTCCTGATGTGGGCCACTGGTAGTTGTTAGCCGCCATGGTCTCAATCAAATTGTAGGCCTCCTCATAACTCTTAGCCATGAACGCTCCACCCGATGATGCATCAATACTGTTCCTGAGACTCCCATGTAGTTCGTTATGCAAAGTATTCATTTGCAGCCACTTGGGCAATCCATGATATGGGCACTTCCTGAGAAATTCTTTGTATCTCTCCCATACATCATATAGCGACTCCCCATGTTGCTGCTCAAACATTGTTATCTCATTCCTCATTTTTACAGTTTTCGCCGGTGGGAAAAATTTGGCAAGGAATTTCTGAGCTAAGTCTTCCCACGTAGTTATCGAACCCGGTGGGAGAGAGTGTAACCAACTCTTCGCCTTATCCCGTAAGATGAATAGGAACAAGCGAAGTTTCACCGCATCATCCGACACCTTATTATACCTGAAGGTGTCCCAAATCTCCAGAAAGCTAACTAGATGTTCATTTGGATCATCATTTGTCAATCCCCCAAACTGAACTGAATTCTGGATCATCTGAATTGTCCCAGGCTTGATTTTGAATGTATTTGCAGCAATTCCGGGCCTGGTGATGCTCGACTGCAGTTCAGTCACCTTGGGTGTGGCGAAGTCCCTTAACGCTTTTTGATCTTTAGTTGCCATTGCCACTTCTTTCTCAGAATCATAAAAGTCTTGCCTCGTTTCCTTGATCCACTTACTTAATCTCTGGAACCGTTTCTTAATGTCATCCTCAAAAGGCAACAAGTCTAGATTTTTTGAACAAGTTTGCATAAACCACTTCAAAAACCTGAAATAAGAGGAACAAAACAAAAATAAAAATGTTTAAGTAAAACTGGACTAATTAAACTAATATTGTAAAAATATTAAGATCTATACTAAATTGTCCCCGACGACGACGCCAAAAATGTGAAACCCCGAATTTTATGAAATAAAAGTATTCAATTTTTTATTTTATTTTGGTGAATAGTTAAATTGATAAAAGTTTAAAGTTAAGGGTGACATTTGAAAATTTTTCAAAGTAAGCAAGTTGTTATAAAATAATCGGTGGTAAAATATGCGTGGTTGTATAGTGGCACACGGTATTGATTATTAATGCTTACTTGAGAAGTCACTCAGTTTGATTCAATTATTATTGATATTTTATATATTATTAAATCAATAATTGAGATAAAAAAGTTATTAATATTATTATCTGCAATATTAACAATGTCTAGAAGTTCTGCCAAGGAGAGGTTTGGTCACCTAATTGCTATGCAAATAGGAGAAAATCCTTATTGAAAGCCCCTCTTTCTCGGGAATGACTCGAGTCGATTAATAGTGTTAATTATAATGATGATGAAGTTTTGTTTTATTAGTATTATTAATGTAATAAAACAGAAAAGCTTTTTATATAAAATAAAATATTTTATAAAGTTATTCGCTTTTATTAGACAATAATTAGAATATATTATATTTTATTATGCATAATGTTTACAAAGTGTTTGCATAGTGTTTGCATAGTTAAATCTTTTTATGTAAAACAGAATACTTTTATAAAGTTATTCGTTTTATTAGATTATAAATAGAATATATTATATTTTTTTAAAAGATTTAATTTTATTAGAATATTTTATAGTAAACCAATCTGGACCGTCCGTTTAAAAGTAAATCAATCTGGACCGTTCAGGAATTAGTTACTATTTAGTCCATTCTCCTATAAATAGAAGCTCATTCCTTCATTATTTCTTACGAATTCACTAAAACTCTAGAGAGAGAAACTATAGAGAAAAAGAAGAAAAGTATTCTGCTACTTCACTACTCCTATATCCAATTTGTTCTAAGGTAATAAGAGTGTTGTCAAGTCAAGCGGGGATAACAGGGGAATAGAATGGTGGTTTATAGCTGTTGAGATTCTCCCTAAATAGTATGGAAATAATTTTATTGAGAACTTTAGATAAGTGTGTCGTATTGTATACGTCATTGGATATTTAATTTTGGTGAACCGAATAGGGTGAGGTGAACCTAACTTTGGAAGGGTGTTTAGCTATTATCATACATGATGTCTAATGACATACAATCTCGTGTTATCATAAGACAGGGTTGCGTACATTCACTTGCTGAGTATATCTACGAGCACCACCTATATGATCTTGGAGTTTATTTGAAATATAATTTTCACTTGGAGACACTGAAGATAGTTATATGTCAAGAGAAGACTCACCATTGGAAGGAACATAATAGTAATCTTCTCATTTTTCTTTGGGGTCTATTGGGTCAACCAAGGATAATTCTCTAGACATATGATATTTGTCATAACTTAGATTCATGGCCTCCTATGTACGAAGGTTTCCTTGAGTACTTCCCAAAGATTTTAATTTCTAAAATAATTTTTGGTTGTACTTTTACGTAACATACCATTGTAAGGTTGTGGTCGACGCACCGTGAGAGTTACATACATTTGTATTAAAACTCACAGTATACTTGTCGTCGTATTTTGCACGACAATTGTATAAATGAAGTTGTCAGTAGTGTATTTCTGGCGACCCAAGATGGGTGATGTATACCTATTTTGGGGGCGTCACAAAAAACTTGTTGGGTAAAATCTATATATGCAGAACACACAAGTATACGTGGTCAACAAGTAATATAGTAATGAGTAGAGTATCGTTCCCACAACGACAAATTAATAAAAAACTTTACCTTACAATTACCAATTTCCTATTAATCCTAATTTTATTAAACTATTCAATTCAATTATTAAAATTATAAAAACTAAATTAAGAAATAAATAAATTACCACAAAACAATCACAAATATCAAAATCTGGAATTTCAAATAATTAATGGAGAATTAAACTTATGACTTCACCCTAAGCTTTACTCTGATTTCTACACCTTTATTCCAATTCAATCACTATCCTAATTTATTAATCAAGAACACAAATGTAGTATTAGCCACCTCTCGATGCACTAAAACCGTATTAATATAAATCCACAAATTAGATAGAAATAAGTTAAACACCTTAATCAACTAACTCACTATATCTCTATCTGAATTATAATTAAAGAAGGTTTAAGATTAAGTTCTCTATCCGATTACATGCATGCGATGTCAAGCATATCTCTACCTTAAAATTCATCACAATTCTGCTATTCACAAAATTCATGAACACGTGCTATATTAACTAAGTTTAGATTCAAATATCCTCTCTCGATTCCATACAAATCCACAAAGAATTGTTGATCAGGCAATTCATAAATTCAAGCTCAAATTAATATAGATAAACTGGAAAAAAGCTTATTGAACTAGAAATCAAGGTTTACAAAATCATCGTTCCACTTAAGGATCCACCATAAGCCTAAAAATTGAATTAGTTCATCATAAATGAAATAACAACTGAATAAATCAAAGATAACATTCTTTCAATTACAAATAAAAGACTAAGAATAAGAATAGTGAAAAACACCCTTCATGTAGCATAAATTTGCAATCGTCCCAAATTTCTCTCTAAAATCTTCTTCTAATGTTTGCTATGAAAAATTGGAATTGATCTTCGCATTATGCCTTATGTGTGTTTAATTCGTTGTTAATTAAGTAATATACATCAATCACACATTTTTTTTTCATTAATTCCATGCCCAATTGAGTTCACTTGCCAACCAAATGCTAGAGTTCATGCCCCAACAGAGTCCAAAACAAAACAGGAGAGATCACTGATTGAGACCCCAGCTTGGTGTATATTAACTTAAAATAGGCCATACCTTCCGCACCCTTCTGTTAAAATTCTTGAAGACCCCCCACCCCGGCGGGTGTATATAAGCAAAAAGGGCCTGCCCCGGCGGGGGTACATTCTGCCAGATGACTTTGCTAACTTCATGTTTACTTCACAAAATGCTCCAAATGACCTCAATTCCTCGCTAAATGCCACAACAACCACCCTACACATAAAAGAACACAAAGCAAATAAAAACCAACATGAAAACAAGAAAATAGCAACGAATAAGCGTGAAATGGACAACGATTCGTGGATATGAAATCCACTTATCAGAGAGGCCCTGCAGGGAAGAAACAACGAGCTGGTACCACTTAATCCTTAGGTGGTACTAGTTACAAACTTTATAGATTTTAGAAGTGTAGGACCTCCCAAAATCGTGGGCACTACCCATCCTATCGTGGCACAAACGTGGATCAAAGAGATGGAGAAGGCCTTTACCATTGCTCATGTGGGTGAAGACCAGAAGACAGAGTTTGCCACCTATATGAAAAGTGGCGAGGCGAACTACTAGTGGGAGGCGAATCAGCAAAGAGTAGGAGAAGGGATAATATCATGGGAGAGATTCAAGACTCTATTTTTCGAGAACTACTTCCCAAAAATCAAGAAAAACAGGATGGAGGTGAAGTTCTTAGAACTTAAACAAGGAGATATGACGGTGGTGCAATACACGACTAAATTCAATGAGCTAGCCCCGTTTTCAGAACACCAGGTAGGGGATGAAGAACATCCCAAAAAGCTAAACGTTTTGAGCAAGAACTGAAACCTTGCTTGTTAAACAAGGTGTCGGTTCTTCAAATCAATTCATTTGCGACATTGCTGGAGAAGGCTATTATTACAAAGGGAGGTAGTGAAGCCTTAAGTTTGTATAACAAGGAAAAAAGGGTAAGAACATGTGAGGAGATAGCCGTGGAGGAAGCAGTAGTGGGAAAGTAATTTAGGAAAGAGGAAATAGGAGAATAACAACAACAAAAACCACAACAATCAAGTGGGGAATTTTCGTGGAGATTTTAAGAAGAGGGCAGAGGGATGACAGAAGTGTGGGAAGAATCACCATGGTGAGTGCTAGAAGGGGCACAATACCTGCTAAAATTCTATCCAGGAGGGACACATTTCACCCAACTACTCAAAGCCCAAGAAGATCAAAGGTTTTTTGGCTTGTGGCTCGGCGGACCACTTGATTAAGGACTGCCCAAAGAAATGGAGTGGCGGAGGAAGTGGTCAGGAAGGGGAAGGAAGCAAACCATTTATTGGCAGACCAACGCAATCCAACCGCCAAGACTTTTAACATGACCGTCTAGGATGCAATAGCTGCGAAGGACGTGGTGTCAGGTATTATCTCAATCAATGATATAAATGCATATGTATTATTTGATTCAGGTGCCACCTGTTCTTTTATATCTAAAGAATTTTCTATTCGACTTAATTTACCTCAAGAATTATTAGGAAATCTTTTGAACATAGAAGTTATGAATAAGGAATTAATTCCCAAAGAATACGTTTACCGAAACTATCGCACAAACATTAGAGATCATGAACTAAGCGTAGACTTGATCCCGATAAGATTGGGAGAGCTTGACATAATATTGGGAATGGATTGGTTGTACAACCATGCTGCGATAATTGATTTTCAGAATAAAAGTGTAAACCTCCAGACTCCGAATAAGTCTGAGATAGTGTTTTATGGTAGCTCCTTGCTTAAGCAATCATGTTATCTTACGATGATGCAGACCAAGAAATTGTTAAGAAAATGATGTGTAGGTTTTCTAGCCTATATAGTGGATACTCGAAAAATGGGATTAGAAATTAAGGGTATACCCATAGTGAGAGATTTCCAAGACGTATTTCTGGAAAATCCTTATGGTCTTCCACCAGACAGAGAAATCAAATTTGTAATAGACTTGGCACCGGGAACTGTACTGATTTTGAAAGCCCCATATCGTATGGCACCGATAAAAATGAAGGAATTAATTATAAAATTTCAAGACTTGCTAGATAAGGGCTACATTCGGTCGAGTGTGTCCCCTGGGGGGAGCACCAGCGTTGTTTATGAAGAAGAATGATGGATCGATGAGGCTCTATATCGATTATCGAGAATTGAACCGAGTAACGATTAAGTATAGATATCTGTTACCAAGGATAGACGACCTTTTTGATCTATTGAAGGGTGCGAAGTGTTTCTCGAAGATAAATCTATGGACGGGTTATCACCAGTTGAAAGTACGGGAGGAGGACATATAAAAGACAGCATTCCGAACTCGTTATGGACATTTTGAATTTTTGGTGATGTCATTTAGGTTAACAAATGCTCTGACAGCATTTATGGACTTGATGAACCGAGTCTTCAAGCCATTCTTGGATAAATTTGTAGTAGTCTGCATCAACGATATCTTGATCTACTCAAAGACGGAAGAAGAACACGCCAAATATCTAAAGATGGTTTTGGAGGCGCTAAGGAATGAGAAGTTGTATGCAAAGTTTTCCAAGTGTGAATTTTGGATGAAGAAGGTCCAATTCTTAGGACACGTGGTGTATAAGGATGGAATTTTAGTAGACCCTGCAAAGGTAGAAGCAGTGAGTAATTGGGAGCAGCTAATAAGTAGGTTTTATACCTACTTATTGGTTGCTAACTCACTGAAATTATGCTCATCTCAAGTAGTTTTATTATGTTTTATATGCTTTTTATGTTTATTTTGCAGTATGCATTGCTGGAACTCCTATAGCAATATAAGGCATGGAATGGTATGGAAATAGCATTAACAAGGCATGGTGGCTTGTGGAAGAGTGAAGATAGCAGCTGGACGTGAGCAGGTGAGAAAGAAGATCAAGAAAGAAGTAGAGTGAAGAAGGAAAGAGTTGAAGAAGAAGGAAGCAACAAACAACAGCAATAGTAAGAAGCCACTAGAATTCAAAGTGCACCAGCAATGCGATCGCGCTACCATACAACCTTATCCTAGCGCGACCACGTTCAAGGAAGTGCAGAAGCAGTTACACCTACATCGCGACCGCACCCCATAATCAAAGGGAAATGCCGCGCCCACGCCATGCATATGCCAGAGACTCCTACAGCGCGTCCGCGCTTGATCTAGAGTAAATTACTGCGCGGCCCCGCTAGTCATATTCAGATTAAATTGCGAACTTTTTGTAATTTGAAATTTAAGTGTGTTTATTTGTTAAGACCAAGAGTCACCCTCAGTTTTTCTATAAATAGAAAGCTCATTCCTTCATTATTTCTTACGAATTCACTGAAACTCTAGAGAGAGAAACTATAGAGAAAAGAAGAAAAGTATTTTGCTACTTCACTTTTCCAATATTCATTCTTCTAAGGTAGGGAATATTATTTGTTGTACTAAATAAGGGGTGTTATTTTTTTTATGAAGAGAACTTCTATTATTCCATTCTTTATTATTCTATTGAATAACTCAGTAAAAGTGGCATACCCTATACATGACACCTCGTATATGCGAATACCCTATACTTGGTGAAATCCTTATATTATTCCATTCTTATTTATTACATTGGAATAACTCAGTATATCGCGAATCCCCTATACTTGGTGACATTCTTCTATTATTTTATTATTCCATTAGAACATCCCATGTACAGTAGCTTTACGCCGACACGGGTTCCGCTCTTTATTATTCTCTTTATTATTCTATTGGAATATCCTATCTGTGTATTTTACACCTCTGACTGGTTCCGCTTTTATTATTCTCTCGTATTTATTATTCTCGTTGAATAACTCGCTACATCTAAGTACCGCATGCATGGTGATTTCTTTTGTTATTTCATTCGCTATTATACTCAGTTGGTTAAAATTTTGACTTCTATATTCCATGAATTTAGTGGAATATCCTTGATATTTGCGCTTCATCCAGTATTTTTAATGAAAATATTTTTCCGAGCATTCTTGAATTTTACTCTACAAAGCAAAGATCATGTTGACAATTTGGACGTTATTAGTTCCTGAATAAATTAATTCGTGAACTTGTTTTATTGAATTATTATGTCATTGTCATCATCCTCATGTTATATTATGTTATCTTTGGCTTACGTGCATAGATGAACTTAGTATGATTATGACCGAGGATCATTCTAAGATAATCATGGCTTGATATAAATGATGTGACAAAAGTCCTCAGTGGCATGTAATGCAGTGATGGATAGTTTTTGGTATGATTATGACCAGGGGTGATTCGGTATAGTCATGACCATTGATAATTTGATGAAAATCCTTGACCGTGGTACATGGATGATTAGATATTTTGGTTTATTCATTAAACTGAGTCTTAGTGATAAAAATTGATGAAAACCTTTTAAAACCTAAAAGATAGTAGACTTTATTTTCTACTTGACTCTTTTAATGGATTGCATATTCCGCTGTAGTTAAACTTGTTGTCTATTGTATTTTATCAGTTTAACATTGTTGAAGACTATTGATAATTTATTCTGCATTATCTTAGTTATAATATTTCTTACTGGGCTAGTTGAGCTCACCCTTTCTTTCACTGTTCTTTTCAAGAAATGAGAATATAGCTGGGACGAGTCGGGGAAAAGAGTGATGGTACCGAAGATAGCATTAGTAGTCCTCACTATTCTGTTAAATAGTGTGACAATAAATGTAATGAGGACTCCTTGAGTATGGATATTGTCTAAATGACAATATTCCTATTAGAACTCTCAGTTTATGTATTGTCGTATGTTACACGACAGATGTATAATTAAGTTTGTATTTGAATTTATGTACCATGTAAGTGGCGACCCAAGATGGGTGACGTATACCTAATTTTGGGGGCGTCACAGTTGGTATCAGAGCTTAGGGATATGATCCCTAGCTAAGATGCGAGATAAGAACTAGGAGGGGAGAGACGGGGAATTCCTTCGCTAGTATGACCTACCTAAGTTTATTTGTTATTTAATTGGTCGGTCAGAGTATAGGGATAATATTTGATATATTAATTAACCCTTGTGTTGTGGCAGTGTTTGGAAATGGCAACTGAAAATATTCACAATGGAGTGAATGTGACCGTTGTGACACCTTTAATCACTAATCAGGTTAATGCAGTGTCAGACGAGGAACAAATTAGAGATATCCACATAGTGAATGAAGAACTAATTGTTGCACCCGAGCTAGTTGCAAAGGTAGTAGCTGAGAGTGATGAAGAAGAGGAAGAAGAGGAAGAAGAGGAACCTGAGGAGAATTGGTTAGAAAAAATTTATGATCAAAACTTAGAATTACAAAATCGTGTTCGTGAGCTAGAAGAACAGGTTGAAGAACGGCAAACGGTCATGGAACAGAGGGATACAACAATTCAAAATTGGGTTACCCGATATGTGATGCTCGAACAAAATCAAGCTTTGGCAGGGTGTAAGATATTAAAGTTGAATCGAGAATTTAAAAATCAAAGATCACCGAAAGAAGAAACAATCGAACGAAGGAGAATAGACGATGCATGGGTAAAAGTCGCACACAACGTTGATAGTGTAGAAAAAGACGTTCAATCCAATAAAGCCAAAATAGATGAAATGGACTTTGCTTTTTGACAAAGAATTGGGAGAACCCAACATCGAATTCGAGAATTACCTCAATGCATAGCGGTCAACCCGAATTCGATATGGATCAGAGAATAATGATTCAAATCATGGATCATGAATGTGAAGAAGCACTTAAGGGTGGAATGTACCTATAGTAAAGTCAAACTCAAGAATTTAAAGCGAAAGCGTTTGTCGAAAAACCCGAACGAAGTTATTACGGTAAATTAATTATAAATTATTGCGAAGTCTATACTTTATTCAATACAAGTTCTACCCACTCTTTTATTCTACCTAGTTGTGTTCAATGTTTAAATTTGACTCGGAAAAATTAGACTTTGATTTATCTATCAAACTTCGTTGGGAGAAACCTTCGTTACCTCCACTGCTTATTAATCTTGTTGTTTCAAATAAACACTTTCACGTTACTGTCGATCTTATCTCTTTGAAAATACTTGCCTTTGAGGTAATTTTTGAAAACGATTGATTAACTACTCATTATTCTTTTGTAAGGTTGTTAGCTTTCATATTCCTAACCAACCCGTTATACTGAATTCAAAGAAACCAAACCCTAAAGTTAATCAACGTTATATCAAGCCATAAGTAAAGAGCCCCGATCCTTTCGTTGTTGACTTCCTTGTGTGGAATGCACCGGCTTTTTACTTTCAGTAGGCGACGCCGTGAATGACGATGACAAGTTGATAGGTATCATTGTGAGGTGCTATCTAGGTTAAAGGATAGAAGTCACGGTTGGTATCAATGTAACGTACTATCCAAGTCTTGGATAAGAGTAGCAGTTTTGAATGATATTTCTATCATTAATAAATTTCTTGATGTATTCTTGAAGATTTCCTAGCCTACCCTAGAGAGTGAAATCGAATTTTGTATTGACCCCAGTACAAAAACCCATTTCTTAAACCCTCAAATATTTCTTCAACTAAAAGGATCTGTTTACGAGGATTATGATGAAATTCATAATAAAAGCATTGGACTAATGAAAATCATGGGTATATGAAGTATTAGTAAGTGTTATGATGAGTTATGTTGGTTATTATGTGAAAACATGAAAGTTTCTTAGAAATCACAAAGGGTTGAAAAATCAGATTTTGGTAAAAACGTAACATAAAATTCAATTAACCATATCT
Source organism: Panax quinquefolius (assembly GCA_020205615.1). NCBI lineage: Eukaryota > Viridiplantae > Streptophyta > Magnoliopsida > Apiales > Araliaceae > Panax > Panax quinquefolius. The sequence goes on from CM035157.1 coordinate 76,965,964, forward strand.
CCTATTATATTTTGAATTTTTGAGTGTGGTCAAGTCCTAGAGTTAGATCTATGAGTTTTGTAGCTTATCCAAGTGGAATCATTGGAAAAGGTGCTGTAGATTTTCGTGTGGACTGAATTTAGCAAAAGAGTTCAAAGCTGTAAATTACAAAAATGCTACTGCCCAGAAACTTTAAGGGGCTGTTTCGGTCACTAAATTTATGTGAAAAATTCTGGCCTTTTGGGACATGAAAATATATGTTATAAAGTACCTCCTGTCCAAAAATGAGCTCATTCTGACTTAAAATGAACAAGTTATGACCATTTCAATATTTAGGTTTTTTTTTGACGAAAAATGCTATAACTGGAGTTCTATAACTCCGATGACCATGAAATTTAAACTGGAGGCTCACATTAACATGTGTAAGGTCCTGCCAAGATTTGGGAATTTTTGGAGTTAAACTTGAGGTAGCTAATTTCTTAACGAATTAATTAGAAATTGATTTTTGAAAAATAGTAAATGAATTTTAAAAATTCTTAGAAAAATATATTTTCATTATGGGACTATATTATGCTAAATCCCAGAAAAGAAATATTTTTGGGACTGATTTGGTATTTTTCATGAAAATAGTTTAGTTACGAACATATGAGTTAAATATGTTATGTGAAGTAACAAAGTTGAAAATAGGATTTTATGGCTAGAGAATCCTATATAGAGTATATGCATATTTTTTGATGAGGGATTTGATAATTGGTGATGATATCTTATGAGTATGGCATTTTGAATGATTAAATGCATTATATGGTAAAAGCGTAAACAATTGAGATAAATTGTTTATAAATTTAAGAAGTGATTAAAATATTGTTATAATATTAATGATATTAGATTATGAGATTATTAAGTGATTGATAACATGGGGATATTCTTGAATCCTGGATAAATTATATTATAAATGTTTAATATTTATCCTTTATCTCATTTGATTGATTCTTTATATCATTATCCTCATGCTTATATTGTGTTGAAAGTCATCTGTGGCTTACGTGAATAGATGGACTTGGTATGATTATGACCAGGGATTGTTCGGTATAATCATAACCGTAATTGAAAATACGATTATCTTTGGCCGTAGTGCATGGATAATTTGTGGTCGTGATACTAATGAATACACGATTATCTTTGGCCGTAGTGCATGGATAATTTGTGGTCGTGATACTAATGAATACACGATTATCTTTGGTCGTAGTGCATGGATAATTTGTGGTCGTGATACTAATGAATACACGATTATCTTTGGTCGTAGTGCATGGATAATTTGTGGTCGTGATACTAATGAATACACGATTATCTTTGGCCGTAGTGCATGGATAATTCGTGGTCGTGATACTAATGAATATCCTTGGCCTGTAGTGCAGGGATGATTCGATGATATGGATTAATTATTGAGCTGAGTCTCAGCAATGAAATATTAATTCATGGATGTGGTAAAAGTCATCTTTGGTCGTAGTGCATTGATAGACTTGGTATGATTATGACCAAGGATTATTCGGTATAATCATGACCATAATTGAAAACACGAATATCCTTGGCCAGTAGTGCATGGATAATTCGTGGTCGTGATACTATTAAGTCAAGCCTCAAAGATTATTGGTTTTACAGTTGTATATCTTTGGCCTGTAGTGCAAAGATGAATTGTTAATGAATATCTTTGGCCGGATTGCGAAGATGAATTTAATATTTTTAACGATAAAGGTATTCAAGGTATCCTCACCTCTTTATCATATCAGGTACGTACCTTAATTTCGAGGGCGAAATTTCTTAAGAAGAGGAGGTTGTAAGACCCCAGCTTTTATAAATAAAGATGAATTTTCTATAAATATTATTTTTGAATATTATGGAATAAATTTGATATAATGTTATAGTTGTGGGTAATATTTATAAATTTGGCAAAGTAAGCAAGTTGTTATAAAATATTCATTTGGTCGGGGAATATTCTTTTTGTCGGAGAATATTCGTACGACGGCTCAATCATTGGTGGACCCCACAACGAAAGTATTGTCGTAGTTAGAAAACGACAAAATTATTTTTCTATAAAAAATAATGGCGGAGAGGTGTTACCATCAAAACTATTGAACTACCCGTAGTAAAAGTACAAAGAATGTCGCTGTGAGTTGTATAGTAGCACACGATATTGATTATTGATGCTTACGTGAGAAGTCACTCACCTATGCTCAATTATTGCTACACGATAATTCTTTGCATCATATCTCTTATATTATTGATTCAATTATTGTCACAAGATCATCTCAGATAATATGTTATAGTATTAAATTATTAATTGAGACGACAAGTTATAAATGATTAATAATTGTTGAAAGATTAAATATGTATTGATTAAAAATAAAAGATTTGTGGTAATATTTATTCAATCCTTGATGTATATAAAGAGTCTCATTATGAGACGTTTGTGGTAAGTTTGATTATTTTATGCGGGGGGCCATATGTCATCATCTAAGAGTCCCTTCACAATAGTAATTACCTTTGTGAATAGTAATTACCTTTGTGAATAGTAATTACCTTCACAATAGTATTTACCTTCGTCAATAGTAATTACCTTTGTGAATAGTAATTACCTTTGTGAATAGTAATTACCTTCGTCGATAGTATTTACCTTCGTTAATAGTAATTACCTTCTTCAATAGTAATTACCTTCACAATAGTAATTACCTTCACAATAGTAATTACCCCTTCGCAAATAGTAGTTGTCCCTTCAATATTACCAATACCAAGAGTTAATCGCCTCTTCTTGTTGTTCCAAGGGTTAATTACCCTTCATGAAATAGTAGTTGTCTCTTCAATATTACCAAGAGTCATTTTGACCTTTTATTAAGACCAAGAGCCACCCTCGCTTTTTCTATAAATAGAAAGCTCATTCCTTCATTATTTCTTACGAATTCAATTGAAACTCTGAGAGAGAAACTATAGAGAGAAAGAAGAAAAGTATTTTGCTACTTCACTTTTCCAATATTCATTTCTTCTAAGGTAGGGAATATTATTTGTTGTACTGTAAGGGGTGTTATTTTTTTTATGAAGAGAACTTCTCATTATTCCATTCTTTATTATTCTCATTGGAATAACCTGTAAAAGTGGCATACCCTATACATGACCTGTATATGCGGAATACCCTATACTTGGTGAAATCCTTATATTATTCCATTCTTATTTATTCTGTTGGAATAACCTGTATATGCGGAATCCCCTATACTTGGTGACATTCTTCTATTATTTTATTATTCCGTTGGAACATCCTGTCTGTGCTTTACGCCGGACCTGGTTCCGTCTTTATTATTCTGTCTTTATTATTCTATTGGAATATCCTGTCTGTGTGTTTTACACCGGACCTGGTTCCGTTTTTATTATTCTGTTGGAATAACCTGTCTATGCGAAGTACCGCATGCATGGTGATTTCTTTTGTTATTTCATTCGCTATTATACTCAGTTGGTTAAAATTTTGACTTCTATACTCCATGAATTTAGTGGAATATCCTTGATATTTGCGCTTCATCCAGTATTTTTAATGAAAATATTTTTCTGAGCATTCTTGAATTTTACTCTACAAAGCAGTATCATGTTGACAATTTGGACGTTATTAGTTCCTGAATAAATTAATTCGTGAACTTGTTTTATTGAATTATTATGTCATTGTCATCATCCTCATGTTATATTATGTTATCTTTGGCTTACGTGCATAGATGAACTTAGTATGATTATGACCAGGGATCATTCTAAGATAATCATGGCTTGATATAAATGATGTGACAAAAGTCCTCGATGGCACTGTAAAGGCGATGATGGATAGTTTTTGGTATGATTATGACCGGGGTGATTCAAATAGTCATGACCATTGATAATTTGATGGAAATCCTTGACCGTGGTACAGGGATGATTAGATATTGTGGTTTATTCATTAAACTGAGTCTTAGTGATAAAAATTGATGAAAACCTTTTAAAACCTAAAAGATAGTAGACTTTATTTTCTACTTGACTCTTTTAATGGATTGCATATTCAACGCAGCTTAAACCGGTTGTCTATTGTATTTTATCGCTTTAACATTGTTGAAGACTATTGATAATTTATTCGCATTATCTTAGTTATAATATTTCCCATCGGGCTAGTTGAGCTCACCCTTTCTTTCACACCGTTCTCTTGAAATGAGAATATAGCCGGGATGAGTCGGGGAAAAGAGTGATGGTCCCAAGATAGCATTAGTAGTCCTCACTATTCTGTTAAATAGTGTGACAATAAATGTAATGAGGACTCCTTGAGTATGGATATTTTCTAAATGACAATATTCCTATTAGAACTCTCAGTTTATGTATTGTCGTATGTTACACGACAGATGTATAATTAAGTTTGTATTTGAATTTATGTACCATGTAAGTGGCGACCCAAGATGGGTGACGTATACCTAATTTTGGGGGCGTCACATGTAGTCTAAATATGTATGTCTAATTGTGACGTTGTATATTTATCAGTGGATTGCCCATTATGGTTGTGCTAAATTCTTGAATGCTTTATCACCATTCACACTAATTGCTTGTATGGATTTGGAAAATGAAATATAAGTATAGATTAGACCATGATGGCATATGTTCACAAGGCTTATTTGTATTAGGCTTTGTGATTTGTGACCCGGATAAACATATACCGGTTCACCATGTGTAGTTATTAAGAGAGCTTATACTTCAAAACATTATTGCTGTGAATTCACATAGACATATTATAAGTTTGGTGATTATGATGCTTACATGAATTCTATCAATTGTGGATTTTGTGTAAATTGGACATCGTTCATTGAAAGATGGTTATGTTCCACTTTTGTGCTCTTCACTGGCTTTCCATAATAAATAATTAAACAAAACATAAGGCTTGCATTTTAGATGAAACATTGAATGATATTAGGATCCCATATTTCTCTAATTTGATAACCTCTTTTTAATAATATTTATTTATTGTGTTGATAATTAATTTAGATATAAATTCATTTATTGATTGATAGTTTGAGCATATAGAAATAGTGATTAAGTTGTTGCATGATAATTTAGATTTATCACCTTTCTCCGTGGGATCGATACTTTCTTACTCTGTACTACTTGTTAACCCATGTATACCTTCAAGTACAATGGGGTGTCAGAAGATGCAATCAGGCTCAGACTGTTCCCATTTTCTTTACGGGACAAGGCTAGAAGTTGTCACCTCTCTTTGCCATCAAGATCTATTACTACATGGGAGGACTTAGCGCAAAAGTTCTTAGCCATAATTTTCCCAATGGCTAAGACTGTTAAAATGAGGACGACGATTTCCCAGTTTGAACAACAGCAGGGTGAAACATTGTAATAACCCAATATTTTTAATATGAAATTTTGCGAATAATTTTTTTTTATATATAAAGGTGGGAATATGTGCAAAGTAAAGAATATGTATGTATGCGATAAATAAAATTATTTATTACATGTTAGATATGAATTTAGTAATAAGGAATGAGAATAATAATATAATATTATTTATGTTTCAATAATATAAACATGCCTGATATGTGTGTACTGTTAATGTGTGAAACAGTTATGGTGAAACAGTACAAACCCTAGTATTATTGATAAACTATAATACAGAAGTCAACTATGACTGTAAGATTTGTTCAGCTAGGTGTTATGTAATTAATGACCATTATTATGTTTAATGTTAATTAGGTAAAACCGAATTAATGTTTAAAAACCCTAATTAATAAATCAAAACCCTAATTCCCAAGTTATAAACCCTAATTATTAATTTGGCAAGCTTAATAGTAATTAGTGGATTATAGAGCATAATTGATAATTCCTAAGTAATTAGGAAACCTAATTTAATTAGGGAACCCTAATTCACATTTTTAGAAACTAAGATTTCAATTTTTTCCCTTAATACACAATCCTAGATTTTGAGCTTAGAAAACATTAGGGTTAAACCCTAAGGGTTAGAATGAATTGCCAACTTTACCACTAACTGTATGTACCAAATGACCAAATTGCCCTTCTTATATTATTTAATAGATAACTTGTATAGGTTGCCATAACTTTAGTTGGTAAATCAACTAAACTTAGCCATGTAGTCTAGTGATGAACTTTAATCATTCAAATCTGATAAACATGATCAACCCTAAACATTTCACCATATTATAAATAGATTTGGAGAGAGAAATCATTTTATAAACTCATTTGTGCTCATATCCTCAACTAAAACCCTCTCAACTTTAAACATCCGAATTTTAGTGTTGGACCAGTCACAAAACAAGCCCCACTATCACTTGTAGCAGATCAGAAGCATTAGATTAAGAATTTGTTCAAGAAAGGTAAACCCTAAGCTAAGAACATTTGATCTTGTATGCTATATTGGATTTGATATTAGAATGTTTAGATATGTTAAATAATGTGTAAATTAGAGATCTGGGTTGCTAAATAGTGGATCCATAACATTTATATGCTCGAATTTAAGTTTTTACAAAATTTGGAAAATTTTCAAAAGTGGTCTGACAACCGAATGTCAGACCACATAGATCTTTATCTAGTTATCATTTTTGTTGTTTAAATGTTTAAACTTGTAGTATGTTATGATATCTTTAATCTATAACTGGAATCAGGGTTAGAGGATATGTAAATTGCATGTTATTGATGGTCAAAGACCGTTAACCGGCCATGACCATATGAAATCTGGGTAACCCAGATCCTTCCCAAAAACGTCTGACATGATGTTCTTGGGCTCTGATCTGTCAGGTTATTGATGATTTGGTCATGCTGTTGTAATAGGTTTATAGTTTGCTATATGGACTACATGATTATGCTCTTTTATAACTTAATAAGTAAACAGATTGAATGTGGGTGATGGTCAAACCAAGCAGAAAGCTCACGGTTTGCGTTTTCTGGGTAACCTAGAAAACACAATATCATGATTTCTGACTAGGTTTGACCGGACACGATCAGACGATTATGTTGTAGTTATATCGATTGTTTGTATTAAATCTTCCTTGTCATGTTGGCTACAACCCTGACCCATTAGAACACTTTAACAATTATCAAAACTCGAAGAAAATGAAGCCTCAAACAGCCTACTCGGAGCTAACTGGGTTTCTGGGTAACCAATAAAACCCAAAAAGTTCTGACAGCGAGTTTGAGGGACTAAATCTTCATGATAAATGATTGTTTGACTTCAAGGATAGTTGATTTATGTAGTATTACCTAATCACTACTTGATCAATGTTTAAAATGTCCAAGATCATACTTAGACTGTGAATTAAAGACGGTCAAAGGGACCCTCTTGAACACTGACTGTCAGTGTTCGTGAGCCTCAAGAACACCTAAGGCGTCAGATTCTGTCGCTAAATGCTATAGCGACAGATTTATTAATTTTAATTAATTAAAATTCTAAAAATCATTTAAAAATAGAAAATAAATTCTAAAAATTATAAAATCAGTTTTAAAAATTAATTTTAAGTTATAAAAATTAATATTTAATAATTTGACATATTTTCCATAAATATTAGTAATTATTGATATTTAATTTATTTAATAAAGGCATTAAATCAATTAACTAAAAATGATTTTATAATATTAAAAATCATTTTAAATGATAATAAGGTGTTTAATAATATTTGAAGTTATAAAATGTATCTTTTAATACTTTAAAGCATATTTCTTTAATTATTTAATATTAATGATATTAGATTTATTTAATAATTATATTAAATAAATTAGTTTAAATATGATTTTAATATTATAAAAATCATTTTAAATGAAAACAAAGAGTTTAAAGATATTCTAAGTTATAAAATATAACTTTTAATATTTTAAGATAAATCTCATTAATTATTTATTATTAATCGATGATATATTTATTTAATAATAATATTAAATAAATAATTTAAAAATAGTTTAATTGATTTAAAAATCATTTAAAAAGTATATAAATGGTTTAAAGATATTTTAAGTTATTATAAATGACTTTTAATATTTTAGTGAATAATACCTTAATATTTAAATATTAATGGTAATTGTTTAAAAATGATTTTAAATGTTTTAAAAAATCATTTAAGGTCATATTAATACTTTAAAAATATTTTGAGTTATAATAAATAACTTTAATATTTTAACAATGGTTTCATTAATATTTGGATATTATTTAAATATTAATGATAATAGAATTATTTAATATTTAATCATTTAATGATGATTCCAGAGTTTGAAAAGTCATGATAAATTATAATAATTAATTATAAATTATTATAAGTCCTTTATAAATAATATGATTGATATTTAATTATCCATAATAATATTTAAGATGCATATTAGAGTTTTATACTCGATAAGTACCCGATAAAGCCGTCGGTACACCAAAATGCTACCAAAGTTGATCCAAACCTATATAGTTTGACTGTATAAGTGTTTGTTTGTGTCTTAATGACTGATATAACTATGTGACAATGTGATTGGGTTATGTATTGACTGTAAATAACAGTATGATGTGTTATGATATGTTATTCTAATCAATAGAGCAACCTTATAAATGATAGGTCGTTGAATTAAAGATAAAACTAAGTTGTGTAAGCAGCTGACCAGGCAAGTTCCTAAATTCTTCTTCTTTTACTTGAGCAAGAATCCCAACCTTTGCATTTAATTTGCGCAATGGACATGAGTAAGAAAGTTTAAGAATTATATTATCATTATGCCAGATTATTAAACTCTATTGTTATTGATTATGTATCCAATCATTTATATTCATACAAGTTCCCCAACTTTATTCATTCATTTTTTATCAGTACACTATTACTACAAGATTCAGATATATATATTATGTTCGTTGAATTTGAAGTATGGTTATACAAGTGTCCTCACTTGGATAATTATTGTACATGTTGATACATACTTATTGATTTCCAGTATGTATACCTTAATTAAAAATCGTCTAAGCTATTTGACTCGGCTAGACACAGATTTAAGAATATCATTGAACATAATAGATCCCTAATGATATCTAACCAAATTGCTTTGGTTCGGATTCAGGCTAAGTATGAACATCCCGAATCTGGGAAACTTTTGTGCGCCCAAGGCGGTTATGATGCACAAGAATATCGTTTTGGTATGTAGTATTGATCAATACAGGGCATAACGGGCTGATCACCCCCCGTTCCCGTAAGTTATGATGGTTTACAGATGAAGTTCTGTTAAACCATTTCAAAAATAGAAAATAATGTTCATAGTCTGTCCACAGATCTCCATTTATAGTCAGTACGTAGTTTCAAAATTTTGAAATAAAATTGGTTTGTTAATTAGAATTATTTTAGTTACTTCACAACTATTGCTTCGTTGTAGGAGTGTCACTCAAAGAAAATATTTAATCCTTTCAGCTAATGTTTATTGTTTGTTATTACTTGTTGGGCACTCAAATGCTCATTCTTGCTTAATTTAAATGTTTTCAGTTAAGTATGATCAACTAGAGGGCTCTGCCAGAAACAAAGGGAAAGGAAAGATGTCAGAATAAGTTGTGTTGTCTTATGTAATAGCTAGACTTAAATAAGATGGTGATATTTATTATCTATCACGTAATGAAACGTTTTAAGGTCGCGTACCTGGGATTTAGACAGCTCTGATATGTAAATTAAATTTGATATTTATGACAAAATTATTATTATTCCGCTTAAAGAAATGGTATCGTGAAGCACTGAATTCGGGTTTCAAGTACCTGAATTTGGGGGCTATAACCTTAGAGTAGAGGAAAACGTTTAAAATACAAATAACTCATATAGAGTTTAAAAGGAGATGAATTAAATAAATTCATCGTCAAACAAAAATAAAAGATAACTTAAATAAAACTATTATTTGCTATTGGTATACATTATATGCTAATCAGGATAATTTATGTGTAGATGTCAGGAGGAAAAGGATTAGGATACCCTAAGATCATAAAGAATGAGCCAATATCAAAGCCAATAGTTGAAATAGAGGCTCACCATGAAGATAACCTTGATGAGGAAATCATTTTGGAAAATATAGTACCGGACCCAGAAATGATGGAACTAACAGATTGTGATTCGGACACCGAAGTTGGAGCTGATCAAGCATCAACCGAAGTGCAGAGTCTGAGGAACAAGGTTTCTTCTCTGGAAAGGTTATGGGAGATAGAAAAGATACTAAATAGCCAATTGCGAAAGGTATTAATCGAAACAATGGAAGAACAAGATAAGTTTAAGATCCAAATTGATCAGATGGGAGCCAAAAGCAACACATCGTGTGCAGCTCCGAGCAAGAAGGGGAAAAGAAAGATAAAGGACCACGACTTAAGAAAATCCAATAATAACCAAGGGAAAAAGATATGTTATATTTGCGGCCATGAGGGACATAACTCTCCTCATTGCCTCGACTTTAAGAAATGTGCATGTTTTATTTGTAGGTTGGAAGGTCATCAAGCGAAAGGTTGTCCAGAATCAGGAAATAGGTGTAGGAAATAGGTAGAATTAGTATTTGATTAAGTATGTTTGGTAATGTACATGTGTATTATAATAATCCCAACTTTGGTAGCGATTCCCGACTTTTGTGGTCATAAAGGGATATCAGATGTTTAAAGCAGTATGTGCTATGCTATGTACTATGAATTAGTTGAATGAATATGAATCTATTTTTGATTAAGGGAATAAGTTTGAAATACTAAACTTATACGATAAGGTTTAGAATGCAAGTTAATAAAATATAGATTTTATTTTACTTAACTAGAAAATACCGCTAAGACGACAAACTCGAAACCAAAGGGCAGAAGAATCTGTCAACAATGATGGAGGACAACAACCAGACCTGATGCAGAATTTCGCGAACATGGTAGCTCAGGCCATGCAGAATGGAATGCCAGCGATGGGAAATCAGCCAGACAATTGATTTGCGAATCAAGGATTTTAAGACGTAGGACCGCCCAAATTTAGAGGTACCACTGACCCGATAGAAGCCCAAACTAGGGTTAAGAAAATAGAAAAAGCGTTTGTAGTAGCTAGGGTAGATGTGGGGTGAAAGACAGCTTTTTCCACCTATATGATGAAAGGAGAGGCGAATTTCTGGTGGGAGGCAAATCAAGCTAGGGCAGGAGAAAGAGTGATAACATGGACTAGGTTTAAGAAGCTGTACTTTGAGAATTATTTCTCGTCTAGTGTGTAGGTTAGGATGGAGGTGAAGTTTTTAGAATTGAAGCAGGAGAACTTGACAGTTGCGGAGTATGCCGCAAAGTTCAATGAGTAAGCTAGGTTCGCTCCACACCAGGTGGATACGGAGGCTAGAAAGGCAAGGAGGTTTGAGCTAGGCCTAAAACCCTTGCTCTACAATAAGGTGGCGGTGTTGCAGATCAATATATTTATCGCACTCTTAAAAAAGGCTATCATACCTGAAGGGGGAAGTGAGGCCATGAGCCTCTACAATAAGGAGAGAAAGAAAAAGGGTGAGGGTGCCTGGAAGGTAGAAGTAGGTAGTGGAAGTAGGAGTGGAAAAGAAAGTGGAACAATGTTGGGAGTGTCCAAGTCAACCAGGAAGGTGTGAAAAAGAAGGTTGTGCAGTGTAAGAATTATGGGAAGACTCATTTAGGTGAGTGTCTTAATGGTAATTTTGTGTGCTACAAGTGTAGGCAAGAGGGACATATCTCTCCTAACTGCCCTAATCCTAGGATGAGGAATGGGTGTTTTCTGTGTGGATCAACGGACCATAAGGTGAAAGACTATCCAAGAAGGAGAATGGATATAGGAAGCGTGAATGCGGGGAAAGGCAGTGGAACAATGGCGATAACGGGACCAACTTCGATGAAATCAACCACAAGAGTCTTCAACATGACGGTTCAGGATACCGTAGCAGTCGGGGATGGAACTTCAGGTATTATTCATATGAATTGTATTTTCGTATATATGATTTTTCTTAAATATAAGTAAATTATGTTATAAAGAAATTTTGAAGGAGAAATTTGAGTTCTGTTAGAAATTAGATTTCTGTATAATCAGATAGACAAGCTTTATGTTGAATAGTTAAAGATCAGTTCGATCGAATTTGATCGAGATCTACTTAAAATGACTGTGTATGTTATTTACCCTAGGGTCTTTAGGTTTTAAAGCGGTGATTCTGGGGACAGAATCCTTATAAGGGAGGCTGGATGTAATAACCCAATATTTTTAATAAGAAATTTTGTGAATAAATTTTTTATATATATTACGGTGGGAATATGTGCAAAGTAAAGAATATGCATGTATGTGATAAATAAAATTATTTATTACATGATTAATTATAAATAAATTCTTTTAAAGAATTATTGATCATTTTAGATTATATTTTTATAATAAATTAATTTTGTAATAAAATATTTATTATTTATTTTCCATGAAAATATGATTATTGTATATATGATATGATTATTATGATATGTATTTTATTATATTAGTTAAGTTAATTATTTTAACTTAATTAATAATGGTTTAGTATAAAGGTTATGTCAGATATGAATTCAAAACCCTAAGTCCGGATTTTGAATAAGGAATGAGAATAATAATATAATATTATTTATATTTCAGTAATATAAACATGCCTGATATGTGTGTATTGTTAATGTGTGAAATAGTACAACCCCTAGTATTATTGATAAACTATAGTACAAAAGTTAACTATGACTGTAAGATTTGTTGAGCTAGATGTTATCCAATTAATGACCATTATAATGTTTAATGTTAATTAGGTAAAACCTAATTAATGTTTAGAAACCCTAATTACTAAATCAAAACCCTGATTGCTAAGTTATAAACCCTGATTATTAATTAAGCAAGCTTAATCGTAATTAGTGGATTATAGACCCTAATTGATAATTCCTAAGTAAATAGGGAACCCTAATTCACATTTTTAGAAACTAAAATTTCCATTTTTGCCCTTAATACACAATCCTAGATTTTGAGCTTAGAAAACTTTAGGGTTAAACCCTTAGGGTTAGAATGAATTGCCAACTTTGCCACTAAAAGTAAGTACCAAATGACCAAATTGCCCTTCTTGTATTATTTAATAGATAACTTGTATAGGTTGCAATAACTTTAGTTGGTAAACCAACTCAACCTAGTCATATGTTCTAGTGATGAACTTTAATCATTCAAATCTGATAAACATGATTAACCCCAACCATTTCACCATATTATAAATAGAATTGGAGAGAGAAATCATTTTACAAGCTCATTTGTGCTCATATGCTCAACCAAAACCCTCTCAACTTTAAACATCCGAATTTTATTGTTGGGCCAGTCACAAAACATGCCCCATTATCACTTGTAGCAGATCAGAAGCATTAGATCAAGAATTTGTTTAAGAAAGGAAAACCATAAGCCAAGAATATTTGATCTTATATGCTATGTTGGATTTGATGTTAGAATGTTTAGATATGTTATATAAGGTGTAGATTAGTGATCTGGGTTGCTAAATAGTGGATCCATAACATTTATATACTCGAATTTAAGTTTTTACAAAATCTAGAAAATTTTCAAAAGTGGTCTGACAACCGAATGTCATTCCACATAGATCTTTATCTAGTTATCATTTTTGTTGTTTAAATGTTTAAACTTGTAGTATGTTATGATATCTTTAATCTAAAACTGGAATCAGGGTCAGAGGATATGTAAATTACATGTTATTGATGGTCAAAGACCGTTGACCGGCCATGACCGTATGAAATCTGGGTAACCCAGATCCTTCCCAAAAATGTCTGGCATGATGTTCTTGGGCTCTGATCTGTCAGGTTATTGATGATTTGGTCATGCTGTTGTAATAGGTTTATAGTTTGCTATATGGACTACATGATTATTGTAGACACTCAAAATTTTTCTGCACAACTGTTACTAACATTACAAGAGGGCAAAATCGTCTTTCGGAGATAACCCTGGAAGATAGCTCACATCCATTCCGAATACTACTGGGAGGATCGGCTTCACAACCCTTGGATCACACCGAACATCGGCCTCAACCCTAACACACACCGAGTCTCATCCTCAACCCCTAACACACACCTAAAGGATCATTTCCAAACTCCTGATATAACCCCCGAAGTTTCACATCATGGCGATAACCCTAAGGAATGTTGTTGCAATTCCGGCGATAACCCCATAAATGCTTATTTCAAACTCATACGATCAGCTTCAATCTCAGCCCTCCTGCCAAGGCACTCATACCTCAGACCCGGAGCTAACAACGGGCAGACAGGCACACCCACAGATGACAGTGAGGCACACAAACAAGCAGTCCAATCTCAGATGTAACCCTGAGCAACGTCTGCTTTTTGCTCAAACCGGCGATAACCCCGATGAGGAGTCAAACGTTATCTTGCCACTTCAACACTTCCTCTCACAAGATGATATCGCAGCACACGAATAAGTAGTCCAATGTGATGCCCCCAAAATAGGTATACATCACCTATTCTGAGTTGTCAATACATGGTACAGAAACAACTACAACTTTATTATTACAACAGTAAAACTGTGAGTTTGAATACAAATATTATCTTCTAGACAATATCTATACTCAAATAAATCCTCATCACATTTATTGATACATTATTTTACAAAAATGGTGAGGACTACTAAACAATCCTTTCTAAAACCTTCATTCCATACCCCGACTAAATATCGCTATATTCTCGCCTCCCGAGAAAAATGGAACAAAAAGGAAAAGGGTGAGCTCAACTAGCTCAAGAAGAATATTATGACTAAGATAATATACAACAAATTATCGTTAGTCTTCAACAGGAAAAATATAATAGAATACAATAGACAACAAATTTTAAATCAATATTCGCAATGAAATAATAATTCATTAGAAGAGTTAAGTAGAGAATGCAAACTACTATCTTCTATGTATGAATTTAAAAGTTCATCGCTCTATCTTTTATCTCCTGTAACATCAATCAATATACATCTGAATCAAATATTCATCTTTGCACTACATGTGCCAAAGATATTCATCGATTGGTCATGTTCATTTAAACACTGCTCATCTTTGCACTACGGGCCAAAGATATTCTTCAAATCATTCATCTTTTTGCACTACAGCCAAAGATATTCTTAAGAAATCATTCATCTTTGCACTACAGGCCAAAGATATTCCATAATATCATCATTTAAGACTGAGGATGATGAAAAATATTTTTTAAAGAAACGAATCCAGTGAAACAAAATGACAAGGATTAAGGATTAAGGATTAAGGATTCGTACTTGGTTTTATCCACGTCCAAAAATACCTCAAAAATAATCATAGTGGTGTAAAATTCAAGAATGATCAAAACATGGATACAATCAGAGTTAGTATCCAGAATAGATGTTTTGGACGAAAAGAAGAAATTTTATTTTTCTATGAATAATCTGGATATCGTGAATAGTGCCGTATCGTGAATAAGTAACTCACACCAAAAAGATAGAAATTCCACAAAAACATCTTCACGCTTCGTGAATAGTACTAAATGAATAAGAACTCATGAATAGTAACTCGTGAATAGTAACTCATGAATAAGTAACCCCGACATGAAAAAGTTCCAAATTTGATAAAAACTTCAGATCAACATTTCAAAGATAATGATATTGAAGAAATAATATCATTACGAAAAATAATATCCCTTACCTCGAAAGATCAAGATTTCTAAGCTAGAATAACTGGGTATAGTCTCAAGGAACTTGCACCGCCTAGCAATACTCAAAGTATACTCAAAATACTCACAAGAATACGCTCGATAATATAGAGAGAGAAACTTCAGCCGGTGTGATTTTCAATTCTAACCTAAGCACCCTATTTATAGGAAAATGCTAGAACACCAAAGCGTAAAATTTAATAAAATAATAATATTTCTTAAAAATATTCAAGCCCACCTTAGAAATCTGATTTCAGATCATTTATAACACATGTGAGCCACTCAATTACAACAAAAAACGTTTTTCTTACAAAAAATATTTTAAACTCCCAAAATCAATTATTTGAGCTTGAACTTCAATAATTCATAATAAATAGCCCTTTCGTCAGAAAAATTCGAATCTCATGAGTTTTTATAGGAATTTCAATTCTCTACAACTTTACAGAAGAAAGTTTTTCCAAATTCCAAATAGAAATTGACCAAAATCCACAAACGGGCGATTTTACGTTATAATCAAATTTCAAATCGATAAATGTGGTCCAATCGACATGTTTAACATGTTTTAAACATTTATTGCAACAAAAATACTCTTCCTCCTCGTATACTCATATATCCCACATTCGTTGTAAAATATCACCGTTAATATATTATTAAAATAATATATTTAAATGAATTATTTTATCGTAAAAAGATAAAATATTAATTTTCAACAATTGTCATTTTAAAATTTTCTCCATCTATATCCACATAAAATCAATTTTTTTCCTCATCATATAAATCAATAATTAATTATTCACAAATAATATTACAGGAATCACAATATTGACAATCGTAGTTCCTGGAAGAGGGGCTTTCGATAAGAATTTCTTCTTCTTGGCCGCAAGCAATTAGGTGACCAAACCTCTCCTTAGATGTAACTTTCTAGACATTGCCAATAATGTTATCTAATAATATTATTCGGATAATATGAATTATTGCTTCGATAATAAAAAATACGTAATGACAATTATTGAAACAACAAAGAATATAAAATATCAACGCAAAGAATTATTAACTCAATAAAATATCGAATAAAGAATTATCGTAACCATTATTGAGTAGTGCCTTCTTACGTAAGAATCAATAATTGGTGCAATACTGCAATGCTATTTTATTCAACAACGCGTATTAGTGTGTTTTAACCACCGGGTATTCCAACAAATATTATCTGTAATAACTACGCGCAGCTATTTTTAAAAACAACCTATATTTGTCGCTTTTTTCATCCAATCGCTTTCCATTATGGGGCCCACACATTGTCATACTGGCAGTATTTAATATTCCCCGACAAGATTTAATATTCCACGACCAAACGAATATTCCCCGACGACAATGAATATTTTATAACCACTTGCTTATTTTGAAATATTTACGTATTTTACCCCTAACTATCCACATTAATCAAATCAACCCTTACTATTTCAAAATAATAAATAAAGGAAATTCCTTTTATTTAAAAATTTGAAGTCTTACAACCTCCCTCCTTATGAAATTTCGTCCTCGAAATTGACGTACGTACTGGTGTTTCAAAAGGTGAGGATACCTCGCTTTCATTTCCATTTCCAATTCCCTGTGTCATTTCTCTATAGCATGATTCCTCCACAAAACTTTAACTTGTGGTATGACCTTTGCACGTAGGGACATGCTCCTTCCTATCCAAGATCTTGACAGTACCTCCTCATACGTTAAGTCTTCTGGCTATCTCGTCCTGGCTTCTAACTCAATAACGTGGTTCGGGTCTTTCACATATTTACGAAGTACGAGATGTGAAACACATTATGAACACGAGACATACTCGGAGGTAACGCAAGTCTATAAGCTACATTTCCTACTCAATTCAAGAATTTGAAATGGACCAATAAATCGTGGATTGAGCTTTCCTCTCTTCCCAAATCTTGTAACTCCCTTCCATAGAGCAACTCGCAACAATACATGATCCCCTACATTAAATTCCACGTCCTTTCGATGAAGATCCGCATAACTCTTTTATCGATCTTGTGCCGCTTATATACGTTGTCGAATCATTTGGATCTTTTCTAGGTAGTTATATCGTACTAACTCGGGTCCCAACAATGTTGCTTCACCCACCTCATCCCAACATATTGGAGAACGACATTTTCGTCCCATATAATGCTTCAATGGAGCCACACCTATACTTGCTCGATAATCATTGTTGTAGGAGAATTCCACCAATGGTAAATACTTATCCCAACTACCCTTGAAGTCTAGGACACGAGTCTTAATAGATCTTCAAGAGTTTGAATAGTCCTCTCGATTGTCCGTCTGCTTGGGGATGGTATGTCAAACTAAATCGCAAATCTGCGCCCATAGCTTTTTGCAAGCTAACCCAAAATCTTGAAGTGAATCTTGGGTCACGATCCAAAACTATGGATACAGTATGCCATGCAACCTCACAATCTCATTCACGCACATACTAGCAAGACGTTCAAGGAATAAGTCTCCGTGATCGACAAGAAATGAGCGGACTTGGTTAATCTATCAACAATAACCCAAATAGCATTGATGCCTTGAGAAACCGTAGGAAGACCCGTATCGAAATCCATAGTAATGTGTTCCCACTTCCATTTCAGAATCTCAAGTGGTTGCAACGGAACCTTAGGTACTAGATGCTCCGCCTTTTTACACGCTGATAAGTTAAACACATTGAGATAAACTTTGCAATCTCTCTCTTCATATTGTTCCACCAAAATGTATGTCAAGATCACGATACATTTTAGTACTTCCAGATGGATTACAAATGGTGTATTGTGTGCCTCCATCATAATCTTATACTTCAAATCGAGTCGTTAGGAACACAAAGTCTAGAGTGGACTCAAGTATTCCTTCTTCATCAATTCTCGCCCTAATAGCTTCTTCTTGTACTTTCTTCTTCATACGCATCGCCTCCGGCCCCAGGTGGCTTGAGCAACCTTAACTTTTTCTATTAAAGTTGGCTCTATGCGTATACTTGACATCATCGCACTCGCTCCCGCATATGATCTTCTACTCAATGCGTCGCCTACCACGTCGCTTTACCGTGATGGTATCAATAGTGTGGTCGTAGTCTTTCAATAGCTCGAGCCAACGTCATTGCCAGATGTTGAGTTCTTTTTGAGTGAAGAAATATTTAAGGCTTTTATGGTCCTAATATATCTCCACTTTCTCCCCATATAGATAGTGCCTCCATATC
This sequence comes from Panax quinquefolius, assembly GCA_020205615.1. Classification (NCBI taxonomy): domain Eukaryota; kingdom Viridiplantae; phylum Streptophyta; class Magnoliopsida; order Apiales; family Araliaceae; genus Panax; species Panax quinquefolius. Next base: position 76,984,875 of record CM035157.1, read on the forward strand.
TTTAGCACGAAAACGATCGCCGCTAACTCTAGATTATGAGTAGGATAATTCCTCTCATACTCTTTAAGTTGTCGCGAGGCATAGGCTATGACTTTCCCACGCTGCATGAGAACACATCCTAACCCTTTGCACAAGCATCGTCAGAGATAACAAATCCATCCGAACCAGATGGTATTGTTAGAACAGTCTTAGAAATAAGTCTCCTCTTAAGCTCTTGGAAACTTTTCTCGCATTCTTCGCTCCAAACGAATTTTGTATCCTTCCGAGTTAGCTGAAGTTAATGGAGTAGCGATTCGAGAAAACCCTTCCACGAATCTCCGATAATAACCACTAAGCCCAAAAAGCTACGTACTTGATCCAATCGACTTTTGCTGCTCCCAACTTTGTATTGCTTCAATCTTCACGGATCAACAGATACTCCATGTTTCAAACCACGTGCCCAAGGAATGCTACTTCCTCAAGCCGAACTCGCATTTCTTCAATTTGGCATATAGTTGGTTTTCACGAAACCTTTAGAGTACCAAATTCAAATGGTGCTCATGATCTTCACTACTTTTGAATATATATGAGGATGTCATCAATAAAGACAACAACGAATTGATCCAAATATTCCTTGAATACTTGGTTCATCATATCCATGAAAGCCGCATACGAGCATTAGTCAATCCGAAAGACACGACTAAGAATTCATAATGCCCATACCGAGTTCTCGGCGGCGCTTTGAATATCCTCGCCTAATCTTCAAATGATGATATCCGTAATCGAAGATCGATTTTTGAAAAGAATTGTGCCTCAGAATCGGTCAAACAAGTCATCAATACGAGGTAGAGGATACCTATTCTTGATGGTGACATGGTTCAATTCCCCGATAGTCAATACAAAGTCGCATACTCCCCGCCTTTCTTCTTTACAAATAAAATAGAGCACCCCAAGGAGATGTACTAGGACGAATGAAATCGATGTCCAACAATTCCTCGTAGTTGGACCTTTAACTCCTAAAGTTCAATAGGAGCCATTCGATATGGGGTTTTAGAAATGGGCTTTGTACGTGTTCAAGATCAATAAAGAATTCAACTTCACGCTCGGGGTAGACCGGAAGTTCTTCTAGAAATACGTCAGAAAAAGTCAATAACAACAGAATATTATTCAAATTTGACGTGTCTTTATTCAAATCCATAACATGGGCTAAGAAAGCTTGACATCCGCTTTTTAATAAACGAATAGCTTTATGATTAGATATGACAAATTGATCGATTTTAATGGTTTAGTTGCTTGAATTCGCATAACGGGTTGGTTAGGAATATGAAAACTAACAACCTTACGAAAACAATCAATTTTGGCATGATGAGTAGTTAACCAATCAATCCCTAAAATCACATCAAAAGCAAGTATCTTTAAAGAGATAAGGTCAACAGTGTAAGGTAATGGTGCCAACTTGAATCAAACAAGATTTATAAACAATGGATGTGATGAAAGTTTCTCCTAACGGAGTTTCCACAGATAGGTCAAAGTCTAATTTCTCCTGAGTCAAGTTTAAACGCTGAGCACATGCAGAGAGATAAATGAATGGGTAGCACCGGTGTCAAGTAAGGTATAAACTTCGCAAGAATTTATAAATAGCTTACCCGTGATCACCTCGTTTGGGTTCCTCACATTATGACCAAATACAACAAACGCTTCTTCCCGAAATCGCTTGACTTTGACTTTTCTCGGGGATGTCTTTTGAGTCACCGTACTCATTGAACTAGGTTTTACTCTCGCATAATCTCGAGCGATATGTCCTTCCTTTCCACAATTATAGCATACCTTGAACTGTTGTGGGCGCTTTGACCGATATGTCCCTCTTTTTCGCATTTGTAGCATATGACCGGTGGTCGTTTCTCTCCCTTAGAACCATTCTTTCACGCCTGACCGCTATCTTCACATGGTCGTTGTTAAATCTCCTCTTTTAAAATCTCCTCCCGACTCGCTTCTTCTATTTTCACGGCTATGATTACCACCGAGTGGTTACCATTTCGTCATTCTGCTTTCTTTCTCCGCAGTTATCATTATTCTATTGATCGCTATCTCTGCGTACGATCCTCGTCAGTGGTCCCTCGCTTAACTGTACTTGTTATCTCGCTCTAATAATTGAGCCTGCTTATAACATCCGAATAGAGAGAAAATTTATGAGAAATGAGATATTGTCGTGTCTTGTTTCAAACCTCTCAAAAACATCCGCCATACGTTCCTCATTCTCCACCAAATGAGGTGCAAACTCGATAACTCGCAAACTTTGCCTCGTCTTCGAGACACCGCCATGTTGTTTTGTTCTAATCTGATGAACTCCACTTCCTTCATATAGCATTTAACACTTTCGTGAAAGTATTTGTCATTAAATAATTCTCAAATGTCTCCCAAGACATACGCCGAAAAGTGGCCGGATGGGTACGCTTCACGATCTCCCACCAAGAGTCCGCCTCGCCACGGAACATAAAGGTGGCGAATGGAACCTTCGTTCCTCCGTGCATCCCAAGACATCGAATATCTTGGTAATTTGTTTGACCCATGTTTCCGCCATGATCGGATCTCGCTTTCCCTTAAATTCGTGGTCCCAACTCTTTGAACCGCTTGGGTTGTGACAACCCGTGAATTGCTATCATTTCCTCCTGTATTTTTAACACGAAGTCTCCTCGTCGATTTTGCATGAACTGCAAAAAACTTCTAAACATCCCCTCGCTCATCATCATCGCTTCAATGGTGTTGTTCACAGGAGGAATATTGCCACTGCTGCACGCTCTCCCTCGTTGGTGAGTACAGGCGTCTCCACTTGTCTCATTTCCATTGTTAATATTCTCGATCGACATTCTTAAATACATGCCATAAAACAAGGGTTAATTAAGGAAATAAATATATCACATAATATCCCTATATACTTGACCAACTAACAAATAAGCTTAGGTAGGACACACTAGCTAAGTATTTACTCGCTCTCCTCTCTAGTTCTATTCCCCGATCTCCGCCAGAGATCATATCCCTAAGCTCGATACTAATCGTGACGCCCCAAAATAGGTATACATCACCTATTCGAAGTTATCAATACATGGTACGTAAACAACTACAACTTTATTATTACAACAAGAAATCTGTGAGTTTGAATACAAATATTATCTTCTAGACAATATCTATACTCAAATAAATCCTCATCACATTTATTGATACATTATTTTACAAAATGGTGAGGACTACTAAACAATCCTTTCTAAAACCTTCATTCCATACCCCACTCATACTCGCTATATTCTCGCCTCTTGAGAAAAATGGAACAAAAGGAAAAGGGTGAGCTCAACTAGCTCAAGAAAGAATATTATGACTAAGATAATATACAACAAATTATCGTTAGTCTTCAACAGGGGAAAAATATAATAGAATACAATAGACAACAAATTTTAAATCAATATTCGCAATGAAATAATAATTCATTAGAAGAGTTAAGTAGAGAATGCAAACTACTATCTTCTATGTATGAATTTAAAAGTTCATCGCTCATCTTTTATCTCTCGTAACATCAATCAATATACATCTCGAATCAAATATTCATCTTTGCACTACAGCCAAAGATATTCATCACCGGTCATGTTCATTTAAACACTGCTCATCTTTGCACTACGGCCAAAGATATTCTTCAGAAATCATTCATCTTTGCACTACGTGCCAAAGATATTCTTAAGAAATCATTCATCTTTGCACTACAAATGCCAAAGATATTCCATAATATCATCATTTAAGACCGAGGATGATGAAAATATTTTTAAAGAAACGAATCCAAAGGAAACAAAATGACAAGGATTAAGGATTAAGGATTCGTACTTGGTTTTATCCACGCCCAAAAATACCTCAAAAAATAATCATAGTGGTGTAAAATTCAAGAATGATCAAAACACGGATACAATCGAGTTAGTATCCGTAATAGATGTTTTGACGAAAAGAAGAAATTTTATTTTTCTAATGAATAAGACCAGATCGTGAATAGTGTCAGATATCGTGAATAGGCCGTATACGTGAATAGTAACTCTACACCAAAAGATAGAAATTCCACAAAAACATCTTCACGCTTCATTAATAGTACTTTCGTGAATAAGAACTCGTAAATAAGAACTCGCTGAATAGTAACTCGTGAATAGTAACTCATGAATAGTAACCCATGAATAGTAACCCCACATGAAAAAGTTCCAAATTTGATAAAAACTTCGGATCAACATTTCAAAGATAATGATATTGAAGAAATAATATCATTACGAAAAATAATATCCCTTACCTCGAAAGATCAAGATTTCTAGCTAGAATCACGGGTATAAGGTCAAGGAACTTGCAACCGCCTAGCAATACTCAAAGTATACTCAAAATACTCACAAGAATACGCTCGATAATATAGAGAGAAAAACTTCAGCCGTGTGATTTTCAATTCTAACCTAAAGACCTATTTATAAGAAAATGCTTAGAACACCAAAAGCGTAAAATTTAATAAAATAATAATATTTCTTAAAAATATTCAAGCCCACCTTAGAAATCTGATTTCAGATCATTTATAACACATGTGAGCCACTCAATTACAACAAAAACGTTTTTCTTACAAAAATATTTTAAACTCCCAAAAATCAATTATTTTGAGCTTCCTAACTTCAATAATTCATAATAAATAGTTCTTTCATTAGAAAATTCGAATCTCATGAGTTTTTATAGGAATTTCAATTCTCTACAACTTTGCAGAAGAAAGTTTTTCCAAATTCAAAATAGAAATTGACCGAAATCCATAAACCAAGGCGATTTTACAGCTATAATCAAATTTCAAATAATAAATGTGGTCCAATCGACATGTTTAACATGTTTTAAACATTTATTGCAACAAAAATACTCTTCCTCCTCGATACTCATATATCACACATTCGTTGTAAAAATATCACCGTTAATATATTATTAAAATAATATATTTAAATGAATTATTTTATCAGAAAAAGATAAAATATTAATTTTCAACAATTGTCATTTTAAAAATTTTCTCCATCTATATCCACATAAAATCAATTTTTTTTCCTCATCATATAAATCAATAATTAATTATTCACAAATAATATTACAGAATCACAATATTGACAACCAGGCAGTTCCCAAGAAAGAGGGGGCTTTCCAATTAGAATTTCTTCTTCATGCTGCAAGCAATTAGGTGACCAAACCTCTCCTTAGACAGAACTTTCTAGACATTGCCAATAATGTTATCTAATAATATTATTCAGATAATATGAATTATTGCTTCGATAATGAAAAATACTGTGTAATGACAATTATTAAAACAACAGCAATATAAAATATCAACGCAGCAATTATTAACTCAATAAAATACTGAACAGTAATTACTGTAACCATTATTGAGTAGTGCCTTCTTACGTAAGAATCAATAATTGGTGCAATACCGTGTGCTACTGTTCAACAACGCGTATTAGTGTGTTTTAACCACCGGGTATTCCAACAGTATTAACGGTAACAACTACGCCGTTATTTAAAAATAACCTATATTTGTCGTTTTTTTCATCCAATCGCTTTCCATTATGGGGCCCACACATGGCTGCGCCGTCGTATGAATATTCCCCGACTGTACGAATATTCCACGACCAAACGAATATTCCCCGACGACAATGAATATTTTATAACCACTTGCTTATTTTGAAATATTTGCGTATTTTACCCCTAACTATCCACATTAATCAAATCAACCCTTACTATTTCAAAATAATAAATAAAGGAAATTCCTTTTTATTTAAAAATTTCGGGGTCTTACATCCAATCTCAGATGAAACCATGAGTAATGTCTACTTTCAGCTCAAACCGGCGATAACCCCATCGAAGAGTCAAACATCATTTTGACCCTTTCAACACCTGCGCGTCGTCTCAACAATTCATACATATATACATAAAACTATGTCCTTCAAGAACCAGGATATCCAATCCCGACTGACTATTACACGTGGCAGTACTTTGGATAAAATTTGAAGCTTGAAGACCATGGGCATGGTCCCCTCTTCCTGACTTCGTACAACCTCTAATCCATGTCATTGCATAACTCTCGACACAAGCTATCCGAAGAAGGTCACATATACCTCATTCGGAAGCTCGGATTGATGTTTTGCAAGTTCGAGTGAACATTACAGTGCGTGAGTGCACGTACTTCGAGACAACGGGACCCCCAAAGCCCGGGATCACCACGACCAGCCGCAGGTACACCTGCGGCCATCCGTCTATATATACAAGGCTGGGGGTCAGCCATTTGGGAGAGAGAAGAGAGAGAAAAGGCGAGGAAGCCCTAACTATTTTGCTCTGTACACACCCATATTGAGTGTTTTCTTTTCTATTAGCTCACATATAGCTATCTTTTGTCCGGCGGGAGCTGAGTAGTTATTCAAATAAAGTCATAGAAGTCTACTTTGGCGCAAATTACTATAAGCCTTCTCACATTCTATAAAGCTTTCTTCTCATATTATCACACACGTGTGTACACGTTGAGAGTCGTGTGAGTGTGTTTAATAGAACTTCATTCCGTGGTTTTCATTTCACATCAGATATATATACTTATATATATATGTATATATTTTTATACAAACTAACATTATTGAGTTATGCCTAGATTGAGCCTAGACTTGACTGGAGCATTTATTAGCTTATATATATATATATATATATATATATATATATATATATATATATATATATAAAGTGTGGTCGATCTCATCCGATGAGCCCGATTTTACATCCAGTGCGTTTAATTGCTTATAAATATATATAACTGTTGTTTTACATATTCGATGAGCCTAGATTTCATATCCTAGTATTTATTGCTTATATATATAATATATATATATATAAATATATATATATATATATATATATTTTACATTCTGTCAGCCTGGAGTTTCCTCCGTGGCTTTTTACAACTTTCATTACATTTCATCTTGCTCGAGTTCACTTCGTGGCGCTTGATAGCTTTTACAACTTTATTTACATTCAAGTCCCACCGAGTTCACTTCTTGGCGGTTGATAGCATTTATCGCTTTATTTACATTTCGATCCCCATGGAGTTGTTTCATGGTGGTTGATCATGCACACATATTTATATATATATATATATATATATATATATATATATATATATATATATATATATATATATTACTACTTTCCATACAAATTGCAAGATTATCATGTGAGCCTAGGAATCATGTGATCATAGATTCAGATCATCAATCTAGATTCGACTCTACGATGGACATTTTCCAAATTGTAACTTGTACATTATTTATGTAGTCTCAATTTCCTTGGATGGTCATCATACCCATAAGGAGTTCTAACCTCACAGATATTATTTTCTCGCAGATGCCTCGCATCTCAAAAATAAAAGCAAACAAGCTGAACATTTAGATAATAAAAATGGAAGTATCAAAGGCCTCAATTACTATTGAGCAAAGGGTTTGAAAAAACCTTTTTTATAAAACCTCATTGTTATATCTGGTTAAAACTAAATTTTTCTATAAATTCAAACCCTTGTATATAGGTACGAACGAGGTACAACACTACTTCCAAATAATTGCACATTGATCCACACACACGCACACATACACATTCATATAACAGTTTCTTTGAGAAGTGGCGGTCACCGTGGCAACACAAATGTCGGGGGGTGCCTAACACCTTCCCTCCGCATAACCAAGCCCCCGAACCCTTAATGAATCTCGATTTCACAGACCCGTTTAGCAGTGTCACATCACTGGGTCAATGTGCATACCTTTTCGGTTACGTTGGTGCAATCAGTTAAATACACTAACTGGTGACTCTTAAAGTCAAATCGTCGACATTACACATGTCGGACCTTTTTCACTTGTTTTTTCAAACAAACCTCACATTAACATGAGAACACCAAAGAACAAGTAACGAAAAGGGACATCAAAAAATCCCGACGTCGACAATTATGCTCTTTTATAACTTATTAAGTAAACATATTGAATGTGGGTGATGGTCAAACCAAGTAGAAAGCTCACGGTTTGCGTTTTCTGGGTAACCCATAAAACACAATATCATGATTTCTGACTAGGTTTGACCGGACACGATCAGACGATTATGTTGTAGTTATATCGATTGTTTGTATTGAATCTCTTCCTTGTCATTTTGGCTACAACACTGACCCATTAGAACACTTTAATAATTATCAGAACTCGAAGAAAATTAAGCCTCAAACTGCCTACTCGGAGCTGACTGGGTTTCTAGGTAACCCAGAAAGTTCTGACAGCAAGTTTCAGGAGCTAGATCTTCATTATAAATGATTTTTTGACATCAAGGATAGTTGATTTATGTAGTATTACCTAATCACTACATGATCAGTGTTTAAAATGTCCAAGATCGAAGCTTAGCCTTAATTAATTAAAGACGGCCGAAGGAGGTTCTTGAACATCGATATCGGTGTTCTCGAGCCTCAAGAACACTAAATGTCGTCAGATTACGTCATTAAAGGCTATAATGATGATTTATTAATTTTAATTAATTAAAATTCTAAAATTATTTAAAAATAGAAAATAAATTCTAAAAATTATAAAATCAGTTTTAAAAATTAATTTAAGTTATAAAATTAACTTTTAATAATTTAAAATATTTTCCTTAAATATTAGTAATTATTGATATTTAATTTATTTAATAAAGGCCTTAAATAAATTAACTAAAAATCATTTTATAATATTAAAAATCATTTTAAATGATAATAAGTTATTTAATAATATTTTAAGTAATAAAATGTAACTTTTAATACTTTAAAGAAAATTTCATTAATTATTTAATATTAATGATATTAGATTTATTTAATAATTATATTAAATAAATTAGTTTAAATATGATTTTAGTATTATAAAATTATTTTAAATGAAAATAAAGAGTTTAAAGATATTCTAAGTTATAAAATATAACTTTTAATATTTTAAGATAAATCTCATTAATTATTTAATATTAATGATGATAGATTTATTTAATAATAATATTAAATAAATAATTTTAAAATGGTTTAATTGATTTAAAAATCATTTAAAAGGATATAAATAGTTTAAAGATATTTTAAGTTATTATAAATGACTTTTAATATTTTAGTGAATAATACCTTAATATTTAAATATTAATGGTAATTGTTTAAAAATGATTTTAAATGTTTTAAAAATCATTTAAGGGTAATATTAATACTTTAAAAATATTTTGAGTTATTATAAATAACTTTAATATTTTAACAATGGTTTCATTAATATTTGGATATTATTTAAATATTAATGATAATATAATTATTTAATATTTAATCATTTAATGATGATTCCAGAGTTTGAAAAGTCATGATAAATTATAATAAATAATTATAAATTATTATAAGTCGTTTATAAATAATATGATTGATATTTAATTATCCAGAATAATATTGAAGATGCATATTAGAGTTTTATACTCGATAAGTACTCGATAAAGCCGTCGGTATACCAAAATGTTACCAAAGTTGATCCAAACCAATATAGTTTGACTGTATAAGTGTTTGTTTGTGTCTTAATGGCTGATATAACTATGTGATAATGCGATTAGGTTATGTATTGACTGTAAATAACAGTATGATGTGCTATGATATGTTATTCTAATCAATAGAACAACCTTATAAATGTTAGATCATTGAATTAAAGATAGAACTAAGTTGTGTAAGCAGCAGACCAGGCAATTTCCTAAATTCTTCCTCTTTTACTTGAGCAAGAATCCTAACCTTTGCATTTACTGTGATGCCCCCAAATCCGGGTTACCTGACCCCCTAGTTTGGTGATCACGATCCACAATATAATAGCATCTAATTTCCCATTCATATATGAATAGTAATACATACCACATTAACATACGTTGTTAATACATTATTACCAGGTCCACTAACCTTAACATTACAAACATACCCCTTAGATATACAAAAAGGGTTTACAATACAACATAAGAAATATGATAATCATAACTAATTAATAACTATGCCTTTGCCTTTATCCTTCGCAGCACCTTCTGCCACTTCGTCCCTAGCAGAAAAGTTTTATTTAGCAAGGGTGAGCAACTAATTTACCCCGCAAGTTAAGACATACAATAAATGTATAAGAATTCAAAGTAACAGACTATCTATTTTTATAGAATGAAACCAAAGTTCGGGGAACTTTGAAATAGCTGAACAAATCATTATTCAATAACAAATCTTCTCGTATTCTTTACAACACAATAATTTAATAATGAAAGAGTACAACGCTTTCAAAGTTTCTATGATATTCTAAAGAATAATCAAGAATCAATTCTATGAAATAGCAAAGTGGAATGTTTTCCAGATTTATGCTGAGTGATCACACAAGATCTTGAACTTATCTTCTCAGGTAGATATCAAAAATTTACTTTGATATATACTCAGGTGTATCAGATAACTATAAAGATTAAATCATACCCCTCTGCAAGTACTTAGAGCCGGCCAACTCCTTGTACCCTATATTATACATAATACTTAAACATAGCGCACAGTAGTCGAATTTACGACCAATAAAATGTTCCCTTTATATAAAAGGTTGTTCTTCTCAGTCTCAGGGACAAGATTTAATAACGAAATATTGTGATTTCAAATTCTAATTACTTCTCACTCTAGCCAAAATAATTGACATCGATCTGTCAATAATAACTGATTTCTCTTTTTGAATCTATCAAATTCTAACAAATATTCGTCTAGCCAGAATAATTAGCTAAGACATTTCTCAAAATAATTTGACAATAAACAAGAATTATCTATACTGTTAATTCTAGCTTCTACGGATATGAATATCCAACAACAGTTATTCTACAAATGTATATTTTTCGAATCAGTAATTCAATTTGAATTATTAAACATGCACTAACTGCGAATAATCAACAGTAAATCCCTGTATGTGGTATAAATAGCAATAATTAACCACCATAATAATTGAATGAATATAACTAAAGGTTGAGTTAGGAAACTTGCCTCTTTCGCTGATTACATCTACACAATAGACTTATCTGCTTTTGAAAGACCTATAACCAATAATATCGGTCTCACAATGAGCACAATATTTTATAACACACAACACTGTAATTCACAGTCAAACTTCTCCTAGACGCATTACCACATAGCCACATCAATGTTTATAACCTATATAAATACTTAACAAGTCTAACTAGTTTGGTCTGGTTGGACTTCGATCCATTCTCGGTGTTCTGGTCACCCTATCCGACAATTAACTCAGTTATTGTAAATTAAATTCAGTTTCTAAGCTTCAATATTATATTAGATAAGTCAAATGTCATTAATAATATTTTTCGGAAGCTTTTAATAATTTATAAATAATTTTTATAATCTATAATAATTTTTCAAACACATCGAAAGCAATTTTAAATGATTTAATTATCAAATAATCTTATCATCATTAATATTTAATAATATTCAAATATTAATAACATACTTGTCAAAATATTAAAGTTATTATTAATAACTTAAAATATTTTGAAATCATCAATATTCTACTTAAATGATTTTTAAAATAATTAAAATCATTTTAAATCATCACCATTAATATCTAAATATTAATGAAATTATTATCCAAATATTAAAAGTCTTTAATTATAACTTAAAATACTTTTAAATTATTTTTCTCATTTTAAATCTATAAAATCATTTTTAATTCATTGATTTAATATATTAATTAAATAAATCTAATATTATTAATATTAATTTATTAATAAAAATTCTCCAAAAATATTGAAAATTATATTTTATAATTCAAAATATTTTCTAACACTTTATTCTCATTTCAAAATGATTTTTATAATATTAAAATAATTTTTCTCTAATTTATTTAATATATTAATTAAATAAGTTAAACATCATTAATATTAAATTATTAATGAAAATTCTCTAAAAATATCAAAAGTTACATTTTATAACTCACAATATTTTTAAATACATTATTCTTATTTAAAATGATTTTTCATAATATTAAATAATTTTCCTCCAATTTATTTAATACACTAATTAAATAAATTAAATACCTTTAATATTTAAATAATTATAAATAATAAAAAAAATATTCTAATTGGCCAAAAATTATTTTTCATAATTTAAAATAATTTTTAAAACCATTTTTTGTAATTTTTATAATTTATTTCTATTGTTAAATAATTTCCAGAAAAATCAGAAATTAGAAAATAATAAAACCGTCGCTAAAGACCTTTAGCGACACTAAGCGTCGCTATTGGTGTTCTTGAGCCTCAAGAACACTGACAACTCAGTGGTTAAGGGGTCATGTTTGACCATCTTTAAATCTCTGATCAAGCTTGTTCTGGACAATCCAATACTTTTATATTGTAGTGTTAATGTAACACTACAACATCGAATCATTACTTTGGTCAAATAACATAACAACAAAGAGATCTAAGTCTTCAAAGATGCTGACAGGTGGGTTCTAGGTTTTCCAGAAACCTAGGTTGTTCAACCAGTCACTTTCATGCTCGATTTTTTCTATGTTCCAATTATCAAATGGCTCGATTTTTGGTCCAAACATGCAGTAGCCATGACAAGGAACACATAGGAATCAACATATCATTTAAACAACAACACGCCTACTAGAATAATCCCGGTCAAACCCTATCAGAATCATGGTTCAACCGATTTCTGGGTTTTCCAAAAATGGATTCCATGTTCGACATGCCCAGTTTGATCCTCCACTATGTCCCACATGTTTGTTGTTTAAGAGATCTAAAAGTATAGATCTAAAGTACATATTACAGGCTACAATTTGTTTACCAAAACATCAACAAACAATCATCAAAGCCGTCAGATCTAGGTCGTTCCAAAGTTGTCAGACGCTGATCTTACACTTTCTGGGTTACCCAGAAAGTTCATGGTCATGCCCGGTCAACTGGTTTTGACCATGAATAACTACAAATCTAGACATCAAATGAGACTTTTTCCACTTGCAGAATAAAGACCACATACCAGGCTACCTATAACAACTTTAAAAGATCAAAAACCATAAACATATCAAGATCTACGGCTACTGACATTTCTTGTCAGACCATGTTTCAAACTCGAACAGTTTGTGAAAAACTCAATTTTTACCCACTTTGATGTTATTGATCTATGTTATATCAACATAGATCATCATAAAACATCATATAACACTGATTTTAACATATAAACACAAACAGGAACTTAGCATATAAGATCTAGGATGGGTTTAGGTTTATACCTTTCTAGTCCAAGTTTTGATCTTGATTCTCCTTAACTGATCTTGGTGTTTCTAGGGTTTATTTGGTGACTGATCCACTCAAGGAATTCGGAGGTTTGGGATAGAGAGAGAGTTGTTGAGAGTTGGATAGCAATTTTGCAATTTTTGTGAACTTTCTCTCTCCAAATCTATTTATATTACATTGATTCATTGCATGTTGCTAAGGTTGCTAGCAAAATAGGTTGATTTGTTGTATTTGTAGGTTATACAAAGTTAATATTAGGTTACCAACTAAAGTGGATAGCAATTTCTACAAGTTACCTATTAAAGAAAATGAAAAAGGGCATTTTGGTCTTTCTCCCTCCCATTTTAATGGCACACTTGACAATTGTACAAACCCTTAGGGTTTAACCCTCAGGTTCTAAATCATTAGCTTCAAAAAAAATTTAAATTAGGATTTTAAATTAGAAAAATTAAATTTTCTAAATTACAATTAGGGTTTCCTGATTAAATTAGGGTTTCCTAAACACATCAATCGTTTAATAAACACATCAAGCTTATCAATTAGATTTAGGGTTTCATAATTAGGGTTTAGGAATCCTGGATCTTAAATTAGGGTTTTCCAACATACAATTAGGGTTTTTAACTGTACATTTGATTTTTTAAATATGAGATTAGGGTTTCTAATCCCTTGTTAGGGTTTATAATATAAAACCCTATCCAGTCAATAATTAGACATTAACTTTATACAATACCTCCACATATTCACAGTTACAGATATTATAACTGCAATTTCTATCAAATTCCTGTCCAAAAATCCAGGTTAGGGTTTCTAAAGTTGTTAAACACAACTCTACTCTAATTTCTCAGTCAATGCATAAATTGACTAATTCTCGAGACTCATATCACAGATACACAGTACAATATTAACAGTCAATGTCAATATTAAATAAAAAAAAATTTATTCGTAAAATTTGGATTATTCGAAATCTCGGGCTATCACATTCACCCCTCCTTAAAAGGATTCTGTCCTCGGAATCACCGCTTTCTTATTCTCTACAATCTTTAAATTTGTATCATCAATTCATTTTTATCAACATAATATTAATTTGTGTTTTAAATTCTAACCAGTGAGTTGGATCCATAAAATAAAACAATTCACGACAATATTTATCCAATATTAATCGCGTAATTTAAATATTAAGTGAAATTGTTACCTGCTGCCACCTCCTGAGTAGCCACTGCATCTAGCGCCGTCATGATAAATGTACGGGCTGTTGGTCTTCTTGGCTGTGCAGGTCCTCGAATCGCTAAGGTTCCACGACCAGGTCCCTTGTTGACATTTTCCTTCTCCGCATTCTTCTTAGGATAGTTCCTAACCAAATGATCAGTTGATCCGCACACATAACAACCTTGAATCTTTTTCGGGCTGGAACAATTAGGTGACATGTGCCCTTCTTGTCCGCAGTTGTAACAAACTCCCTTCCTCTTCAGACATACTCCTGGATGGTTCTTTCCATATATCGCACAAGGCTCTCCTCCTTTCTTATTCCCTTCAGTCTTACTACCTGATTGGGTATTCTCACTCCACTTCATTTTATTCGGGTTACTACCCCCATTGTTTCATCCGTCACTGGTCTTCTTCTTCTTCTCCTATTGGAATCGAGATGCAGCTTCGCTCCCTCCTTCAGTAATTAAGGCTTTTTCCAGTAAAGCCGCGAACGTATTGATCTGCAACACAACTACTTTGTTGTAAATCCCTGGTTTCAATCCATTCTCAAATCTTCTCTCTTTTCTGGCTTTTGTGTCCACCTGATGAGGTGCAAATCTCGCTAATTCGTTGAATTTAGTAGTGTATTCAGAAACAGACATATTCTCCTACTTTAGTTCTAGAAACTTGACTTCCATTCGTGCTTTCATACTTGTTGAGAAGTAGTTCTCAAAGAACAACTCCTTGAATCTTGTCGACGCTACCACCGTTGTACCAGCACTTGCCTAATTAGTCTCCCACCAGTAATTAGCTTCTCCCTTCATCAAGTATGTTGCAAAAGCCGTCTTTTTCTCATTTACCACTCGCGCAATGACGAATTCTTTCTTCATCTCCTTCACCCAAGTTTGGGCTTCATTCGGATTCGTGGTTCCCTTGAATTCTGGCGGTCCTACCGCTTTAAAGTCCTTGAAGTTTGCCAATCTATCAGTTGGCTGATTTCTCGCTCTTCCTCTTGCTAGTGCTCTATTTTTCATATCTTCGACTATCATATTTGCAAAATTTTGCAGCGGGTCAGCTTGACCACCTTCATTATTCACCGACTGCTCTTCTCTTTGATTTCAATTCTGTCGCCTAGGCGGCATGATCTGATTAAATAAAAATCTTGTATTAATTCTCTTTCTCTATACAAATTCTTAACACAATAAGAATTCAACAAATATTTTTTTATGTAATCACAAATTTATTCAATTAGCACATAGTACATATAGTAATTAACACATATTACATAACTTTACACAAAAAGTTTCAATTCTCAAACTTTACACAAAAAGGTTCAAATTCTCCAACTTTACACAAAAAGTTATCATTTACCATATTCACACGTATCTAATCCCAGTTCATCAAACTTACCACACTTATGAGTTTAGAAACTTGCCACAATTATATGAGTGTATGAACTTACCCTAGTCAGACCTTTGGCGTCTATTCGTTGAGGGGTTCAAAACATTTCATATAACTATGAGTCATGAACTTACCATAAGTAAGAGTTTTAAGAAGACACAAATTAATCTTAATCTTATATTCATATAGAAAATAAAGAAATATGTAAAGAATTCGTATCTTAATCTTGATTCTCCTTAACTGATCTTGGTGTTTCTAGGGTTTATTTGGTGACTGATCCATTCAAGGAATTCAGAGGTTTCGAGGCTGCAAGGTTTGAGACTAACCTGGACAGGGTTATCACTGACTTGTGCATATCGGGTACATAATGGAACTACAGACCTGGAACAAATCAGCCTATAACTTTTTCGACCTCAACACTTAACCATTATGCCAAAGCCTGGAAATTGTTTATTTGTGCAAAGCTAATGCCTTCAACACACCAACATGAAATCATAGTCGAACGTGATATCATTTTATGGGAAATTATGACAGGAAAATATATTGATGTTTTCCATCTCATACACCAAAACATGTTACGCTACATATGGGGGAGAACCACAGGGAGTATACCATATGCCTCGATTGTTGCTCATTTATATGTACGAGCAGGAGTCCATTGGTGTGAGGAACAGATGCAATATCCCAACCAAGATATCACTAATGCTAGAATTGCTAAGTTTGAGGATTGGGTAGGAGGTACACCGCACCCCGAGGGGCAAAGGCTTAATTCTTCCAGTAGCATTAGCGGTGCCATCTCCACACCCCACATGAATAACTGAAGTAGGCACTTCGACTCAAGCCACTACTACAAATGATGAACGTCGTCTCCGCAGGATGGAGAGAAAAGTAGATGCTATGTATGATAATTTTTAGCATTTGCCAATGGATTAACGTGGTCCCTAGCCGAGGCTTTTGCGCAGCAAGGAACCATGCTTGAGTGGCCACAGTTCGGGACAACAGTGCCATTTCCACCGCCAGACTCACCACTCGAGGAGGGTGGTACAACTGATAATTAAGGGAGTTTCTTATAACTCTTAACCTGCATTCATTGGGACAATGAATATTTCAAGTTTAGGGGTATTAGGTGTTTAGTAGTATAGAGCATGTAGTTAATTGCATATATCTTATTTTGCATCATTTTTGCGTGTTTAGTATAATTTTTGCTTGTTTATGTGTTTAGTTTAATTATGCAAAAATTTTTTTACATTTTAGCGATTATTAGCTATTTTAGTTATGTGTTTAGTTGCATATCCCAAGTATCTAGTTTTGTAGAATTCTAGTTTAGCCAATGATGAATTTGAAATTTGATGGATTCTTGAATTTGGTGGATAACATGAGTTAGTTATAATGTTATACATGATTTGGTCCATATTTGTTTTTTAGATGCTATCGGTTAGCACTTAGGTGTTCAAGTCTGCCTGTTGGTAAAAGAATAATGTGTTTTGCTTACTGAGTAGGAAATGTTGTTTTTAAATATAGAATTGTGTAGAAAGTGGACATAGACTATGAAAACACTGATAATCAAACTTTGGGAACACATGGGTATGCTTGCTCTATATATAAAAAAATTATTGGAACCTTTCTGAGTTGAATAATTAAATCTCGTGGTGGGTCGAGATGGAGCGTAAAATGCACTCGATTAAATGGAAAGTGGGATGGAGCGTAAAATGCACTCACTAGGAATAAATCAAAATAAACCCATTGTTGAACCGTAGTTTGTATTAATATGTTGGAGTAGTTGATGTCTCATTAGTATATGTAGTTCTGGATTTGAAATGCAATTTTCTGTCTTTAGCAGTATAACATGTGTAATCTTTGCTTTTGTTAAGTTTATTTATGAACACATCACATACACACAACATCTTTATAGTGAATATGGATTATTTGATTGTATAATGTTATGTTTGTAGCTTGGGTTGATACTTTATTCTTGAATCTGGATAATTATCTGAGGCATACTTGATTGGAATTCCAATTTATCTGGAAATCTTGGGACTCACTTGCATCATAGTATAGTTTGCATAGCATGGAGTTGCATTAGTTATTTTATTTTTGTGTGCATGGCTTGAGGGCAAACAATATTTCAAGTTTGGGGGTATTTGATAAATAGGTTTTATACCTACTTATTGATTGACAAGTCACTGGAATTATGCTCATCCCAAGTAGTTTTGTTATGTTTTATTTGCTATTTGTGTTTATTTTGCAATATGCATTGCTGGAACTCCTATAGCAACATAAGGCATGGAATGGCATGGATGGCATGGAAATAACATTAACAAGGAATGATGGCTTGTGTAACAGTGAAGATATCAGCTGGATGTGAGAAAGTGATAGGGAAGATCAAGGAAGAAGTAGAGTGAAGAAGGAAAGAGTTGAAGAAGAAGGAAACAACAAACAGTAGCAATAACAAGAAGCCAGTAGAATGCAAGTGCAAAGAAAAGAAGAATACGCACCAAGGCTACCATACACAATTTTATCATCATGCGCGCGAAGGAAGTGTAGAAGCTGTTACACCTACCGTGTGGCCGCGCCCCATTATCAAAGGGCCATGGTGCGCCCACGCCATGCATATGCCAGAGACTCCTACAGTGCACCCACGCTCTATCTAGAATAAATTAGTGCATGGCCGCGCCGATCATATTCAGATTAAATTGCTGACTTTTTGTAATTTGAAATTTGAGCTTGTTTGTTTGTTATGGGACGATATGGTTGGTTGCCAAAGATGTGGTTTTTGAGTTTTCACTACTGTTCTTAGGTTTTAGTTTTCTCTAAGGAGGGTTAGAGCATTTGATTACTACTTTAAGCTCCTCTCTTTATCTGGATTGTAAAAATAATTATAGTTTTCATTTTCTAGAGATTTCTGTGGATTGGAACTGTGAATGCCCCAAATCCGGGTCCTAAATCCCCACGGATCGGGTACAATCATTCTATAACTATTGTGGAAGATATAAACATAAATTGTTTATACATTAAACTTTATACACTATTCCCTAAGGTCGAGTAACCTTAACTTATACACAATTCATAACTTGCCTAACATATAACATTATTCTCATACTATACTATTACATTTTAGCTTCACATATTAACTTAAAGTTGGAATTGTATTTAACCTTTCCTTGTATCCGACGTATGCATCTTAATCTGTAATATTTATCATGATATAGCAAGGGTGAGCATAAGTTTGCCCAACAAGTATAAGTTTATTTAAGGATATATCATGATTGAAAGAATTTGAATAATAAACTGGCTATAATTCAACAATATAGTTGTGAATTAGCATGAACAAACTTTCATAACTGAACGGACATTGAACATGAACATATATATATCTGGACCGAATGGTAATGAAGGTGATCAGCCTTTCATACCTGATGAATACATGCAGTATGCACAGAGTGCGATTTAATAATTCTTAGACATGACAATCAGAAATAATTTAACCATAAGTATAATTGAATATTATAACTCGAGGTCGAGTTTAAGGAACTTGCACAATAATTAGAAGTTAGGAACTTTCCTGAATCACCGACTACTGCTACGCAGTTTATATCGCTTTATCTGAAGACCTAATATTAGTAATATAGATCTCCAATATTAGAATAATATCATCACGGTATAATATTGTTATATATATATATATATTAAAATAATCCTAAATACATAACACTATCAGTCCACAAACTAATTAAGACTCGGTATCAAGTCAAACTATTGCAGTCTGAGTTGAACCCAACTCAATTCTAACATCCCCATGGTCTAGTCGGATAATTATCGAGTTTAAGTTCAATTAAACTTTTCCTAAACACATAATAATTATCTTAGATAATTTTATTATCAGTCAAAATAATTTTTCATAAACTTGTAATAATTTTCAGATAATTATTATCATTTATCATGAATTTTCAATCATTAGTATTATATTTATATGATTTAAATACTTTAATCTCATATATTATAAGTTTTTCTTGAACATATAAGTCAAATACTAATCTAGCAACCCAGATTTGGAATCTAGCAAGCTGGATTCAAAAGCCAATATCTAGATGGCCAATCCAGCAAACTATACTGCAATCTAGCAAACTAGATTCAACATATTTTCAATTCAGTAAACTGCTTTTTAATCCAGCAAGTTGGATTTCATATCCTTTTCATGAAAACACCAAATCAACTTATTATTTTTCTATTTTTTGTAGAAACATATATACATATATTTCATACACAAAAAGTATTTTTTCATAATTTTCGAACTTACTTTAGTATTTTTCAAAAATCATTTTTAGTTAATTCCTTAAGAAATTAGCTACCTCACATTTAACTCCAGAAATTCCTAACTCTTGGCGGGATCCTACACATGTTAACGTGAGCCTCCAGTTTAAATTTCGTGGCAATCGGAGTTATAGAACTCCGGTTATAGCCGTTTTTGTCGAAAAATCACAAAATTTGAAATGGTCATAACTTGGTCATTTTAAGTCGGAATGAGCTCGTTTTTAGAAAAGAGCTACTTAATACCATATATTTTCATGTCCCAAAAGGTCTGAATTTATTTCACAAATTAAGTGGCCGAATATTCCTTTTAAATTTCTGGGCAGTAGCTTTTTGTCACTTTGTACTTTTTGACTCCTTTGCTAAATTTAGTCCATACAGAAATCTACAACTCCTTTTTTAGTGATTCCACTTGGATAAGTTAGAAAACTCATAGATCTAACTCTAGGACTTGACCACACTCAAACCTTCAAAATATAATAGGAGATATTCTCATTTGAATTTTGTGTTTTGTTTTCACAAAAATCTAATTTTTAACTCTTGGTGTCTTCTAAGAAAACTTTAATTTTTTCATATAATAACCAACATAACTCATCATAACACTTACTAGTACCTCATATACCCATGATTCATTTCATCAAACAATCATCAAACATAAGTTTAAACACGATCAAGGATAAGAAAAATTAGGATTTTCTACATTTTGAAAAACCTAGTTTTCATTTCATACTTTAGATCTAACTTCTAACACACAAGATGGATAGATCCACACATAAAACACTCTAAATCATGTAGATCTAAGATTTTTAAGTTTTGAAACCTTAGATTTTTATTCCATCAAAATAACTTAAATAAAAGGATAACTTAGATTTGGTTTTATACCTTTGATTTCTTGACATATCTTTTTCTTCCAAGCTATGTGATGGATCTTGGATGACATGGAAGATCAAAACCCTCTTCCTTCTTCCTTCCTCTTGACCGAACTCTCTCACTCTCTCTCTCTCTCTCTTTCTTTTTGTTAGCAAAATTAGAAGTGAGAGGAAATAAGGGATGCAAGAGAAAGTAAATGCATTTTGGTGTAATTAAGAGATATACTTTGTATATCTAACATGCATCCCCCACTCCTCTTTCTCTCTCTTCCTCAATAATTAAAAGGTTGCTTGTAGCTTTGATTAAGAATGTTGGTTAAATAAAGGAGTGACACATGGAAGAGTTGTTAAGGAGTTAGTAGAAGTGGGTAAAATAAAATCATTACATTCATTCCCTCCATAATTGAGCCAACACTTGGGCTTAACACTAAATTCTTTTGGGCTATCCAATTAAAATATTTGGACTTCCTAACTAATTCGTTGGGCCATGTAAATTAACATAGTCTAATACTTTTAATTCTATCATTTCCTATTTATTTAATTAGGATTTTCATTTCCTCAATTATAAATTAAATCCTTACTCATGTACATTTAATTTCTTACCCCAATTAGACTTTCTATAATTAGGTTATAAAATTAATTAATCGAGATATATAAAATTAATCTCTTAGAATTAGTAAATTTTTATACTAATATTCTCCCGTAACATAACCCTTAAGTTAATAAATTTTCCATTCCTAATATATAATTAGATTACATTAATTTCTTTTATTTGTTTATATAATAAAAATATAAATCATCACATAATATTCATATTCATTACTCACATAACTCACAAAAAATATTTACCATAATATATTCTCATATATTAAGCAATACATTTAATTCAATGTCTTATTAAAATCTCTTAATGCGGTTTGCTACAATCAATAAACCTTTTTCATATGGCTTGCCATATATACATAATCTCTTCCGATTATTAAATCGTATAAATTTTCTTAAAAAATTTAAATAAACCATCTATTTCCACTCTAGGTTTTAAAGTTAAACGTTTAATTTAATCATTTAAGATTTTCTAACTGAACATTGACGTTCTAAATATAATAGAGTTTGGACACTGATAAAATTTATATAGTCAACCCTTGACCCTTAACCACATTTTGTACACATAGATGACTATACACACAGAACATATACACTTATATACTTAATCCTGAATAATTCACCACGAAAATTTTAAACCCACCAAAATTCCTTCTTGGAAATCTCAAATCCATTCACTTATTTTTAGTCTAGGTCTATCATATAACCTTTAATCAATCATTTTAGGATTTTAATAATTTTCTAAATTCTCGGGTTGTCACAGGAACAAGCCTGGAAACAGACTTTGCAGCAGGAATTAAAAGATTTGATATCTTATTTCTCTTCAATCTCTTGTTTACATTGTTCATTTCTATGGTTTGCTTTAATCCCATAATGGTTGTTGGTTCAAAAATGAACTAAATTCCATTATGGGATTCTAATGGATTTTGATGTGTAGTCTAAATATGTATGCCTAATTATGATGTTGTATATTTATCAGTGGATTGCCCATTATGGTTGTGCTAAATGCTTGAATGCTTGATCACCATTCACTGTAATTGCTTGTATGGATTTGGAAAATGAAATATAAGTATAGATTAGACCATAATGGCATATGTTCATAAGGCTTATTTGTATTAGGCTTTTTGATTTGTGACCTGGATAGACATATACTAGTTCACCATGTGTAGTTATTAAGAGAGCTTGTACATCAAATCATTATTGTTGTGAATTCACATAGACATATAGTGAATTTGGTGATTATGATTCTTACATGAATTCTATCAATTGTGGATTTTGTTTAAATTGGACATAGTTCATTGAAAGATGGTTATGTTCCACTTTTGTGCTCTTCACTGGCTTTCCATAATAAATAATTAAACAAAACATAAGGCTTACATTTCAGATGAAACATTAAATGATATTAGGATCCCATATTTCTCTAATTTGATTACCTCTTTTTAATAATATTTATTTATTGTGTTGATAATTAATTTAGATATAAATTCATTTAATGATTGATAATTTGAGCATATAGAAATAGTGATTAAGTTGTTGAATGATAATTTAGATTTATCACCTTTCTCCGTGGGATAGATACTTTCTTACTCTGTGCTACTTGTTGACCCATGTATACTTGCATGAGTTAGAGTCCATTTTGTTAAACTAAAAAGGAGGCAACAGCAGCCAAAGACGCCAACTGAAGTAAGAAGTATCTTAGGGTTAGCTGGGTACTATCGAAGATTTATCCAAGATTTTTCTAAGATAGAAACCCCGTTGACCAATCTAACGAAGAAGACGGTGAAGTTTTTGTGGACGAACAAGTGCGAGGAAAGTTTTCAAGAGCTGAAGAAGAGACTAAGTGAAGCGCCTGTATTATCATTACTAGATGATATGGGAGGATTTGTGGTGTATAGTGATGTGTCGCACAGAGGACTTGGTTGTGTGCTAATACAACATGGCAAGGTCATTGTGTACGCATCGTGATAACTGAAGGATTACAAAAAATGATACCCTACTCACGACTTAGAGTTAGCGGAAGTAGTTTTTGCGTTAAAGATTTGGAGACATTATTTGTACGGAGAGAAATGTGAGATATAAACGGACCACAGTAGTCTGAAATACATCTTCACACAAAAGGAGTTGAACATGCGTCAGAGAAGGTGGTTATAATTAATTAAGGATTATGACTGCGATATTCTTTATTACTCGGGAAAGGCAAACATAGTAGCCGATGCGCTAACCATGAAAGGAAGGGAGAAGTTGTTACAACTAACAACTTAGGAGGAGTTAATAAGAGAAATGGAGAGATTGGAAATAGAGGTAAAGGGACCGGGGAGGTTTGAAGAAGAATTAATTGTAGTGGAAGCTCGTCCAACCTTGTTGGACAGAGTAAAGGAATTGCAAGAGAAGGATGAAGAGTGTAAGAAAATAAGGAAGAGGATTGCAGAAAATGAAGAAGAGAGATTCAAGATAGATAAAGACAGTATTTTAAGATTCGAAGGGAGAGTGTGGGTACCAACAGTAACCGAGCACTAGTACAAAACCATAAAAAGACAACACTTAAAAGATGACGTTTTTATAAAAAACGTTGTGGAATTTTTTTTACGACGTTTTTTTACAAAACATTGTAGATACATATGAAAAAATGTTATGTATTATTAAGAGCAATTTTTAGTTTTAAATAGATAATGTTTTTTAAAAAAAAAATGTTATCTGTGTAAAAAACATAGAGCAAAATCCTCTTTTCAAAAATCCTCAAACCCTTCTTTAAAAAACAAGGAGGCCTGGAGTCGGGTAAGAAAAAAAAAATTATCGTGCCTTTGTTCCCTTCCCCTTTTCAAAATCCTCAAATCCTAACTCCACCATTTTACTCATTCTCTAGTTCACAGCTCGCTACTTCTTTCGAATCATTTTGCTAGGGTTACCATTTTTTCAATTGTGACGCCCCCAAATTCAGGTACTGGAAACCCGAATTCAGTGCTTCACGATACCATTTCTTTGAGAGGAATAATAATAATATTGTCATAAATATCAAACTTAATTTACATATCAGAGTTGTCTAAATCCCAGGTACGCGACCTTAAAACATTTTATTTCATGATAGATAATAAATATTGTCATCTTATTTAAGTCTAGCTATTACATAAGATAACACAAACTTATTCTGAAAGCTTCCCTTTCCCTTTGTTCCTGGCAGAGCCCTCTGGTTGATCATACTTAACTGAAAATATTTAAATTAAGTAAGAATGAGCATTTGAGTGCCCAACAAGTAATAGCAAACAATAAACATTAGCTGAAATGATTAAATGTTTTCTTTAAGTGACACTTCTACAACAAAGCAATAGTTGTGAAGTAACTGAAACAATTCTAATCAACATACCAATTCTATTTCAAAATTTTGAAACTACGTACTGACTACAAATGGAGATCAGTGGACAGACTATGAACATTGTTATTTATTTTTGAAAAGGTTTAACAGAACTTCATCTGTAAACCGTCATAACCTACGGGTACGGGGGGTGATAAGCCCATTATGCCCTGTATTGATCAATACTACATACCAGAATGATATTCTCGTTCATCATAACCGCCATGGGCGCATAAAAAGTTTCCAAGATTCGGGATGTTCATACTTAGCCTGAATTTGAACCAAAACAATTTGATTGGATATCATTAGGGTTCCATCATGTTCAACGATATTCTTAAATCTGTGTCTAGCGGAGTCAAATAGCTTAGACGACTTTTAATTAAGGTATAAATACTGGAAATCAACAAGTATGTATCAACATATATAATAATTATCCAAGCGAGGACACTTGTATAACCATACATAGAATTTAACGAACAAAATATATATATATCTGAATCTTATAGTAATATGATACTGATAAATAATGAATGAATAAAGTTTGGGAACTTGTATGCATATAAATGACTGGATACATAATTAATAACAATAGAGTTTAATAATCTGGCATAATAATAATATAATTATGAAACTTTTTTACTCATGTCCATTGTATAAAGGAAATGCAAGGGTTAGGATACTTGCATAATGTAAAAGATAATTCACATACTTTCCTGGTCTGCTACTTACACAACTTAGTTCTATCTTTAATTCAACAACCTATCATTTATAAGATTATTCTATTGATTAGAATAACATATCATAACACATAGTACTGTTATTTACGGTCATCACATAACCTAATCACATTGTCACATAGTTATAACAGTCATTAAGACACAAACAAACACTTATATAGTCAAACTATATAAGATCGGATCAATTTTGGCAACATTTTGGTGTACCGACGGCTTTATCGAATAATTATCGAGTTTAAAACTATAATCTGTGACTTAAATATTATTATGAATAATTTAAATATCAATCATATGACTTATAAATGACTTATAATAATTTATAATTAATTATTATAATTTATCATTATTTTTCAAACTCTAAAATCATTATTAAATTATTTAAATATTAAATAATTCAATTATCATTAATATTTAAATATATCCAAATATTAATGAAACCATTAAAGTAATTTATAATAACTCAAAATATTTTTTAAAGTATTAATATTACCCTTAAATGATTTTTAAAATATTTAAAATCTTTTTTAAATAATTACCATTAATATTTAAATATTAAGGTATTATTCCTAAAATATTAAAAAGTCATTTATAATAACTTCAAATATTTTTAAACCATTTATATCTTTTTAAATTATTTTTCCATCAATAAAACCATTTTAAATTATTTCTTTAATATTATTATTAAATAAATCTAACATCATTAATATTAAATAATTAATGAAATTTATCTTAAAATATTAAAAGTTATATTTTATAACTTAGAATATCTTTAAAATTTAAAATGATTTTTATAATATTAAAATCATTTTTAAACTAATTTATTTAATATAATTATTAAATAAATTTAATATCATTAATATTACATAATTAATGAAATATACATTAAAATATTGAAAGTTATATTTTATAACTTAAAATATTATTAAATACCTTATTATCATTTAAAATGATTTTTAATATAATAAAATCATTTTTAGTTAATTTATTTAATGCATTTATTAAATAAATTAAATATCAATAATATTCAAATAATTACTAATGTTTATGGAAAATATGTCAAATTATTAAAAGTTAATTTTTTTAACTTAAAATAATTTTTAAAACTGATTTTGTAATTTTTAGAATTTATTTACTATTTTTAAAGGATTTTTAGAAATTTAATTAATTAAAATTAATAAGTCTGTCGCTATGGCTTTTAGCGACAGAAACCGTCGCCTAAAGCGTTGTTGAGCACCAAGAACACTGACAGACATTGTTCAAGGGTCTCACTTTGACCAAACATTAAACACTGATTAGGTTGTTTCTGGGCAAGTTAATGATTAGAGGTTGTAGTACTAATGTCAGACTACAACTCCCACAACAGTCATGTCCAATAAGCATAAATCGAAGGAGATCTAAGCCTTCAAAGGGACTGTCAGATCTGTTCTTCATTTTTGGGTTACCCAAAAATGAAGAACAGTTCGACTATCCACTTTTGGGCTCCTACCACTTGTTGTTCCTAAAACATTTGTGTGATATAGTGGGTGCAGTGTAACAACATGTCATAACATTTGTGTCCATCATTTAAAAGACATATAACAACATTACTGCAAGCAGATACGATCTGGTCAAACCATGTCATAACTCACACTCATAAGCTTTCTGGGTTACCTAGAAAGCGTATGTTGTGATCCTCCTGCCTGGTTTGACCGACCATTGTAATAATCATGTTTGATTTTTAGGTGTTCTAAAAGCACTATTCTATAGTTAAACTAACACACTACAACATGGTTGCAAGAACAAAATCAAAATAATAAACAACTGACAGATCATGGCTTGACAAAATCTTGTCAGGCACTGATTTTGAGTTTCTGGGTTACCCAGAAACTCTTTGGTCAAGCTCGGTTAACGGTGTTTGTCCATTATTATCTGACATTCTATGCATGATCTGGTCCTACTATAAGTTCTAGATCACAGACCTCGTATTAAACTTCATGTTTAAACATTAAAAAGACAAAAATCATTAACAGAGAGAGATCTACAGCCTTTAACATTCGTTGTCAGACCACAGTTTAAACATTTTCCAAATTTTATAAAACTTCAAATTTGTGCACTTAGATGTAACCATAACATCTAACATAGCATACAAGATTAAAAATATGGTTTAGGGTTATACCTTTCTATGAACCAATTATTGATTCTGACTTTCTGATTTGATAAAAGTGATAGTGGGGCTTGTTTATTAACTGATCTAGCAAGGTAATTTCGGAGGTTTGGGTGAGAGAGAAGTGAGTTGAGTGTTGGTAAGTAAAATGAGCAAGTTAGTAACCTTTCTTTCTCTTTGATCTTATATAATGACATAGATGCAATGCACTTGGATGTGAAAGTGGCTGAGATATTTGGTTTATAGGCACTTGGCTAGGTTGAGTTGGTTTACCAACTAAAGTTGTGGCAACCTATACAAGTTATCTATTAAATAATACAGAAGGGCAATTTGGTCATTTTGTTTTTTACTTTTTGTGGCAAACTTGGCAATTCATATCATATTTTCATGGAAAATAAATAATAAATACTTTAATTACAAAATTAATTTATTATAAGAATATAATCTATAATGATCAATAATTCTTAAAAAGAATTTATTTATAATTATTCATTTAATAAATAATTTTATTTATGTCATATATACATATACTTTACCTTGCACATATTCCCTCCTTTATATATATATATATATATATATATATATATATATATATATAAATTTATTCGTAAAATTTCTTATTGAAAATATTATGTTATTACATCCACCCTCCCTTATAAGGATTCTGTCCCAGGAATCACCACTTTAAAACTTACAGACACAAGGGCAAATAGCTTACACAGTCATTTCAAGTAGATCACGATCAGATTCGATCGAACTGATCTTTAGCTACTCAACATAAAGCTTGTCTATCTGATTATACGGAAATCTGATTTCTAACAGAACTTAAATTTATCCTTCAAAATTTCTTTATAACATAACTTACTATATTTAAGAAAATCATATATACGAAAATAAAATTCATACGAATAATACCTGGAGTTCTATCCCCGGCTGTTATGGTATCCTGAACCGTCATGTTTAAGACTCTTGCGGTCGATTTTGTTGAAGTTGGTCCCATTATCGCCATTGTTCCACTGCCTTTCCCAGCATTCACACTTCCTATATCCATTCTCCTTTTTCGACAGTCCTTCACCTTATGCTCCGTTGATCCACACAGAAAACACCCATTGCTCATCTTGGGATTAGGGCAGTTATGAGAGATATGTCCCTCCTGCCCACACTTATAGCACACAAACTTACCCTTAGGACACTCACCTGAATGACTCTTCCCACAATTCTTACACTGCACAGCCTGCTTTTTCACACCTTCCAACTTGACTTGGACACTCCCAACATTGTTCCACTTTCTCTTATCACCCCTACTTCCACTACCTACTTCTACCTTCCTGGCTCCATCACCCTTATTCTTTCTCTCCTTATTATAGAGGCTCACAGCCTCACTTCCCCCTTTAGCTATGATAGCTTTTTTTAAGAGTGCGGCAAACGTATTGATCTTCAACACCGCCACCTTATTGTAGAGACAGGGTTTTAGGCCTAGCTTAAACTTCCTTGCCTTTCTAGCCTCTATATCCACTTGGTGTGGAGCGAACCTAGCTAATTAATTGAACTTTGCGGCATACTCCGCAACTTTCAAGTTCTCCTGCTTCAATATCAAAAACTTCACCTCCATCCTAGTCTGCACACTAGACGCGAAATAGTTCTCAAAGAACAGTGTCTCAAACCTAGTCCATGCTATCACTCCTTCTCCTGCCCTAGCTTGATTTGCCTCCCACCAGAAATTCACCTCTCCTTTCATCATATAGGTGGCAAAAGCTGTCTTTTGCCCCTCATCTACCTTAGCTACTACAAACGCTTTTTCTATTTCCTTAACCCAAGTTTGGGCTTCAATCTGGTCAGTGGTACCTCTAAATTCTGGCAGTCCTACGACCTTAAAATCCTCGAAGTTCGTAAATCGATTGTCTAGCTGATTTCCCATGGTCGGCATTCCATTCTGCATGGCTTGAGCTACCATGTTCACGAAATTCTGCATCAGGTCTGGTTGTTCTCCTCCAGCATTGTTGATAGATTCTTCTGCCCTTTGGTTTCGAGTTTGACGTCTTGGCAGCATTTTCTGGTTAAATAAAACAAAATCTATATTTTATTAACTTACATTCTAAACCTTATCATATAAGTTTAATATTTCAAACTTATTCCATTAATCAAATATAGATTCATTTTCATCCGACTAATTCATAGTACATAGCATAACACATACTACTTTAAAAATCTGATATCCCTTTGTGACCACAAAAGTCGGGAATTGCTACCACAACTTATTTAAAAGTGAAAATATTACACCGACATACTTATCATAGAACATACATATTCGAACAGTACTTATTCTACTTATTCACTACGTCGTTTTTCCTGATCCTGGACAACCTTTCGCTTGATGACCTTCTAATCCACAAATAAAACATGCACCTAGCTTAAAGTCGGGACAACGATGAGAGATATGTCCCTCATGTCTGCAAATATAACATATCTTTTTCCCTTTCCTGCATACGCCTTCATATTTCTTGCTACAGTTTGTACACTTTTCAATTTTAGTAGCGTTCTCTTGGTTATTATCGGAATTTCTTAAGTCATGGTCTTTTATCTTCCTTTTTCCCCCTTCTTGCTCGGAGCTACACACGATTTACTGCTTTTGGCTCCCATCTGATCAATTTGGATTTTAAGCTTATCTTGTTCTTCCATCGTTTCAATTAATGCCTTTTGCAATTGACTATTTAGTAGCTTTTTTATTTCCCACAACCTTTCAAGAGAAGAAACCTTGTTACTCAGATTCTGCACTTCGGTTGATGCTTGATCAGCTCCAACTTCGGTGTCTGAATCACTATCTGTTAGTTCCACCATTTCTGGGTCCGATACTATTTTTTCCAAAATGATCACCTCCTTAAGGTTACCTTCAACGTGAGCCTCTATTTCAGCTATTGGCATTGATATTGGCTTGATTATGGAGATTGGCTCCTTCTTTACGATCTTAGGGTATCCTAATCCTTTTCCTCCTGACATCTACACATAAATTATCCTGATTAGCATATATTATATACACACAGCAAGTAAAAGCTTTATATAAGTTATCTTTTATTTTTGTTTAACGATGAATTTATTCGATTCATCTCCTTTTAAACTCTATATGAGTTATTTGTACTTTCAACATTTTCCCCTACTCTAAGGTTATAACCTAAGGTCTACTCCCACCTATGGTTTCTAACCCTAAAGCTCGATACTAACTCAGGACGCCCCCCTAAATTCGTGTACTTAAAACCCTAATTCAAAGGTTTTCACGATACCATTTCTTTGAGCGAAATAATAATAATGTTGTCATAAATATCAAACTTAATTTACATATCAGAGTTGTCTAAATCCCAGGTACGCGACATTAAAATATTTCATTTCATGATAGATAATAAATATCATCATCTTATTTAAGTCTAGCTATTACATAAGATAACAAAAACTTATTCTGAAAGCTTCCTTTTCCCTTTGTTCCTGGCAGAGCCCTCTGGTTGATCATACTAAACTGAAAACATTTAAATTAAGTAAGAATTAGCATTTGAGTGCCTAACAAGTAATAGAAAACAATAAACATTAGCTTAAAGGATTAAATGTTTTCTTTGAGTGACAGTTCTACAACGAAGCAATAGTTATGAAGTAACTGAAACAATTCTAATCAACATACCTATTCTATTTCAAAATTTTGAAACTACGTACTGACTATAAATGGAGATCAGTTGACAGACTATGAACATTTTTTTCTATTTTCGAAAAGGTTTAACAGAACTTCATCTGTAAACTGTCATAACTTACGGGCACGGGGGGTGATTAGCCTGTTATGACTTGTATTGATCAATACTGCATACCAGGATGATATTCTCGTTCATCATAACCGCCATGGGCGCACAAAAGTTTCCCAGATTTGGGATGTTCATACTTAGCCTGAATTCGAACCAAAACAATTTGGTTGGATATCATTAGGGTTCTATCATGTTCAACGATATTCTTAAATCTGTGTCTAGACGAGTAAAATAGCTTAGATGACCTTTAATTAAGGTATACATACTGGAAATCAACAAGTATGTATCAACATGTACAATTATTATCCAAGTGAGGACACTTGTATAACCATACTTAGAATTTAACGAACAGAATATATATATCTGAATCTTATAGTAATACGATACTGATAAACAATGAACGAATAAAGTTTGGGAACTTATATGAATATAAATGATTGGATACAAAATTAATAACAATAGAGTTTAATAATCTGGCATAATGAGAATATTATTTTAAAACTTTCTTACTCATGTCCATTGCATAAAGGAAATGCAAGGGTTAGGATACTTGCACCATGTAAAAGATAATTCAGATACTTGCCTGGTCTGCTGCTTACACAACTTAGTTTTATATTTAATTCGACGACCTATCATTTATAAGATTGTTCTATTGATTAGAATAATATATCATAACACATAGTACTGTTATTTACAGTCATCACATAACCTAATCACATTGTCACATAGTTATATCAGTCATTAAGACACAAACAAACACTTATATAGTCAAACTATATAGGTTCAAATCAATTTCTAACATTTTGGTATACCGACGGCTTTATCGGGTAATTATGGAGTTAAATATTATTATGAATAATTTAAATATCAATCATATGACTTATAATAATTTATATTTAATTATTATAATTTATCATAATATTTTAAACTCTGAAATCATTATTAAATGATTTAAATATTAAATAATTCTATTATCATTAATATTTAAATATATCCAAATATTAATGAAACCATTAAAGTAATTTATAATAACTCAAAATATTTTTAAAGTATTAATATTACCTTAAATGATTTTTAAAACATTTTAAATCATTTTTAAACAATTATCATTAATATTTAAATATTAAGGTATTATTCACTAAAATATTAAAAGTCATTTATAATAACTTAAAATATTTTTAAACCTTTTATATCCCTTTTAAATGATTTTTCAATCAATAAAACCATTTTAAAATTATTTCTTTAATATTATTATTAAATAAATCTAACATCATTAATATTAAATAATTAATGAAATTTATCTTAAAATATTAAAAGTTATATTTTATAACTTCAAATATCTTTAAACTCATTATTTTCATTTAAAATGATTTTTAAAATAATAAAATCATTTTTAAACTAATTTATTTAATATAATTATTAAATAAATATAATATTATTAATATTAAATAATTAATGAAATTTACATTAAAATATTGAAATTTATATTTTATAACTTAAAATATTATTAAATACCTTATTATCATTTAAAATGATATTTATTATAATAAAAGAATTTTAGTTAATTTATTTAATGCATTTATTAAATAAATTAAATATCAATAATATTCAAATAATTACTAATATTTATGGAAAATATGTCAAATTATTAAAAGTTAATTTTTATAACTTGAAATAATTTGTAAAACTGATTTTGTAATTTTAGAATTTATTTACTATTTTTAAATAATTTTTAGAAATTTAATTAATTAAAATTAATAAGTCTGTTGCTATAGCTTTTAGCGTGATGTAAACCGTCATTTAAAGTGTTCTTTTGAGCACCAAGAACACCGATGCATAATGTTCAAGGGTCTCACTTTGACCAAACATTAAACACTGATTAGGTTGTTTCTGGGCAAGCTAATGATTAGAGGTTGTAGTACTAATGTCAGACTACAAGCTCCCACAATAATCATGGCCAACAAGCAGAAATCGAAAGAGATCTAAGTTTTCAAAGGACCTGTCAGAGTCGTTTCTTCATTTCAGGTTACCTCAAAAATGAAGGACAGCCTCGACCGGCCCACTTTTTTGGGGCTCCTACCACTATGTTCTTAAAAAACATTTGTGTGATATAGTGTGCAAGCGTGTGTGTGATGACAAGGAAGAGATCCATCATTTCAAAGACATATAACAACATTACTGCAAGCAGATACGATCCGGTCAAACCATGTCCGAACTCACACTCATAAGCTTTCTAGGTTACCCAGAAAGCGTAAGTTGTGATCCTCCTGCCTAGTTTGACTGGCGATTGTAATAATCCTGTTCGATGTTTAGGTGTTCTAAAAGCACTATTCTATAGTTAAACTAACACACTACAACATGGTTGCAAGAACAGAATCAAAACAATAAACAACTGACAGATCATGGCTTGACAAAAGCTTGTCAGGCACTGATTTTTAGTTTTTGGGTTACCCATAAACTTTTTGGTCAAGCTCGGTCAACGGTGTTTGACCATGATTATCTGACATTCTAAGCATGATCTGGGCCTGCTACAAGTTCTACATCATAGACCTAATAGCGCACTACATGTTTAAACATTAAAAACACAAAAATCATTAATAGAGAGAGATCTGCAGCCTCTAACATTCATTGTCAAACCACAGTTTAAACTTTTTCCAGATTTTGTAAAACTTCAAATTCGTGCACTTAGATGTTATGGATCTAACTTATGCCAACCCAGATCACTTATAGAAATTATAAACAACATATTTAAACATTTAAACATAACATCTAACATAGCATACAAGATTAAAATTTTGGTTTAGGGTTATACCGTTCTATGAACCAATTCTTGATTTTGGCTTTCTGGTTTGACATAAGTGATAGTGGGGCTTGTTTTGTGACTGATCTAGCAATGTAATTTCGGAGGTTTGGGTGAGAGAGAAGTGAGTTGAATGTTGGTAAGTAAAATGAGCAAGTTAGTAACCTTTCTCTCTCTTTGATCTTATATAATGACATAGATGCAATGCACTTGGATGTGAAAGTGGCTGAGATATTTGGTTTATAGTCACATGGCTAGGTTGAGTCGGTTTAGCAACTATATTTGTGGCAACCTATACAAGTTATCAATTAAATAATATAAGAAGGGCAATTTGGTCATTTGGCTTTTTACTTTTTGTGGCAAAGTTGGAAATTCATTCTAACCCTTGGGGTTTGACCCATAGGGTTTAACCCTAAGGTTTCCTAAGCTCATTATCTAGGATTATGTAATAAGGGAAAAATGGGAATCTTAGTCTCTACAAATATAAATTAGGGTTCCCTAATTAAATTAGTTTTCCTAATCACTTAGGACTTATAAATTAGCCTTTATAATATACTAATTACCATTAACCTTGCTAAATTAATAATTAGGGTTCATAACTTAGCAATTAGGGTTCTAATTTAGTAATTAGGGTTTCTAAATATTAATTAGGGTTTACCTATTAACATTAAACATAGTAATGGTCATTAATTACATAACACATAACTTAACAAATCTTACAGTCATAGTTGACTTATGTACTATAGTTTATCAGTAATCCTAGGATTTGTGCTGTTTCACTATTAATGTTCCACAAATTAACATTACACACATATCATGGTTGTTTATAGCATTGAAATATAAATTATATTATTATTCTTATTCCTTATTCAAAATCCAGATTTAGGGTTTTGAATTCATATCTGACTTAACCTTCACTACAAAAAAATGGGCCTTTAGCAACGATTTTTTGGGCAACGATTTTATAAGTCGTTGCTAAAAGTATATGTTTAGCAACGAAATTTGTCCTTCGTTGCAGATTGTGTCAGACTTTCACTTTTTGCAACGAAATTTATAAGTCGTTGCAAAATTTCATAGCTAATTCATTGGTGGAAAAAAAAAATTCCCGCCTATTTTTTTTTTGTTGCCAATGAGATTTCTCCTCATCGTTAGCAACGAAAACTTTTTTGTTGCTATATTTTGTTGCCTAATATAGGCCACATTCATTGGCAACAATTGTTTTTAGTTTCATATTTAATACATTTTTTTGCAACGAATAGAAAATTGTTGCCCAAAATTAAGACAAATCCAATGAGCATGCCTATTCCCCCCCCCCCCCCCCAAATGCATCATTTTTTATTTAAATTTTTTTATTTATTTGGAGTGAAATGTTTCACTCATTCCTTCTCAAAATAAATGTCCAGCTTTTATATTTTTTAAGTTATAAATTATAAAATTAAAATTGAGCACATAATAGATATATTTTGTAATTTGCAAAAATTAAAGTTTGTAGGTAATTGAATGTAGCTTATAATGATCATATTCACACACTTATAATTTTGAAAAAAAAAATATAATTAATTTCTAAAATAATTTATATGAATTTTTCTTTTACTTAAATATGTTTAGTATTTGTTTAGTCACTAGTCAATTTCTTTTTCTTACTGGACTTCAAATGTGAACCAACTCTGCTCTTGTTAATAAATTAGATAAAAAGGATGCGAAGGAACCTATCGAAAAAATAGACGAAAAGTGGAGAGAGAAGATAGGGAGACAGTGTGAAAACAGTTAATTATATTCTTAATCCATGAATTCTTGAGTACAATGATCTATTTTTTCTAAGAAGTCCCATACCATAAAAAGACCAATTTAAATATTTTAACCCTTCATTGAAAATATTTTAAATACTCATGTAAATATTTGTAATTTTGACTCTACATCAATAAGGGCACTACATTTATGTGCTGAAACTCAAAAGGCCTTCTTAACTTTTGTCATATCAGCGCTAACAGCTTGTGAACATGTTCACTATCAGCTTTTGAAAAGAGAAGAGAACCCCTTTTGACTTTCATATTCAGGCCCTGTCAGCTAAACTTCACAGCTGATACATTTCAGCAGCAATCAATCAAAGCAGCAGATGCCATTGTTAAGCAGCAACATTTGCAGACAAACAAGCAAAGCTCCAGCAGTAGATAGACAAGCAAGGCAGCAGGCAAACTATAAGCAAAAGCAGCCTTTTCAGTAGCAGAAACTAAACAAATGGCAACCACCTACAAACCAGCAACCTCACAACAGCAAACCCAAAAAACTAGAAAACTGCCAACCCAGCAAACAGAAATAAGAACCAAACCAGCTAAAACAGCAGCAACTCGAAAAGGGGAACTGGCAAAGGCATATCATCTAACAAGCAGACCGACAGCAAGGAAATACAGACCAAAATAACTGCAGACGCATCACATCCTAAAGCTGCAAGAGAAAGATTGAAAACCCAAACATAGTAGGAAAACCACAGGCTCAATAGCAGCTCAAAGCAACTCAAGGCCACTAAGAAGAATAGGCGGTAAATTTAACAAATGACAACACAAAGAAGATAGAGAATCACCCCGGTGAAAGAGAGTAGATCACAACAAAGATGAGAATCACCGAGAAATAACAATAGGCCTCCCATACATCACCTATCACGGCACAAGAATATATATAGCCATTTAGTAGTAGCTAATGACAACAAACGTGCCCAAATGCATCACACGGTAGAATTACAAAGCAGACTTCGAACTAAACCAAAGAGACTTCGAGCTAAATCATTAAACCAACAGCAGCACATGAATCATTAAACAACCAATAAATACATGCCAAATTAGTTGAGCATAAAAACAAAACTATGAATGATGACTTTTAACAAACTTTTTTCTTTAAAGATCTCTGTGACTTTGACTGATTATTCTATAATTTCCTAGATATGCCTTCAAATGACAATCGGTCTAAAGCATCCATGATTTATTCAAAGACATAAAACTCAAAACAACATGAATAATGAGTTACTTTATCAAAAAAATAAACACCATTATTTATACAAAGAAGATGCTAATGATTACCAATTAAGATACAAAATACTAACAATGATGGATTTTTTAACTTAAATTACTACAGTTTTTACTCCACTTTCAATACAAACTATGCGTTTGCAACACAAGTATGAACAGAGTCACACCAAAAAATAGTATGACCAATAAGATAGATCATGCCATGGAGTAGAATAAATCAACCTTCCAAACGCCATCACTTGCTAAGATAACAAATTTTATATCATCATCGATGCTTTCCACTAAAATGAAGCAAAAACTAAAAGGCAAAAATCTAACATTTCATGGCAGCCCATAAAGATAAGGCATTAACAAAATTAGCACCACACCTGCAGCACCAATTTGTAGCATGGTATCCAGACGCGGAACCAACCGCAGCAGAAGAGTACTAACAGTAGACAATGCAGCAACCACTGACAACAGCAGCAACCACTGACACATGTACCCTTAACTCCAGATAGGTGCTCAGCAGAAACATGCAAAAACAAAGCCCAGCAACAACCTGCAAATCAATAACAAAACACAGTGATGTTCTAGCTAGACCCAATCTGTAGCAACCTAGAAGAGGAGGAGCAGTCTATGCGAAGTCAAATCACAGCAACACACACAACAGCCTACATTGCCCATATAGGTACACAGCCATATTGAATACATAGGTGAACCAAAATGGAAACCAAACAAACATAACACATGATGGCCATATTCGAAATTAAATATCCTAAACATGTAAAACATAGATGACATATGGCAAAAGAGAATTACAGATCTAAATCTAAATGGTGATAACACGGTGTAGTTTTAACTCTTTAAAACCTAGAATTAGTATGGATTCCAAACAAGTTTATAAATTCAGAGCAAGACAGTCTAAACAACAGAAAACATAGACAAAACCAACCAATTTTTGGCCTGAAACAAGTTAAGAACTGTACCAATAGCAAAAAACCAACAACTACAACAATATATTAGCTAAATCAAATCTTTCCATCATATTTAACAAAAATTGGAAAATCAAAATCCAAATACCATCCATTATACTATAAATTACTGATTTACCAAGTCTAACATAAAGTTCAACATTAATATCCAATATTTTGTAGTGTCCACAACAAAAGTTCTAACAGTTTTGGATGTCCATAAATATCAATCAAGAGTTGTTTCCATCTCTTTACGTCTCGAGTCATTTGCTTCCTTGAATCAATCAGAGAAATTGTGGATTGCTTGAAACTTGTTAAGTAAATTCTCAAGATTGTCCATCCCGTTTCCTTGTGCTGGTTGCTTCAAGCTCTTCATTTTTTTGTGAGACGCTTCTAACTCTGTTGCCAATGCAACTTTTTCTTTATCGATAGACGAAGACTGCTCTGCTCGAGGTCCAAATCCAAAGCCAATCAATCTCTCTGCCTTCTTACCCAACACTCGAGTCATAATCTCCCTTTTGTTATTATTGTAAAAAATTCCAAATTCTGCGTTCATCTTAGAGGTGCATTCAGACTCAAGTAATTTCATTTCATTCTATGAAATTAACAACAAATACAACTAATTCATTACATAATCCCAAATTTAAAAACAAGATAAGGTTTGTATTCATTGGGAGGTGGTGGCGGACCATCAATCTTATCTCTGACGACAACTTAGCTGATTCTGTAGGATCTATGGGCCTTCCTTTACTACGTGACACATTGATAGCCAACTTCTTTCCTTTTGACATGGTGAGTTTCTCAAGACCAATACCATGAGTAGGTCCGTGTATTTTCTTTACTGGAGATGAAGTTATTCAAAATATTAGATGTCAAAAAGTAAAAGGAACAACAAATTAACAAGAAAACAATAATTATGTATATCATATATATATATATATACACACACACACACACATATGTATAACATATGTCTACTAAATAGGTTTACATAAAACTCACATTGTGCAGACCCTTGCTCATCGGACATCAGTGTCGGGCCACATTCTGTTGGTGGGGTAGAATATTCACCCATTATAGTGTCATTAGTACATTGCATCGAGATAGAAATGAGAGTACGCACTTCATTCTCATGACCATCATTGGCATTCGGTGAACGTGCAATCATTGAACGTAATTTGCTTGTTCGACCCACAGGTGATGGTTGAGCAGATCGAGTTTGTGATCTTGTGATTGGGCTTCTTGGAGGACTTGATGTTAGCATAATTCTTCTTTTTACATGAGGATTTGAACTTTCAGTTAAGTTTAGTTCAACATCTTCATTATCCTCAAAGACCTAAACATTTTGCGAGGCTAAATATTTTCTTGTTTGAGCTGCTCCTTTCCTCTTAAATCCAAGGCCAGACATTTTGAAGTACAAATTCTGCAAGATGAGTAAATTTCTGAAACTACATAATCAGATCAGTTATATGTATTAGTAAATTAGACATGTATAGTAATAGAAAGTAATACTTAAGCATGTCGTACATCTCAAAATCATCACTAGGTTCATCACTCATGCCTAAATTCACACATCCAAAAGAAGATAATTCATTTATTAAAGTATATCAGTTGAAACCCAAATCAATTAGATAAAACGAGTGGAATATTCCACTACTTAATTTGCCTAACAACAACAGTAATTATGTCAAATCTAAAATGGATTAGCTAACTGGAAATGTAAATCTCTTTTGCATTCAAGAACTATTAATACAGTCAAGAGAGTAAAATCTATATTTTACCCCCAATAGCACATGAAGAGAAGTACATAAACTCATCATGCTAGACCAAAATTAAATCATAAACCACATTGAACCATAAATAATCTACGATATTTACTCCGTATTCAACATAATCACAAATAAACTGATTATAAAAACAAACAACAATATAAATCGAAGTCAATAAGAAGATACTTTCCTGACCTGTGAAAAAAACCCTCGCTAGTTACGCCAGAGGAGACCTAGCCCTTATTTTGGGAATAAGTGAATTAGAAGAAAGGGTAATATATTAATTGGAGCGAAATATCATATATATCTTAGTGCTAAACGATTTTTTGAGGGAAATATAATATATTGGAGCGAAAATTATAGCGGGGGATAAATTTATAATAATATTGTGTCTTAGATAATTAATATCAGTGTCTCTTAGACTAAATATAAATAAAGAAAAATTTAACACTTTTTTACATATTTGTAATATTAGAGATGAAAAATAATTTCTTTTCGATCTCTGGACTTGTGATATACATGATATTTATTAAAATACATATCAATCTTCCTGGACTTGTGATATACATGATATTTATTAAAAATACATAATAATATTGATAATTTAATAGATAATTATTATTATTTTTAGATAATTAGTACTCTTCGTCATATATTAAACGCTTTTCATTTGATTTTGTTACGTGAAATTGACGATTTTTAAAATTTTAAAAATAAAAATAAATATATCGTCCTATCGATTATGATCGTAATAAATTATGGATAATTTACTACAATTGTCAAGATTCAAAATTTAAAATTTATGTATACATAATTTTAAAATTATTTATTAGACCATAAAAGTCACATTATGGAGTTTATTAGAGTATTATATAGATAATTATTTATACGCCTACTAATTTATAAATAATATGTTTTGCATAAACAATAAGGTGCTGTTTGTTTACATCTGATTGTCTCTTAATAGACTGCCTCTTATTCGCTAAGAGGCATGATGATGTTTATTTTTTTCTTTGTATATGTGATTTCATTCTTTATTTCCTCTTATTAATGTACCCACATACGCCGTTATTTAATATTGATATAAATTTATAGTCATATATATATATATATATATATATATATATTAATAGTTATAAGTGTTAATAAGTTTTAATATTGATATAAATTTATCGCCATTCTTTATTTCTTCTTAAAATGTACTCCCTAAATCTTAATAAGTTTTAATTTTGTAGTATTGTTGATGTAATATTAATAAAATTGTGATGATAAACTTAAAAATATTGTTATAAAAATTAAAACCATGTTATGAAACTTAAATATTTGTCAAATATAAACGTGTGGTTAATTATATTAAAAAATAAGACAATCGAATTTGATTTAATTTATTTTTATTAATACTTATTGTACAAATATTTAAAAGACTACCTATGTTACAAAATTTTAAATTTTTTCGTTCATAAATATTTTATACATTCCATTCCACTCCATATATAGAATTGGGTTAAATTTCATGTAATTCAAGAAACAAAATATTAATTTTAACATTGATATATTATCTATACGACCAATGATCTTATGTAGAAAACGCGTCTTTTCACTTATCATATCACAGATGCATATAGTTTTTGTTTATTTTAAATGATTGGGGATCATATGAAATTTTTACTATTAAAGCTTTAGGATTATGTTTATTTGAAAACAATATTATTGGGATTTGAATATTTATATTAATTTAACATTACTTATGAATATGTTCTCCCATGATATAAATTATAGTGAATATAAATTATATTATATATAAATTCATTAAAATTTTAACCATATTAAATTTAATTTTAATAACACTATTTACGTAACTTACAATATTGATTATGGACTATAATAATCTATAAAGTAAATATATTTCCATTACTTTAAATTTAAAATTTCTTACATTAACCATATCATAATGAAATAGAAAAATATAATATGATGGTGGCGCTTTTATGTGCAATATAGCACAAATGAAAAAAAAAAAAATATATTTTACAAAAAAGTAAAGTTTGAGTTTATTCTTTAATTTATAATATACTACAATTCAAGTTGTAATGTAATTAATATTTTAATATAATTTTTATTCCTAATAATATTTTTTAAGTAATTTAAATTATTAATTATATTAAATAGAATATTAACTTATAATAATTTAAAAATTAAAATATTGTTAATTGACAATAAACAAAATTATAATAATTATTACTTTTTTTGCATAATATACTATAAATGTTTATTTATATTACTTTTTTTTTCTACAAAAGAGTTATATTTGAGTTTGTTATAATTAATTTATAATATCCTAAAATTTAAATTTATTAAATTAATAATAATTTAAGGATAATATTCCTTCTAATTTTAATTTTTTTTAAAATAATGTTATCAAACTCTGTTTTTGGAATTTAATCCCTAACTTACCAAATAGTTGTTTGGTGTTATATGGAAGAAAGAGGCTAATTTGGGTTTCTCCTTTCTTAGCAAAACTTACGAATAACAATTTCACAATTTGGATTTCTTCTCCTTCCTTGCGTAGTATAGCCAAAACTCACATCCATCCTATCCGTAGTTCACTTGCACTCATGTCCTCCATCACAGCACATGTCCTACTTCT
Organism: Panax quinquefolius; assembly: GCA_020205615.1. NCBI lineage: Eukaryota > Viridiplantae > Streptophyta > Magnoliopsida > Apiales > Araliaceae > Panax > Panax quinquefolius. The sequence continues at coordinate 77,027,767 of CM035157.1, forward strand.
CTCCTCCATCCAGTAGCTTCATTGCACTCAAGTCGATCCCATCCGGTTTCTAGGGTTATTTTTCTTCTTTTAGTCTCTTTCAATTCGGTAAGAAATCAAATCTCAGTTTATTTATTTCTTAATATCTGCACTTTGTTTATTCATTTGTACTTAATCAAATCTGAAATTGGGTATATGTGATGATCAAATCTGATATTGGTAATATGTCATTACCATTTGGCTATCACACCTGTTCTGGTTGGATGAAATACGTGTTATTTTTAAGTTGGATGAAAAATGTTGCTCTACTCTTTGAATCTGTGGACATTTGTCAAATATTATTCACTTTTTATCATTTGATTTATTTTTTAATCTTGTTGTACTGATAAGGTTATGTAAATTTTAAATATGTGGAATATTCTACTTGCTAAAATTGGGTAGTGCAGAATTCAAGTCAAAAGTGCAGAATTTAAGTGTAAAATTTTAATTCAAGGAAACAATGCGCTAGCTGTTATATCACGAACACAAAATAACAGAGCCCTGAGCAATTTGATGAAAGGATTCCAATATCAATCTAATTGGTTTTATTACATAACCAAAACCCCCAATAATAGCCATGGTTTTAGTAGATGAAAGTGCATTTGTCCTCATGTCTATGGTACTTCAATTTAAGAGATTTTATCAACTAGGTTGTGCAACAATTGCTATAACTTTGTCTGTATCCACCAAAATAATAAGGGCCTCACTATTCTTCCCTCCCTTTCCCTCCCTCCCTCCCTCCCTCCAAACACCCCAAAACCACTGGGTTCCCAAATCCCTCTAAACACCCCAAAACCACCGGGTTCCCAAATCCTTCCAAAGAAAATGACATATTTCAAAACATTTCTTGGTCCTGTATGTGGAAGGAGATGATGTACTTTTTATAGAAGTGGTGACAGGATACAAAATACCATGTCTGAAAATATCAAGGTCTCCCCCTTGATATGAGAAACATCAGTCTGAATGAAATGTGAAGGAACAATAAAAACATTCTTCTTCTCTCCTTTTCTCAAGGCTTTCACATGTTTCGGATTGTCATCCTGCACATCTCCGTTATCTGCCACCCTCTATGTGGTACCATTGCTTGAATGTACCAATTCTATAAAAGCTGCAATAAGGGAAATACAAGTGATTGAAAAAAAATTATTCAGAGAAGCTTATAATTATTTAATATCATCAAATATTTACTAAAGTTATGACGAGAGAATAAAAACAGAAGGAAAACTATTAAAAACAATAGTTGGACCAGATTCTAACTTTCGTACAAAATAGATGTATTTTATTTACTCACACTACACATCAAGGCATTCATGCCAAGGCTTATCATACAATTAACTGCATGTTTGCCGAATGTTAACAATTTATTTACAGTCTGCAAATATGAAAGGGCAAATGCAGATAATCACTCCAATGTCATGAAACCTTTAGTCTTTTGATATTCCAAACATATCCTCTAGTGTTGGTCTTATACAAGTTAAGATTTTCTGATTGTGTGTCTCAACTCTTAAACATGTCGTAAACATATAATAATATCTTATTAAGTTACATCACTTGCAAATTTGAAAGACACACGAGTTACAAATCAAGCTTTATCTGATTTTTATGTATTGTGTTATTGTTTAAATCACTGGTTGAGTTGATGTAATTGAGTTGATGAATGAATTTCAGGTTGAACTTAATTTCATGGATAAGAGTTGGACACATCATGAGCGTATATCATCGACTTATCGCAATGGGGTCAAAAGCTTTATTGAGCATGTACGTGCAACATTTGGCCCAACAGTTAACATTAGATGTCCTTGTATCAAGTGTATGAACCTATAGACTAAAACCCAAGAAGGGGTGTCTTCACATTTTTGCATAAATGGAATAATGCCTTCTTATGATAAGTGGATTTACCACGGTGAAACCATTCCACGTATACCCAATGAACATGGTCAAAATATTTTCTCTCAAAATGAGGAGTTTATGGACTATGATTTAGATGGTGATGAGGATGAAATTGAGACACTAATGGAATATATTAACCGAGGAACCTTTGCTATTAGTGGGAATGAAGATACCTTCCAAATCGAAATCATACCAGATTTAAACAAATGCTATATATGTTAGACAAGGAGTTATATCCGGGATGCCAAAAGTACTCCATTTTGTCATTTGTTATAAAATTGTTGCATTTGAAGGTTTTCAACCATTGGACAAATAAGTCCATAGACATGCTACTTGAGTGGATTAAAGATGTTCTTCCCGATGGTGCGAATTTTCCAAAATCATACTACGAGGCAAAGACAATGCTACGTGAAATTGGCCTTGGATACCTTCCAATACACGCATGCAAGTAAGTAAAATAACATATCAAAAAGTCCTTAAATATAACACTCATTCATATATATTTAACCTGTCTCATTTTTGTTGAAGGTATGATTGTGCCCTTTTTTGGCAAGAAAATAAGGATTTGGAAGAGTGTCCAGTATGCCGGGAATCAAGATGGAAAGTTAATGATGGGAAGGGTAAAAAAATCCCACACAAGATTTTGAGATACTTTCCTATAAAACCACGGTTGCAAAGACTTTTTATGTCAAAAAAATTGCAAAAGACATGTGGTGGCATAAGGAAAAACTTATTTCAGTAGAAGGTGAACTGAGGCATCCAGCAGATTCTGTATCGTGGAAGGAGTTTGATAGAAAGTATGAATGGTTTTCCAATGATCCAAGAAACATTCGTCTTATCCTAGCCACGAATGGATTCAATCCATTTGGAAATATGAGTTGCTTATATATAGCATGTGGCTTAATACTCACTCCTTATAATTTTCCCCCTCGATGTGCATGAAGGAGCCCTTTTTCATAATGTCACTTTTGATTCTGGACCAAAAGCACCAAGTAATGAAATCGATGTTTATTTACGCCCTTTAATAGATGATCTTGTTGATTTATGGGAACAAGGAATTCAAACATATGACTCTTTATATCTTTGGTGCGATTTCAATATGCATGCTTCTATTTTATGGACAATTAACGATTTTCCCGCCTTGGTAAATCTTTCTGGATGGAGTACCAAAGGGTACATGGCTTGTCCAACTTGCAATGTAGATACACGCTCGACTAGGTTGAGGAGTAAAATATCTTACGGGGGGCATCATGCATTTCTCCGTCCTAATCATAGGTATTTTTAATACATAACTTATTTTAATTTCATCTTCACATTTTTCACATAATTTACTTCCTATGGTTTATCTTGCCCTTGTAGGTGGAGAAAGAGTTTAGACTATAATGGAAAGGAGGAACTCTGTAGACCACCTAAGATCCTAGGTGGATCTGAAATTTTATATCATGTAGAATCAATCAATTTCGGTGATTTTGGCAAGCATCCGAAAAATGTAAGTATGAATAGAGAAAGAAAGCGAAAGAGGACAGCAACTCCATCCAACTCTAATTTGACGAAGAAAAGTATTTTTTTTAAGCTACCAAATTGGAAAGATTTGAAGGTCAGACATAAGCTCAATGTAATGCACATCGAGAAGAATATTTGTGATAACATACTTGGGACATTACTCAAGATTGAAGGTAAAAATAAGGACACTTACAAGGCTCGACAAGATTTAGAGGATATGAATATACGTAAAGAGCTAAACTTAAGACCACGGGGAGATAAGTTTGACAAGACACAACCAGCCTTTTCTTTTTCTTAAAAAAAGACAGACAAATTCTTGTCCTTTATACGGTCTGTCAAATTCCTAGACGGATATACATCAAATATTGCTAGATGTGTTAATACAAGTGATAATAGCATGTCGGGATACAAGACGCATGACTACCATGTTCTTTTACAACGATTAATCCCTGCTGGAGTGCGAGGGAATCTTAATGACGATGTGGCAACAACATTAACTGAGTTGGGTGCATTCTTTAAAAATCTACGTAGTAGGACACTAAAAGTGGATGACTTAAGAAAAATGTAGAAGGATATTATAATTATCTTATGCAAGATTGAGAGGATTTATCCACCGGCCTTCATTGATATTTGTGTTCACTTGGTTGTTCATCTACCACAAGAAGCAATGTTTACATGCCCTGTATGCTATTCGTGGATGTATCCAATTGAAAGGTATGTAACTATATATTTCTAGTTATCTATGAACTTTATAGTTGTGTCATACTTAATTTTGTAATTTTTTTAAAGGTATCTGTGCACGCTAAAAAAGTATGTAAGGAATAAGGCACATCCAGAAGGATCAATTGCTGAAGGGTATGTCGTAGATGAATGTTTGACATTTTGTTCCTTGTACTTACCACGAAGTGAGAGCAAGTTCAGTAAATAGGATCGTAATCCTGATGGAAAAGTTAGAAAAGATGTTCTTTCTGTCTTTTCTTAAAATGTTAAACCATTAGGTGGTTTTCTTTTTGACTATGTTGATTCCAAGGAGATTCAAATGGCTCATTGGTATGTCTTGAATAATTGTGAAGACGTGCAACCTTATATTGAGTAAGTTATACATTTTATCATTAAATTATTCAAATAATTATTACTTCATACTAGTTTTTTGTACTAATATTATTCTTGTAGGGAATGTGAGGAGGAATTGAAACTACCTTACCAAAACAACATCGAATTGGAAAAAAGATTTCCTCAGTGGTTTAAAAAGAAGGTAAAATAATATTTCTTCCCTTTTAAAGTTGTTTGTTGCTATTTTAAAATGAATGATTAATTTAAATTTTTTCCTCTAATAGATTCATCATCTTTGGAATACCACATCAAATGTCATTAGTGATCAACTATTTGCATTAGCAAGTGGTCTAAATTTACGAGTATGGAAATATAAAGGATGTATTGTAAATGGAGTAAGGTTTCTTGTCAAAGATCGTCACAATCGTAGGCAAACCCAAAATAGTGGAATAACAAGTGAAGGAGAACACGATGGGAAAAGTATCGACTTTTTTAGCTTATTAAATGATATTATCAAAATAGAGTTTGGAAAATGGTATAATGTGTTTATATTTTCTTGTGAGAGGTTTGATTTATCTAAACGGCGTATGGGTATTAGGAAGGATACAAACTTTACAAGTGTAAATTTAAGTAGCACATGGTATAGAAATGACCCATACATATTTGCTTCTCAAGCAAAACAAGTTTTTTTTGTTGATGATTTGAAATTAGGTTGCAACTAGAAAAATGTTCAAAGGTTTAACCATTGACACGTATTTGATATTCCGGTGGATGAAATGGACGAGATTGAAGAATATGCCACTAATAATGTTGTTAACCTTGATGATAACTCACCCGATATTGACATTGTTGTTCAAGATCGGGATATAGGGCCAATGAATAGAGATGTTGTTGATCTAGAAATAATAAATAACAGTGTCTTAAGACAAAGAACTCAAAAAATTAACATTGAACACAATAACTTATTGGATGGAGAGATAGATGATGATGTCGATGAAGATGATTTTGAGGAGGATGAATTCGACAAGGGGTGTAGTGAGGATGATACACATGTAGATTATTGTAGTGAAGAAGAACAAAGTATGGACGAGGAAGAGAAAGATGATCAGAACTAGAATCAAATAAGGTATGCCTTTCATCTTATCAAAGTTGAAACATTTGAATGATGCTTAATTATTTAGTTTAGTCAGATTGTCATTCTGGTTCAGTTGTCCGAACATCTCATTCTACCAGCTCCTTAGAACAACCTTTGTCTGCCCGTTCTAATGCAGTTGGTCGTCCCAATTTAGTAGTTAAGGCAGTTCCTATTATACCTCAAAGCGTAGCTTTGTCACTTGGTCCAAATGCACCTGAATAGAACTTTGTATTATTCTACTTCTTAACATTGATTTATTGACTTAAATATGTTATTGGTTTATGTTATTAGAAATTATGGTCCTCTAATTTTCTGGAAGCAAAAACGATATTCATTTTCCTCAACCTGTTTGTTCATATGCATAACTGCCAGCTGAGTAAATTATCTAAAATTTCAAAATTTTGAAAATCATTTACATTTATAAACCAGAACATGCCTTGATGGTATTCAGTAGGTGTAAGTGGTTGAAAGTTTTGGTACGGAGACAGTTTCTTCATTAATGACAGTTGACAAAAACATTATTTTGCAACTCTACCTGTATTGGTATAATAAGTTGTAGAGTTCCAACTCGATCATGTTTCTACTTGATTAATGCTCTCATATGACATTTAATAGTAAAAATTGTAAAGAAACAAGTCCCCAACAAATGTGAGTTAGCTGTGGGTGCAAAAACTGTATTTGTGCATCAACCTAGTTTCAGTGATTCAAATATGTCATTTTTCATTTTTAAATTATATTGTTTTGGCCAGAAGTACACAGCTGATATACTTTGTTATTCTTTTGGTTTATTGATCTTGAGTAGTGATTTATACGGGTGCTTATTTGGTGGAAATTTAGTGATGATCTTGAAATGCTATAATATTATATTATGTGCCAAAGACAATATTATTATAGTTGTTTATTAAAGTTTCTAAATCTGAGGGTAGTGATGTCTTGGTGCAGTCAAATCATCACACCCATCACCGGCTATGTAATTTTGGGAGTGCAAAGATGTTGGTTAGTTTGTTTTAAAAAAAACATGAATTTATGTTTTTGTGTGGTAGTTTTGAAATCAATTGGTCTTGTTGCAGGAGCCCGGTGAACCAAATATATCATACATCTGTTCACAGTATTATAGAGCACCAGAACTGATCTTTGGGGCTACAGAATACACTACTACAATTGATACATACTGAGCTTTAATGAAAAAGAAGAGGTCTTCTTTGATATTGCAAGTTATTTATCGTCGGAAGAGTTGTGGAATTGGTTCCAAAATATGCGGTATGCTCTTAGAGCAAAAGCAGCTAAGAATCTTGGGAAATTAAATGTGTCATCTCTGATTCGGGATGATTCAGCTATAGCAAAAAGTGTGCCTCGAGTTCCTCAACCAATACCAGCTCCATTAGGTTGACTTGATTTGGGATTTCATTTGAAGTTGCACGGCATTATATATTAATAACACTGTTTGGTTGCTGTAATATTTGTGTAGTATTCAGTTCTAAGTTTTCATCCTTCATTGATTCAGTTATGGTGAGAAATCTGCCTCAAGCCCCTCAACATCTGTCTGCTCCTTCAGGTGAGATTAAATTTTGTCATGTTCAAACTTTTAATTCACTTCTCTTTTTCTGAAATGTTTGGCATAGACATGCTGTGGAAAAAATTTTATCTACTTGCACTGATGAGACATAACACTGATCTGCCCATTCTTTTTGCTCTATATAGTTGAGATTCATTATCTTATGGGATAACACGATCGAGCAGCTGTCTGACTACAGTTGAGTAGCCTAAGAATTTATTTATTACATTTTAATGTGCTGGTTCACTATATGATTGGCTTCATTACATTTTGACTCTAATAATTATGAGTGCTTCACTAATTAATTAGAGTGAAGAGAAGTCGAACAATCTTTACAATAAAGAAGTAAATATACTTGACATTTCCTTTAGGATAGTGCACCTTGTTGGTGATTCATTAGTTCCTAAATCCATCAGTAAGGACTGTCTCAAGGGTGCCAAAGTTCTTCAACAGATAGACATGAAATATATTCCAAATATCAGGTGGTGGATTACTTACTATTATCGACTGTGTATACTCACGGAAAATTCCTTTTAGCTCGTGTAAACAATAGTCTTTTTTTGCATCAATCATTGAGGAGCACAAGGAATAAGAGTTGAGTCTATTGGTAGAGGACTAGGAGTAGTGATCATAATAATAGCGCTTTTTTCATGAGAAATCAACTAGAATATTATATGGTTTAGTCAAAAGAAAAATGTGTCAAAAGTCTTGCAGAAAGCGTAAGCCTAAACTATATGTGCATGCATAAACATTTGTGCTTCAGGTATGCGATTGCTCATGTGAACACACATGTTAGCGAGGCAATCAATATTTGTACTATTTTTTTAGTGTGGGTGGGGGAATAGCTTCATGGATGCAGGTCGAGTTACTTATGCCTTATTTTTTTTGCAAGATGCTGCAGATGATGAAATAATACGACTAGAAGAGCTGCATCAGAAGGTAAAGAAATTTGTAGTTGTAAATGTTGAAATGGTATGTCCAGCATAGCTTAGATATTTATTAAAATTTTAGGTGCTTTCTGGAGATATGAAGACAGTTACCTACCTGGATGTGGAGCAAGAGTTGGAATGTGTTCTTTGGAAGCTATATGTTTGTATCTAGCAATAATCGTTAGTTCCAACCACGTAGCAACTCTATTGTCTTTGTGTATTGATTTTGGCACTAAGTGCCTCTGGTGACCTATTTGTTTCATTTTCCTGACTTGCTATTATTTTTAAATGTACAGGAAGTCTACTTCTACGACCTACCTTATAATACTGGGTATCAAATTTCTGTGCTACGTTTACGGAAGACAAGGGATGAAATTATGAAATGTACTCACTCTATATATGTAGATATATACTTTGATTGAAGAATTGTGGTAGCTTTAGATGGTTAATTGTAAAGATAATGAATGATTATGTAGTGGATGATTTTATTAAGTTAATAATATTCAAGTTTTTTGTATTTTTGCCATTATTTGCTACGGGGACATTGAGCCAGCTAGGTACACAAAAAGAATGTCAAATTTTGATTTGGCAACAATATAATTCGTTACAAAAGTATTGAACAAGATTTAATATAGCAACAATTTTTTATACATTTAGCAACAAATTTTTGTTTCTAATCACATTAAAAATATAATATTTGGCAACAAAAAATTAACATAATAACAACGAAGAGGATGTTGTTGCTAATATAAAAATAAAAAGGCAACATTTTTAATCTTTGCAAATCATATCAACTTTCGTTGCGCATATAAAGAAATGGCAACATATAATGTCGTTGCTAATCTACGGCTTTCGTTGCTATTGAAAAATAACCAGCAACAAACATTTTTGTTGCTAATTCAGCATAATGTCGTTGCCAAATAATCTAATTAGCAACGAAAATCATGCTAAATAGTTTACATTCCACAACAAAAGCAAGCTTAGGCAACAATTTTCATAATTTACTGCAACGAAAAATGTCGTTGCAAAATGGTGTCAATTGCAACGAAAATGCATGGTCGTTGCAAAAAAAAAAAAGAGTTCATTTCGTTGCCAATTAGAAGGCTTTTGCAAAGAAATGGGCTTTTTAGCAACGAAATGTTAATTATTCTACAACAATTCATTTTGTTGCTAAAGGATTGATGTCTCTCTAAAAAAGCCAAATTTCGTTGCAAAATGTATTACTTTTGGCAACGAAAAAAATACGTTCGTTATAAGATAATTAGCAACGCCATCACAAGAACGAAAGACACAACGACAGTAAAGTCGTTGCCAAAATCGTTTAGCAACGAAATTTGGCACATTTAGCGACGAAAATCAGTTGTTGCTGAATGCCCATTTTTTTGTAGTTCTTCATACATACCATTATTAATTAAGTTAAAATAATTAACTAACTAATATAATAAAATAGATATCATAATAATCTTAGTGATCATATCATATCATATTTTCATGGAAAATAAATAATAAATACTTTTATTAAAAAATTAATTTATTATAAGAATATAATCTATAACGATCAATAATTCTTAAAAACAATTTATTTATAATTATTCATTTAATAAATAATTTTATTTATCACATATATACATATACTTGACCTTGCACATATTCCTCCTTTATATATATATATATATATATATATAATTATTCGCAAAATTTCTTATTGTAAATATTGGGTTATTACATCAATTTTCTCACCCCGATCGATGAAACTATAAATCAAACAAGAAAAAGAAGAGAAGATTGTTAGTGTTTGTTCGAAGAAGATGGTGTTCCAAATACAGCAGCGCGGGATTTAGTGGATGCTAAAAGAAGGGCATAAACATCTCTCTGGACTCGATGAAGCTGTTCTCAAGAACATTGATGCTTGCAAACAACTATCCACCATCACCAGAACTTCTATCGGTACCAATGGTTGATATTACTCGAATTATTTACTACTTTGCTATTTTCTCTAGGATCTCTCTTCATTGGTAATGTACTGCTAAAATTTTCTCTAAGATCTCTCTTCAAGAATAGTGTAATTTTCCTTCTGAATTGTTTGCATATGTTAGCTATAATTTACTAATCTGTTTATTTATAAATTCTTCTCAAGAGTACATTGGTACTATGACGGCCCCAAATCCGGGTCCCAAATCACCACGGATCTGGTACAATCATTCTATAACTAATTGCAGAAGATATAAACATAAATTATTTATACAATACACTTTACACACTAATCCCCAAAATTAAGTAACCTTAACTGATACAAAAATCATAAACTATCTAACATATAACCTAATTATCAAACTATACTATTACAAATTAGTTGCACACTTTAACCCAAGCTGAACTTGGCATTAACCTTTTCCTGTATCCGAACGCATTCGCCTTATCTACAATGTTTATCATGATATAGCAAGGGTGAGCATGAAAGTTTCCCAATAAGTTTAAATATTATTTAAGAATATATCATGATTGAAAGAGTCTAAATAATAAGCTGGCTATAATTCATCAATATAGTTGTGAATTAGCACGAACAAACTTTTAACTGAACAAGTATTGAACATGAAAAAATATATCTGGACCAACTGGTAATGAAGGTGATCAGCCTTTCATACCTGACTTATACAAGCAATATGTACAGAGTACAATTCTACATGGCAATCAACAATGATTAACCATAAGCATATCCGAATGAAACAACTCTTAGTAGAGTTAAGAAAAACTTGCCTGAACCGTTGATTACCGCTACGCAATTTATATCGCATTATCCGAAGACCTAATATTAGTAAATAGATCTCCAATATTAGAATAATATCATCAGAATATAATACTATTATATATATGTACATAGAATAACCTAAACACATAACACATAACCCTATCAGTCTATTCAACACATAACACTTAGCATCAAGTCAGACAATTTAAGTACAAGTTGAAACCGATACAATTCTATCATCCCGACGGTCTAGTCGAACTTTTATCGAGTTTAAGTTCAATTAAAGTCTGCCTAAACACTTAACAATATCTGAGCTTATTTTCTTATCAGTCAAAATAGTTTTCATAGGCTTGCCAAAATTTTCGGATAATTAATATCATTTATCAAAAATTTTCAGTCACTTAATATCGTATTTATATAATATAAATACCATAATATTCCTTTATCATTGATATTTATTTATTATTAAATATTAATGAAAATCATAACATAATATTATAATATAATTATAATATCACAAAGTATTTTAATACTTTAAAATCATATTTATATGATTTTAAAACAATAAATTCATTATCCGATAATTTCTATTAATATTAAAATATTAATATTTTCATGACTAAATATCAAAAGTTATATTTTATAACTTCAAATATTTTATAACACTTAAACCATTTTTATATGATTTTTAAATCATTAATTCTATTTTTCCATAATTTATTTAATATATTCATTAAATAAATTAATTACCATTAATAATAATTTATTAATGAAATTCATCACATAATATTAAAAGTCATCAAAATAACTTAAAATATTTTCTAATATCATAATATAATTTTTCATGATTTTTCATGAATTAAAACCATTTTTAAATAATTTATTTAATATTATAATTAAATAAATAAATACCTTTTATATTCCAAAAATATTAAATATTTTTTAATATACTTAAAAAATTGAAAACTATTTTTCAGTCAGTAACATAATTTTTCATAATTTTTATGTATTTTTAATAATTAAAAACCATTTAATACTAATTATTTATTAAAAATAATAATTTTTGAAAATAAACTGTCATTAAAGGGCCTTATAAGCTGACAGGTAACTGTCATATAGGTGTTCTTGAGCATGTTCTTGAAATTTGCCTGTAAATGCAAGACAATGTTGTTCGAGTTAGTGAGTTTAACCTAATTTATAATTCTCGCCTATCATGCTTCGGGTAAACTTTAAGCATCAATCTTGTAGTAATTATACAACACTACAATGGGAAATCAATATCTAGATCAAACAACAAACACACAAAGAGATATGAGCTAGCAAACATGTTGTTAGGGTGTTTCTGGGTTTTCCCAGAAACTCAGCAGTTCGTGGTGCCATATTCAAGCTCCCTAAATCAGGTGTTCTGGTCATGATTTTTGTGGTTTAATGTTTTAAAGTTAGAGTCCATATGTCAAGCAACTGTACTACAACAACAGATCAAATAAACAACAACAAGATCACAAGTTATAGCTTGGTCAAAGGTTGTCAGAAAAAAATGTTCTTCCTGTTTTTAGAAATTCTAGAAACTGCAAATCAGGGTCAAGTTGCCTAGTTTGACCACCTAATCCGATCAATATGTTGATGTTTTAAAAGGTCTAAAGACCCAGATCTATATTCCATTATACAAGCTAGAACATGGTTACCATAACATTATCATATCACAAAACAACTGTCAGATCTCAAGCCAACAAAACGTTGTCAGACGGTGTTCATGAAATTCTAGGTTGCCCAGAAATTAACTGGTCATGCCCGGTCAACGGGTTTCGACCAAGAATAAAATGAAATCTAAGCATCCAATAACTATTATTTCAATTGCATAACAAATACCTCCTACCAGACTACTGATCCATAACATCAAATAACAAAAATCATAAATACATGAAGATCTACAGCCACTGATATTTGATTGTCAGACCTTTTAACTGTTCTTGGGCAGTTTTGAAAATCAACACATTTAAAGCCATTTGATGCTATGGATCCATGATGGATCAACATAGATCATCTAAAAACATCATATAACATAAGATTAGACATTTAAACGTAATTTTTCTATGTGAATTTTATTGTTTTAAATCATTGTTGCAAAGAGCATGATGTGTTATATATATGTTGAATGTGTGAAATGTTAAAGTCAACTTATGACTACGTTGCTTGAGTAAAGCATGCTGATTGAGTAAGGAACTCAATCTTTATACTTGTTATATGAACTATAAGATGTATGTTATGTTAGTCCAATGTTTATGAGATATATGTTGAGCATGTTATTATGTGATACGTGATGCATGAAAATTGTTAGATTTTGCTGGGCTGTCAAGCTCAACCTTGCAAATAACCATTTTTGCAGGTTAAGGATTGAAGGTAACACTATGTGCTACTTGAATGACGTGGATCAGAAGGTAGATGTGTTATTAACGACCGAAGTTGAGAATTATATTGTATGAATTTTGGGGTCGTTACAAACTACAAAACCCAAGTGGCAGCACTCAAAAATATTGAGTACACAATCTGTAGCTACTGTTTTAGCAAAAATAGTTCTGACTTTTGAAAGGAAAACATACTGTTTTTGGACAGTCAAGGGTAGGGGTAGTTTTGTCCTTTTTTTGACATTCAAAAATTCTGGAAAATTTTAAGAGGATACTATGATAAGTTTTCTAACATCTCCAAGTAGAATCACTGTAAAAGGAGTTGTAGATTTATGTATGGATTATTTTTAACAAAGTAGGAAAAAGTGAAAATTTACAGAAAGCTACTGCCTAGAAATTTGTAGGGGCTGTTTCGACCATGTAATTTTTGAGAAACATTCCTGTCGTTTGGGAAATGAAAATATATAGTATTAAGTAGCTCCTGTCCAAAAATGAGCTCATTCCGACCTAAAATGACCAAGTTATGACTATTTCAATTTTTTGGATTTTCCGACGAAAACGGCTATAATTGGAGTTCTATAACTCCGATGGCCACAAAATTTAAACTGCAGGCTCACGTTAACATGTACATGATTGTGTCAAGAGATGGGAATTTTTGGAGTTAAGAATGATAGGGCTAATTTCTTAAGCTACGCACTAAAATTTATTTTTTAAAAATACTAAATGGAGTTGAAAAATTATGAAAAAAATACTTTTTGTGTATGGAATACAGGTGTATATGATTGGCCAAAAGATTGAAAAATAATAAGTTGATTTCATATTTTCGTGAATAGTGTATTTCACTTTCCCCGAATGAATGTAACAGTTCTTCAAATGAGAAACCAAAATGTCAGAAGAGATGTCAGTTTTGTTTTAGCTTGCTAAGTTAGAAACTGAAATGATATATTAAGTTTTCTAAAGTCTTAAGTAGTTTAGCAAGTTATATTAATAACTTATAATATATAATATTAAAGTATTTAAATCATATAAATATGATAATAATGGTTGAAACAAAAATCATGATAAATGATAATTATTATCTAAAAATTATTACGAGACTTGGAAAAATTATTTTGATTGATAATATAATTATCTAAGAAATTGGTTAAGTGTTTAAGCAGAGTTTAATTGAACTTAAACTCGATAATTATCCGACTAGACCATCGGGATGTCAATATTGTATCGGATTTAACTCAAACTGAAATAGTTTGAATTGATACCGAGTCTTAGGTAGTTTGTGGACTGCTAGGGTTATATGTTATGTGTTTAGGATTATTTTATAATTATATATATCAATATTATACTGTGATTATATTATTCTAATATTGGAGATCTATATTATCAACAATAGGTCTTCGGATAAAGCGATATAAACAGTGTAGCAGTAGTCGGTGATACAGGCATGTTCCTAACCTTGAACTTCTAATCATTGTGCAAGTTTTCCTTAACTCAACTTTGAGTTGTTTATTCAAATATACTTGTGGTTAATCATTGTTGATTGCCATGTCTAAGAATTATTAAATCGCACTCTGTGCATATTGCATGTATTGATCAGTTATGAAACGCTGATCACCTTCATTACCATTCGGTCAAGATATAAATAACATCTTCATGTTCAATGTTCGTTCAACTATGAAAGTGTATTCATGCTAGTTCACAATTATATTGTTGAACGTTAGCCAGCTATTATTCAAATTCTTTCCATCATGATATATCCTCAAATAAACTTATAATTACTGGGCAAACGTATGCTCACCCTTGCTATATCATGATTAACATTGCAGATTAAGACGAATACGTCAGATATAGGAAAGGACAAGGCCAATTCCAGCTTGGGATTATGTGTGCAGTTAAATTGTAATAGTATAGTATGATAATAACATTGTATGTTAGATAGGATATTGATTCAGGTATTATGTGAAGGTTCTCGACATTTGGATTTGGGGCTATCACTGCTGGTATCAGAGTTATTGGTAATGAATCTTAGGTAGGAATACCTGAGACCAATAACCGCTGTAATTAGGATAAAATCTAACACACACAGAGTTAGTTGGTCGGTAAGATTCAAAGACGAATCTCGGCGAGTTATAAAGATACAGAGTTCCTTAACTCTGATAATAAAGTTGAACAGTAGTAGTGAATAGATAGAGTCTAAAAGACTAAAAGTATAGGAATAAGAGATCGTAAAATAAAATGATCATAGTATAGAAATGAATCGTAATATTTACGATTAGATCACTCCGTGATCGGATAAGGTTATAGTATGGAGAAGGATCAAGCGAGTGATTAAAAAGTTTACAGCAAGATTGTTGAGTGTCAGTTATACTATGAATTGGTACAAATTCAGGAAAGGATTATGAATACGAATTGAATGAAATACATATTAAAAAGGGGTTAAGATTAGGTTTGTGACACGCTATCTGCTATATTTTTGTTAAGAAGGTGATTCTTTTCTCATGTGTATAACAGATAGATAGGTTATAGATAGAGAATATCAGGTTAAGTATGAGTTTTTGAAACTCATACTTATGATACGTTCATTTCTCATAGTTATATGAAATGTTTATGAACCCCTCAGCGAATGGACACCAAAGGTCTGACTAGGACAAGTTGTTAAACTCATATAATTGTTAAAAGGTTTTGAACTCATGAGTGTGGTTTGACGAACTGGGAATAGTTAAGTGTGAATGGAGAAATGAGGATAATAGGAACAAATAAATTGTTTAAGCAATTGATCATTAGTGGAGATATTAGTTTTTCCAAATCTTCTAGCTGTGCTAGACTCGAATTTGTTGACAGCAAGCTAAATAATACGCACTATGTGCTTTTGAAAAATGAATTTTTATTCTCAACTTCCGATGACCCTTGTGTATGCATGGACTTCGGGCCACTTACAACTCGTTACCTGTTGAGAAGATAAAACAGATTTGTAACGATTTTTGAATGGTTTAAAGTATAGTCTATGCTATTTATTTCGGCTAGGCGATAATAATTTGAAATATCAAAATATATTTTCTATTTATCACTCATGTACCATGTAACATGGTGCAGAGATGATAAAAAGTTGATGGAGTTGTAAATACAGGAATACTTAGTGTTGAATTTGATCTAAAATTGTTGTTCCATTATTGTATGATGTGTTATGACAAAGTCACTCGATGACGGCATCTTCAAAGGGACTGTTAAATACAGTACGACATCATGACGTCTTTTTCAAAAATTTATTTTGCCAACGACGTTTGGCTATACACATTCGTATTTCGATTGAAATTGATTATTGATATGAGTCTAAGCTATGACGCCCCCAAAATAGGTATACATAACCTATCTTGGGTCACCAGATACAAGGTACTGAATACAAATACAAACTAACTATACAATAGTCGTGTAAAATACGACAAAACATAAATTGAGAATTTTAATAAGAATATTGTCATCTAGGCAATATCCACACTCAATGGAGTCCTCATTACATTTATTGTCACACTATTTAACAGAATAGTGAGGACTACTAATGCTATCATCTGGAGCATCACTCCATTCCCCGACTTATCCCAGCTATATTCTCATTTCCTGAAGAGAACAGTGAAAGAAAAGGTTAGCTCAACTAGCCCAATAAGTAATATTATGACTAAAATAATGTAGAATAAATTATCATTAGTCTTTAGCAATGTTAAACAGATAAAATACAATAGACATCAAGTTTAATTGCAGCGGAACAAGCAATCCATTAGAAGAGTCAAGTAGAGAAAAAAATCTACTATCTTCTATGGTTTAAAATGTTTTCATCAATTTTTATCGCCGAGACTCAGCTTAATAAATAAAACACACCATCTAATCATCCATGTACTATGGACCAAGGATATTCATTAAATCATCAATGGTCATGACTATACCGAACAATCCCTAGTCATAATCATACCAAAAATTGTCCATCAATGCATTACAGGCCACTGAGGACTCTTACCATATCATTTATAACATTACAGGTCTTGATTATACCGAATGATCCATGGTCATAATCATACTAAGTCCATCTATGCACGTAAGCCAAAGATGACTTTCATGACAATATAAACATGAGGATGTTGACAATGACATAATATTTTAATAAAATAAGTTCAAGAATTAATTTATACAGGAACCAACATCGTCCAAATTTTCAACATGATACTGCTATGTGGAGAAAAATTCAAGAATGCTCAGAAGAATAATTTCATGAAAAGATACTGGATGAAGCGCAAATATCCAAGATATTCTACTAATTTCATGGAGTATAGAATTCAAAACTTTAACCAACTGAGTATAATTGAATATATGAAACTGCAAATGGATTTTCACCCGCCATGCGGTAATCCACGTATAAAGATCATTTCCACAATTTAATAAGGAATGAATACAAAGGATCATTCACCATTCATGTGGTAATCCACATAGACAGGTTATTCCAACAGAATAATAAAGAATGGAATAACAGAAGGATTTACCATGCGAGCGATAGAATAATAATAAAGAATCAGGTCATGTGTAAACGCACAGACAGATTATTCCAACAGAATAATAAAGAATCGAATATTATATAACAACTTGTATACTTTGCAAAATTTATAAATACTACCCACAACTATAACATTATCTCAATTTCACACCATAATATTTAAAAAAAAATATTTCGACAAAATTAAATCTTTATTCGTAAAATTTGGGATTTTACAATCTCCCCTCCTTATAAAATTTACCTTCAAATTTACGTTACATACCTTATGTAGACGAATGATGATGAGGACGGTTATTATATTCTAACTCTTGAGGTATAACCTTTAAGCGTAGAATATATTCCAGGATTTTAACAAGTACATCATCATATGTTAAATTATCCGCTATCTCGTCCGGTTCTAAATCAATAATGTGGTTCGGGTCGTCCACATATTTACGTAACATCGATACGTGAAAAATGTTATGAACACGTGACATATTTGGCGGTAAAACGAGTTTATAGGCCACAGTTCCTACTCGATCAAGGATTCAAATGGGCCAATAAAATCGAGGGTTGAGATTTCCTCTCTTCATCGATTATTGCTTCTAGAATAACGCCCTCTTGAACCTTCTTCTTCACATTCATAAGCTTTGAGTATGTAGCTTGCACGACTTTAACTTTATCGATTAAAGTCAATTCTACTCGTATATTCGCTATCTTCACGTGGGTCTCTAGAGTCTTTAACTCTATCTTTATCATTTGTAAGTTATACGAAATGGGTTTTGTACTGGGGTCAATACAAAATTCGATTTCACGCTCTAGGGGTAGGCTAAGAAGTCTTCAAGAATACATCAGAAAATTTATTATTAATAGAAATATCATTCAAAACTGTGACCCTCATCCAAGACTTGGATAACACGTCACCTTGATATCTATCAACTTACCACCGTTATTCATGACGTCCCCTACGGATAGTCTGGCTTCGGTGCATTCCACACAAGGAAGTCACCAGATAAAGGCTCGGGGCTCTTTAATTATGACTTGATATGATAATGATTGACTTTAGTGGTTTGGTTGCTTAAATTCGCAAAATAGGTTGATTAGGAATATGAAAGCTAACAACCTTACGAAAAGCATGATGAATAGTTAGTTAATCGATTCCTAAAATCACATCAAAGGCAAGTATTTTCAAAGAGATAAGATCGACAGTTAACGTGAAAGTGTAGATTTAAATCAACAAGATTTATAAACAGTGGAGGCAACGAAGGTTTCTCCTAACGAAGTTTCAACCAATAAGTCAAAGTCTAACTTCTCAGGAGTCAAATTTAAACGTTGAACACAACTAGGAGAAATATAAGAGTGGGTAGAACTAGTATCGAATAAGATATAGACTTCACAAGATTTTTTAATTAACTTACCCGTAATAACTTCATTCGGGTTTCTCGACAAACGCTCTTACTTAAACTACCGATTTTGACTTGTCTAGGACATCCCAGTTGGACTTAACTTTGCTGTAGAGTACATTCCACCCTTAATTGCTTCGTCACATTCTGGATCCATGATTCGAATCATTATTCTCCGATCCATATCGAATTGGGGTTGACCGCTCTGCACAGGGTAATTTCAAATTCGATGTTGGATTCTCCCAATTGCTATCTAAAAAGCGAAATCCATTTCATCTATTTTGGCCTTATTAGATCGGACGTCTTTTTCTACAATATCAACACATCGTGCGGCTTTTACCCATGTATCAACTATTCTCATTCGTTCATTTGCTTCTTCTTTCATCGGAATTTTGATCATAGCATTCTCAGATTCTAGCTCTAATATCTTATACTTTGCCAAATAGTGCTTCTGTTCAAGCATCGCACATCGGGTAACACAATTTTGAATTGTTGTATCTCTTTGCTCCACAACCGCACGCTCTTCTTCACTTTCTTCTAACCCCATTTAATACGATTTTGTAATTCTAACTTTTGACCATAAAATTCTTCTAACCAATTCTCCTCTTCTTCCTCTTCTTCCTCACTCGCAGCTGCTACCTCTGCAACTAGCTCGGGTTCAACTATTAGTTATTCACTTACCACGTAGATATCTCTAATTTCTTCTTCCTCTGACATCACATTAACCTGGTTAGTGATTAAAAGTGTCTCAATGGTCTCATTCACTCCATTGCTAACATTTTCAGCTGCCATTTTCAAACACTGCCACAAAACAAGAGTTAATTAATATATCACATATTATCTCTATACTCTGACCGACCAGTTAAATACCAAATAAACTTAGGTAGGTCATACTAGCGAAGGAATTCTCCGTCTCTCCCCTCCTAGTTCTTGTCTCACATCTCAGCCAGGGATCATATCCCTGGCTTTCATACTAAATCGCGCCGCCAAAATAGGTATACATCACCCATCTTGGGTCGCCAGATACAAGGTACTGAATACAAATACAAACTAACTATACAACAGTCGTGTAAAATACGACAAAACATAAATTAAGAGTTTTAATAAGAATATTGTCATCTAGACAATATCCACACTCAATGGAGTCCTCATTACATTTATTGTCACACTATTTAACAGAATAGTGAGGACTACTAATGCTATCATCTGGACCATCACTCCGTTCCCCGACTTATCCCAGCTATATTCTCATTTCCTGAAGAGAACAGTGAAAGAAAGGGTGAGCTCAACTAGCCCAATAAGTAATATTATGACTAAGATAATGCAGAATAAATTATCATTATCATCAAGTTTAACTGCAGCGGAACAAGCAATCCATTAGAAGAGTCAAGTAGAGAATAAAATCTACTATCTTTTATGGTTTAAAATGTTTTCATCAATTTTTATCATCGAGACTCGGCTTAATAAATAAAACACATCATCTAATCATCCCTGTACTACGGGCCAAGGATATTCATTAAATCATCAATGGTCATGACTATACCGAACAATCCCTGGTCATAATCATACCAAAAACTGTCCATCAATGCATTACAGGCCACTAAGGACTCTTACAATATCATTTATAACATTACAGGTCATGATTATACCGAATGATCCCTGGTCATAATCATACTAAGTCCATCTATGCACGTAAGCCAAAGATGACTTTCATTACAATATAAGCATGAGGATGATGACAATGACATAATAATTTAACAAAACAAGTTCAAGAATTAATTTATACAGGAACCAACAACGTCCAAATTGTCAACATGATACTGCTATGTGGAGAAAAATTCAAGAATGCTCAAAAGAATATTTTCATGAAAAGATACTGGATGAAGCACAAATATCCAGGATATTTTACTAATTTTATTGAGTATAGAATCCAAAACTTTAACCAACTAAGTATAATAGAATATATGAAATTACAAATGGATTTTCGCCCGCCATGCGGTAATCCACGTATACAGATCATTTCCACAATTTAATAAGGAATGAATACAAAGGAGCATTCAACATGCATGTGGTAATCCACATAGACAGGTTATTCCAACAGAATAATAATGAATGGAATAACAGAAGGATTCACCATGCGTGCCATAGACTGCACAGACATGTTATTCCCAACAGAATAATAAAGATTGGAACCAGGTCATGCGTAAACACACAGACGGGATATTCCGAAAGAATAATAAAGAACGGAACCAGGTCAGGCGAAATTCGCACCGACAGGATATTCCAACAAAATAATAAAGAATGGAATAACAATAGAAATCACCATGCATGCGATAGACCGCACAGCCAGGTTATTCCAACAGAATAATAAGAATGGAGCCAGGTCATGCGTAAACGCAAAGACAGGATATTCCGACATAATAATAAAGAATGGAATAATAACAGAAATCACCATGCATGCGATAGACCGCACATACAGTTTATTCCAACAGAGTAATAAATAATAGAACCAGGTCATGCGTAAACGAACAGACAGGATATTCCGTAAGAATAATAAAGAACGGAACCAGGTCAGGCAAAATTCGCACCGAAATGATATTCCAACAGAATAATAAGAATGGAGTAACAGCAGAATTTCACCATGTATGCGGTACTTCGCATAAATAGGTTATTCCAACAGAATAATAAAGAATGGAAAAACCACTCTTATGAGTATTTGAAAGAAAATAATTCTCTTCGTGAATACGAAAGAAATAATCTCCCTTACCTTAGAACAAACTGGATACATGAGTAGTGATGTAGCAGAATACTTTTCTTCTTTCTCTCTATAGTTTCTCTCTCTAGAGTTTCAGTGAATTCGTAAGAAATAATGAAGGAATGAGCTTCTATTTATAGGAGAATGAACTGAATAGTAACTAATTCATGAACGGCCCAGATTAATTTACTTTTAAACGGACGATCCAGATTAGTTTACAATAAAATATTCTAATAAAACAAAATCTTTTAAATAAAATATAATCTAATAAAACGAATAACTTTATAAAAGTATTCTATTTTATATAAAAAGATTTTACTATGCAAAACACTATGCAAACACTATGTATAATAAAATATAATATATTCTATTTATAATCTAATAAAACGAATAACTTTATAAAAGTATTCTGCTTTTATATAAAATATTTTACTATGCAAAATATTATGCAAGCACTATATGCAAATACTATGCATAATAAAATATAATATATTCTATTTATAATCTAATAAAACGAATAACTTTATAAAGGTATTCTGCTTATATATAAAAAATTTTACTATGCAAAACACTACGCATAATAAAATATAATATATTCTATTTATAGTCTAATAAAATGAATAACTTTATAAAAATATTCTGCTTTATATAAAAAGCTTTTCAGCTTTTATTACATTAATAATACTAATAAAACAAAACTTCATCATCATTATTATAATTCACACTATTAATCGAATCGTCGTTATAAGGAAAGAGGGGCTTTCCAATAACGATTTCTCCTATCAAGCGCCAATTAGGTGACCAAACCTCTCATCGCGTAACTTCTAGACATCGTTAATATTGTAAATAATAATATTAATAACTCATCATCTAAATTATTGATTTAATAATATATAAAATATCGACAATAATTGAATAAATTAACGTGAGATACAATGCAACAATTACTGAAGCAATAATTGAACAAAACTGAGTGACTTCTCACGTAAACATCAATAATCAATACCGTAGTGCTACTATGCAACCACACGACATCGCATTTTTTTACTACCGAGTAGTTCAACAGTATTAACGGTAAAACTTCCGCCGTTATTTTCATAAAAATATTTTTGTCGTTTTCTCAATTCGATAATAATCCCATTGTGGGGTCCACCAATGATTGTCCCGTCGTACGAATATTCCCTGTTAAAATGAATATTCTCCGACCAATCGAATATTATATAACAACTTGCATACTTTGCAAAATTTATAAATACTAACCATAACTATAACATTATCTCAATTTCACACCATAATATTTAAAAAAATATTTTGAGAAAATTAAATCTTTATTCGTAAAATTTTAAATTTTACATAATCTATTTGATTCAGATAGACCAATGTTTATAAAACTTAAGCATTATTTGAAAATTTTTCCGAACCAAATTATTTTGGTGCAGAATCAGATAAGACTGAGGTAAAATTTTGTGCCTACGGCAAAGCGATTTAGAAACCGATCAAACCAAAGATTCTCGGGCCAAGATCGGGCATACCGGGCTAATCACCCTCTATGTCTTCATGGTATGACGGTTTGGGGATGAATTTCCATAAAACCTTTTCGAAAATAAAAATTCACAGTCTATATTACTCCTCAGAATAATTTAAAATTTTTTACACTTGTGAGGAATATATTGGGTAGCATGCGATGATGTGTATGAAAGGTATAAGCTGTATGGTATAGGGTATAAGGTGAATTTCGGGGACGAAATTCTTAGAAGAAGGGGTGAATATGACAACCCGAGAATTTAGGAAATAAATTAAATCTTAAAAGATGGATTAAAGGTCAAATAATAGAACTATACAGGAAATAAGTGTATGGAATTGATATTTCTGTGAAGAAATTTTAAGGATTTCAAAATTCTGTGAAGGACTTTGGTAAGTTTAAAATCTTTTGTTGAATTATTCAGGATTAAGTATATAAGTGTATATGTTATGTGTGCATGGTCATCTATGTGTACAGAATGTGGTTAAGGGTCAAGGGTTGACCAGATAAATTTTATCAGTGTCCAAACCTTATTATATTTAGAACGTCAACGTTCAGTTAGAAAATTCTTACGATTTATATGAAACCCTAATTTAAGAACCCTAATGCTAAGTATAAAATCCTAAGGGTTAAAAGTTATGTGAGTAATGAATATGAATATTATGTGTTTGTTTTTATTTGTTTATTATATAAACAAATAAAAGAAACTAAGGTAATCTAATTATATATTATGAATGAAAAATTAAATAACTTAAAGGTTATGGTATGGGAGAATAATAGTATGTATAATATACACTAATCCCAAGAGATTTATTTTATACATCTCAATTAATTATTTTTATAACCTAATTATAGCAAGTCTAATTGGGTTAAGAAATTAAGTGTACATGAGTAAGGATTTAAATTATAATTGAGGAAATAAAAACCCTAATTAAATGATTTGGGTTGGATAAGAATTAAAGGTATTGGAATATGTAAATTTTATGGCCCAAGCAATTAATTTAAAAACCCAAAAGAATTAATTTGTAAGCCCAAATTATTAACTTGAAGCCCAAACATTTAGCCAAATTAGTTGTAAATCAAGAGTAAAGAAAAGTGATTTTCTAGTTTATAAACCCTAAAATTTGTATGTACTTTGGATTTCCACCGTTTTTGATCTACACCTTCTTTTTTGTGATCCGTCAAAGGGAGGTGCTAGATATGTAAGTTAACTACTAAACCCAAGTGGTAGTACTCAAAAATATTGAGTACACAATCTGTAGCGACTTTTTTTAGCCAAAACATTTCTGACTTTTGAAAGGAAAATAGACTATTTTTGGACAGTCAAGGGTAGGGGTAGTTTCGTTATTTTTTTGACATTCAAAAATTTTGGAAAGATTTCGGAGGATACTATGATAAGTTTTCTAACATCTCCAAGTGGAATCACTGCAAAAGGAGTTGTAGATTTCCGTATGGATTATTTTTAAGAAAGTAGGAAAAAGTGAAAATTTGCAAAAAGCTACTGCCCAGAAATTTGTAGGGGCTGTTTTGTCCACGTAATTTGTGAGAAAAATTCCGGCCTTTTGGGACATGAAAATATATGGTATTAAGTAGCTCCTGTCCAAAAATGAGCTTATTCCGACTTAAAATGACCAAGTTATGACTAATTCAATTTTTGTAATTTTCTAACAAAAACGGCTATAATCGGAGTTCTATAACTTCGATGGCCACGAAATTTAAACTGGAGGCTCAAGTTAACAAGTAAAAGATTGTGTCAAGAGATAGGAATTTCTGGAGTTAAGCATGATAGCGCTAATTTCTTAAGCTACGCACTAAAATTTATTTTTGAAAAATACTAAAGGGAGATGAAAAATTATTAAAAAATACTTTTTGTGTATGGAATACAGGTGTATATGATTGACCAAAAGATTGAAAAATAATAAGCTGATTTCATATTTTCGTGAATAGTGTATTTCAGCTCCCTAAAATGAACATTTCAGGTTACTGAAATGAGTAACCAAAATGTTAGAAGAGATGTCAGTTTTGTTTTAGCTTGCTGAGTTAAAAACTGAAATGATATAGTAAGTTTTCTAAAGTCTTAAATAGTATAGCAAGTTATATTAAAAGTATATAATATATAATATTAAACTATTTAAATCATATAAATATGATAATAATGATTGAAACAAAAATCATGATAAATGATAATTATTATGTAAAAATTATTACGAGACTTGGAAAAATTATTTTGATTGATAATATAATTATCTAAGATATTGTACCGGATTCAACTCAGACTGAAATAGTTTGAATTGATACTGAGTCTTAGGTAGTTTGTGGACTGATAGGGTTATATGTTATGTGTTTATGATTATTTTATAATTATATATATATCAGTATTATACTATGATGATATTATTCTAATATTGGAGATCTATATTATTAATAATAGGTCTTCGGATAAAGCGATATAAACTGTGTAGCAGTTCTTGGTGATACAAGCAAGTTCCTAACCTTGAACTTCTAATTATTGTGCAAGTTTTCCTTAACTCAACTTTGAGTTATTTATTCAAATATACTTGTGGTTAATCATTGCTGATTGCCATGTCTATGAATTATTAAATTGCACTCTTGCATACTGCATGTATTCATCAGGTATGAAAGGCTGATCACCTTCATTACCATTCGGTCTAGATATAAATAATATGTTCATGTTCAATGTTCGTTCAGCTATGAAAGTTTGTTCATGCTAGTTCACAATTATATTGTTGAACGTTAGCCATCTATTATTCAATTTATTTCCATCGTGATATATCCTCAAATAAACTTATACTTGTAGGGCAAACTTATGCTCATCTTTGTTATATCATGATTAACATTGCAGATTAAGACGAATATGTCAGATACAGGAAAGGACAAGGCCAAGTCCAGCTTGGGATTATGTGTGCAGTTAAATTATAATAGTATAGTATGATAATAACATTGTATGTTAGATAGGATATTGATTCAGGTATTATGTGAAGGTTCTCGACCTTGGGGTTAGTGTGTAAAGTTTAATGTATAAATAATTTATGTTTATATCTTCCGCAATAGTTATAGAAATAGTATACATAATTCGTGGTGATTTGGGACCCGGATTTGGGGCTATCACAGAAGAGGAGTCTCAGATTTTTGGGGAGGTTTTGAGAATCAAAGAGATTGTGGAAAATAGTGAAGATGAGGTTTTTTTCTCATCATTTTCTACTTGTATTCTATTTGTTTGTTAGTGTATTTATATGAAGATGTTTATTAATTAGTTCTTTTTAGACGGGGTTTGAAGAATTGTTTGGTGAGATTGCGTGATTTTAGTTTGTTTTGAATGGATTTATTAGTTTTCCTGTGAGAGTAGTATTGATTGGTTGTTCTTTTTTTACAGTCCTATTCGTTATTGTTCGATTCACTGAGGCGGCTTGAATTGATGGCTTTGTCTGTCAAAGTTCTGAAGGTTTGGATTTAATGTCTTTTAATTGTCATTGGATTTTTTTGTTGTTGCCATTTTCTTTAGGGTTAGTTGCAACTTGTTAAACTTATTCACCATCATTATTGAGTATAACATGCTTATTTAAGTTTTATACTTCAGGCCATTGAGATTGGAAAGGCAGTTAATGCTCTTCGAAAGCATGCCTCAAAGGATATTCGACACCTCGCGCGGACACTCATTGAGTATGAATATCTTGCCTCTTGGCTAATTAAGGTTTCTAGGATTGAATTATGACCACTTGACAGTGGAATGAACTTGAATTGATCCTCACATGTGAAATTCCATTGGCATATTTTGTTGTGCTTGTTTATAATCATTGCACTTCTACACTCGCATATTAGTTACCTTTGTGTTTCTTCGTCCAATTAAAAAAATTAGTTTGATAGTATTAATAGTTTTCGAGCATGTAGTGGTCTGCTTTCTTTTATGACTAGATTTCTAATTTATCGTTAATGTTAAATCTTAAGGTGTGATTTATATTTCTTTTTTATTTTTTTGTCAGGGTTTGATGTTAACAATACCGACATTTTATCTAGATGTAGCACAATTATTATAGTTACCAACAAGGCTGAAATTTCATATGTTGTTTCATCTGACTTCGAAATAGAAACTTTTGAAGAAGTAGATGATGTTGATTAAACTTTTCTTGCTTCACTAGGCACTCTATAAATGTTTCCATTTTCTGTTCTTCAGTTTTTCTATCTGAATGGATCACGAATTTTAACCAATTTCAGCGCCACCAAAGCCATATGAATTATAAAAAAAAATGGATATCTAGAATTTATTTACCTTTTATTTTCTGCTTGTTAGTGGGATATTTTTGTACTGATGGATTCTGTTCACTTCCTTTTATCTAGAGTGTCATTTTATTTTTCTATTTATATTTATATTTGGCAAGCTCATCTCTTTCTTCTGAACTAATTGTTATGATTGCAGGGCATGGAAAGTTATGGTAGATGAGTGGGTGACTGCTATAGCAACTATTTCTGGTAGTTTATCAGGAAGTTTTTTTGAAAGTAACTTTTTCATAATTTCAGCTGAGCATTTTCAATTGAAATTGAGGTCAAAATCCATTATGTTCCATATGAACTTATAGGTGGCTCAGTAGGTTGTACACCAGAGTCTGTGAACCATTATGTTGTTGATGAAGAAGGACTCCCTTTACCTCCGTTGGATGATTTAGCATTTTTTGCTACTCAGCCTACTTCAATGGAGTTTTCTCAGGTATTTGCGATTGTTCATCCTTCTTACTAAGTAACCTATTTTTTGTGGTGATAAGCTGACTGAGGTATTCTCTCATGCGGGTTTCTTAATTATGCTGTGCGAAGTTCTTTTGATGGCATGGATGATAACTTAAGTGAGTCCAGTTTGTATACCTTATGAGTTTCTGATATGTCTTTGGTATTCGGTTCTTTATTATAGAATTCCTCACTTCAAAAGAATTGATGATTTTATTGGTTTTTTTTTGCAGATCCTCAAAACACGGGGGAATTCAACGAGAACCATGAAACTAGTAGAAAACCAAGGGTGGAGAGCCACAAGGCCCAAAATATTCCAAAGAAGAAGCACCATAATCCAAAGTCTTGTAACAGAATCCAAAGGTGAAATTAGCTTTCCCTGTTTAGTGTGTTATACCAGTTTTTCGGTGCAAATTGATTGCTAAGAGTGTACTGCACCATGGTTTTACACGTGTTCTCCTTTATTAGAATTGGTCCTTTCCTATGAAAACATTGATTCGAAGAATTTCATTAACCATGCATTAGACTATTTTAGTAAAGGGTAAAAAGTAAAAAGACTGGTGATTTTCTCGGAGAATAGAACCTTGCATCTTCCATATTCTACTATTTTTTAGGTTCAAAGGAGAAACATTTGTGAAAATTTGCATTCAGTTCAGTTGTTAAACTTAGATGTGTATGTCTAAATTCGTAAGCAAAGAGGCTCAGCAAAGGTACAAGTTATCTCAAATAAACTATTTTGATCAGGGCGGGAATTTAAATTTTCATCCATTTCTAAAATTTAGCTATCAGCTTCACACTTCAAACCATTATTTTTCTGACACATGATGCCTTAGACCATTGTTGTTTGGTAATCAAAATTAAACTTCACAGGTTAATTAGGTTTTTCCCATCTACATCAGAAAAAAATCGGAAAAACTTCACACGTTTTTCCTGCATCAAATATACTCCATATAACCTGTTGAAGTTGCCCAAGAGATTAGTCTACCAAGTAACATGCCTATTTAAATAGTCTTAGGTGCTTAATTTATAAATGCTAAATAATTTATAATTTCATTTGTTTCTTAGTGAATGTTTAATTTTTGGGTTTGCGATGATATTCTCATTCAGCACAACTTTATTGTAATATTAAGATGTTTTTTCTTTCCTTGCTTGTTGGTTCAATGGTGTGAGCTCTTACTTGCATTATTCCCTTCCTTCCTGCAACCTAAAACTAACTAAAAAAGGTCTTGAGAAATTTATAAGGATATTTTGTTGTCTATGGTGTTCATTTTTGTTGTTTTTGGATCACGGAATGGGACCCATGGGGTGTTCTTGAAGACTATGAATGTGAAGTTATTGAGAATGATGCTCTAGTTCCCAAGCATGTGTCCCCTAAATCGACCTGGCCCTCTCCCTGAGGAGTTCTACAAGACTTTGGATTCTAGTACAAGTCTTTATTTCAAAAGTAAGCTAAAGTTCCCCGTATCTTTATTTCAATTGATTAAATCTGCTTTTCCTTTTCCTAGTTTCTAACCTTTTACTATCAAGGGAGTGAGGTATCATGAACCCGAGTACTGGAAATTTGGTGAGAAAGGAAACAGGTATTTCCGTCATGCTACAGGACAGCTATATGTTATTTCGAAAGATTTAGCTACTTATATATCAATAAACCAGTAAGTGGTCGATTTACTTATGGAAAATGATGCATCTTTATTAGTAGTTTTCTACATCTGATTACTTATGATTATGTAGGCATGTACTACACAAGTATGCTAATGAGGATGTCTCGTTGG
Organism: Panax quinquefolius; assembly: GCA_020205615.1. NCBI lineage: Eukaryota > Viridiplantae > Streptophyta > Magnoliopsida > Apiales > Araliaceae > Panax > Panax quinquefolius. The sequence goes on from CM035157.1 coordinate 77,057,709, forward strand.
GATCATGGTTTATTGGATTGGATGCGGAGCATATAGATGATAAGAGATTATGATGTGGAACTCCACCTGGTAATGATTACAACTATATGCATTTCTCTCTGCAAAATATGAAAATACGTTTGGGAAACAACTTCCATGCAATAAAGTACGGGACAAGTCTACCTCAGACCTTCTATGCGATCTGTCCGAGACATAGGCGATCATGATTTTTGATCAATAATATGTTTTAGTTGTCGATTTTAGTGGCTCCTTGACAATGACAACGTGTCCTTAACCAATAGTCACTGACCAGACATGCATTTAAATCCATCAAGTTTTCCTGTAAGTTTGCACTACCCATATGCTGCAGATAAACAAATTGGCATTCAATTGATCCTAGTTCAGGATCATAATTTAGATATACAGGTTTAGGGATCTTAACAGTTTTCTATATTTCCACCTAAACAGGCCAGGTGAGGAAAATTCTCCAATTAAAGGAATCCTTCTATGCATTTCAATTTTCAGTAACTAATTCATTATAAAAACACAATGACTTTGATATGGTACAATAACACCTTATGGTTTTTGTCAAAATTAGACTATCAATTACCATTTGCTCATCTTACTTCATGTGGTAGTCATGAGCTATTAGTTAGTTTTTGTAATCATCAGTAAACTAGGTGAATAGTTCATTCTATTGGCTATTTTGATAGCTTTCTTGTTACTTTATTAGTGTCACAAATATTCCTTTGTAGATATTGAAATAAACTGTGGCATTTACCTATCAAAAAAGAAAAGAAATAAACTGTAGCATTTGTTTACATTTCATTCAAAGATTTTCTATTGGCTCTTTCATAGGTAAACTAACTGGAGATCTTTTTACAGTGTCTGTCGAGGGCAATTCGGGATGAAAACTCAAATTTGTTGATGGCAGCATCTGCTTTGATTCTACCAATCCAGCCTCTGATGGATATGTACAGAGTTAGATGAATGTACGTATTTTGGGAGAACCTAGACTTTTTTGCACATGCTTAGGTAGTAGTTTAATTTTATGAATAGTTTGGTTTATTTTGTGGTTGCATGTAATCAAATTCACAATTCAATATAGTAGTAATTTATATTGAAAAGTGAATTTGAGATGCATATATGGATAGTTTGGTATATATTTTGTGGATGTAGTAATTTGAAACCTAAATGAATTCAGATTATTGGGATGTATTTTGAATGGTTGATACATTTTAGCTTTAAATTTAAATGAGAATTTAGACCTTTTAGCTATATATCGCCAAGATTAAAATATCATATGACATTGGTAATATAGGTGAGCCACAACCTTTTTTTTTCTTTTTTTTTTATCTACAACATTTTAAAAATGTTTTATATTTGTATAAATAAATGACACCTTCTAAATAGATGACACATTATAAATGTTGTTTAAATGTGCCTAAATATTGTTTGATATATTAAACTACAATATTTTTAGCCAGAAAACGTTGTGGAATCATACCTTCTACAATGTTTTTAAGCATCTACTAATTTATGAAAAATAAATCTACAACGTTTTTTTCTTAAAAAACGTTGTATAATGTGTCTAACTACAACGTTTTAAAAATATTGTGTAAGGGTGTCAAATAGATGACACCTTTAATCACGACGTTTTTCTGATTGAAACCGTAACGTTTTTTTCGCGTTATCTATTTACTATTTTGTAGTAGTGGAGTTGAGGGAAGAAATTTTTCACGAGGCACACAATACGACGTATTCCGTTCATCCAGGAAGCACAAAAATGTACTGAGATTTGAGGCAACATTTTTGGTGGCCCAATCTGAAACGAGAAGTCGCGGAGTGTGTCAGCAGATGTCTTACTTGCCAACGAGTCAACGCGGAGCACCAGAGTCCAAGTGGTCTACTTTAACCGTTGGAAATACCAAAGTGGAAGTGGGAGCACATTACGATGGACTTTGTGGTGGGACTTCCAGTCACGCAGATGATGCCATTTGGGTTATCGTAGATCGACTAACCAAGACGACTCGTTTTCTACCGATCAAGATCCGGTATAATTTGAATCAGTTAGCGAACATGTACGTAAAAAGAAATTATTTCACGACATGGAGTGCAGGTGCCAATTGTCTCTGATCGAGATCCGTGCTTGACGTAAAAATTCTAGAAAAGCTTGCAAGAGAGGATGGGAACACAATTGAGGTTGAGTACTACTTATCATCCGCAGATAGATAGACAAAGTGAGTGAACGATATAAATACTGGAGGACATGCTTAGAACTTACGTGATGGACTTCAAGGGAAATTGGGACGATTACCTACCCCTAGTGGAAATTTCATATTACAAAATTATCATGCGAGTATAGGCATACCACCGTATGAAGCTCTTTACGGGAGAAAGTGCAGAACTTCGCTGTGTTGGGATGAAGTCGGAGAACGTAAGCTATTAGGACCAAAATTAGTTCAACAGACAGCCGACGTAATGCCGACGATAAGAGCCAGACTGGTAGCTGCACAAGATCGCCAAAAGAAATACGCAGAATTGCATTGTCAATACTACGACTTTGAAGTTGAAAGTTACGTATTCTTGAAAGTATCTCCCTGGAGAAGGAAAATACGATTCGGCAAGAAGGAAAAATTGAGTCTGAGGTTTATAGGAGTATTCGAGATATTGAAGCGAGTGGGCGAAGTGGCATACAAAGTTGCATTACCACCTGAATTGGAGCACATCCATAATGTGTTTCACATATCCGTGTTGCATCTGTACAAGCCTGATTACAAACACGTGATTTCCTACGAGCCCATTCGAGTGGAGAAAAATATGGCGTATAAAGAGATTCTTCTCCAGATATTAGATAGGAAAGAGCAAACATTAAGAAATAAAGTTATATCTTCTGTAAAAGTACTTTGGTGAAACCATGACGCCGAGGAGACCATGTGGGAATTAGAGGATAAGATGAGGAGGGACTATCCCCATTTATTTGTGTAACCTTATACCAATTTCGAGGATGAAATTATTATAAGGGGTGGAGGATGTAATACCCGAGAAATTTTGAATATTATTACTAAAACAATTAATGGAAGTTAAGTGTATACTTGAATATAGACCAATATTATTGTGGCATGGGATATAGTAATTCCTAATAAACTAAGCTAAGTACGTAACCATTATGTGTTACAGTTGAAATGATAAGAAGCTTAGTGTAAAATTCATGATGATTGCCTAGTATTACAAGATAATGAAAATAAGTGTGTTATCAGTTTAATAAGGGAAAAAATTAATTATGTGTAATTGTATAATTCCATGTATGAAATGAATAGGATCTTTAACTAGTAGTATTATCAATTTAGAATTTAATTCATGTTATGTGAAACTAGTATGGTGATAAAGAGTCGGAACTGGCATGAAGAAAAACTAATTTGACATCGCTAGGACTAAATAAGTAATTGCGCCCTCCTCCTAAAAGATAAATCGGCACAAATTACGCCTTGAATGGCTAGAGCTTGAAGAGTTAGTTATTGCAGTGGTTGTTAAATGGAACATTATTGTAATTTGTGACATCATTAAAATCATATGATAAGAGTACATTTAAAAAGTATGAGGTACCCAGTAGCACAATAAAATTATGTGTGACATTTTAATACAGAGTTATTTAATTAACTGTGTATCCCAGAAATTTGGAAAGGGATTAAATGTTTAAAATGGACATTTAATATTGGGTAGTGATATAATAATGATATATGTGCACTAATAATATCTATTGGGAATACCCGGTCAACAATACTTAACTGCGTTATCTTATCTGCAGTAAATATTAAATTATGTGAATGATGAGTGAGTTTTATACTCATAATTGAATGCGTTTGAGCTTAATCTTTTGGTTGATTTTAAGTGTTTGTGTCTATTCATTCATGTTTTATGTTGTTTTGTAGGAATTGGGACAAAAGTTACTTGGATCGACGTTCGGGGTGGCTAGATTAGCGTTTTTGGCTTGCCATTTACACATCAGTCACTTCAGAGCCAATTTGAGTATTTCTCCAGACCTTATTTCGAAAACCTTAAAGAATGAAAACCTTAATGGGCAGTGTTCCAGCGTCGTGCCCATCACTGGGGCACTGGGGAAGAGGTTGGTTGGGCCTGAACGTGTTTTTGGGCGAATTTTGACACCTTTTTGACTCCAAATTGGATTGGGCTTGTTCCTAAGCTAAAAATTGGACTTGTAATCTATAAATACATGATGTAAGGCATAAAATAGAGGGAGAATACATAGATTAGCTTAGATAAAACACTCCATTAGATTAGAATATAAACCCTAGTTCTTAATTAGCCATTGGAGATTGAAGCAAATTGAAGAACACTGAAGATTAAGAGCAAGAGCAAGAGGGGAGTATCAAATTTGCTGACAACAGATTCTATTCTCTTCTCTTCTAATGCTTTTATCTTTTAATGTCTATTCAATTGTGGATTCTTGGTTTTAATTCATTAATTATGAACTAACTCCTTTATTAAGATTTCAATTGAACCTTTTATGGCTATAAATTAGTTATTCAAATTATCCCAATTATTATATCTACTGAATTATTAACAGGAATTCTCAAATGCCAAAAGCTCATTTCCAAGTGATCAATTGCCTTCTATTTAACCCAGATTAATTTTGCTATATTCCTATGCAAAATAATTGAATTAAACTCGTTAGAATCCCAATTCCTTATATGTTACATGCGGCGAACAGATATTTCCATTCTATTCACAAACCTAATTATTCATCATGCAAATAACTAAGTCACATGTCACCATGCCCCGCTTCTAACCCTAGAATTCCTCTTCCGCTTCCTTCTAGAGTAACAACGTAATTATTGGCGATAATTAATCAATCAAGATAAAGCAAGATGAACAATTCACTTCAACATAAATAATTGGAATAAATTGAATAACTAATTTATAGCCATAAAAGGTTCAATTGAAATCTTAATAAAAGAGTTAGTTCATAATTAATGAATTAATGTTCTCAAATCTTTTATAATAGTTTTTAAGTGTTTGTGTCTATTCAAGCATTTTTTATTTTATTTTGTAGGAATTGGGACAAAAGTTTCTTGGATCGACGTTTGGGGTGGCTAGATTCGCGTTTTCGGCTTGCCATTTACAGAGCAGTCACTTTAGAGCCAATTTGAGTATAGCTCCGGACCTTATTTTGAAACACTTAAAGAATTAAAGTTATAGATCTACTTCTCCTCTTTCCGGATCATCTTGAATCATCAAAATCGGAGTTCAGACGAAGACATTATGGCTATTTTCCCAAAGGACGCTTGAGTAGAAAAATATCGAAAAAAGTGGCAATGTAAGGCGCCCAAATTTTTGCTCATGCCCAAAGCCGGGGAATAGTGTTTGAGTTTGTCGCTGCCAAATACCGGGCGCCGGGAAAGGCTTGGTGATGGTCTGGACGCGTTTTTGAGCGAATTTTGACACCTTTTTAACTCCAAATTGGATTGGGTTTGTTCCTAAGCTAAAAATTGGACTTGTAACCTATAAATACATGATGTAAGGCATAAAATAAAGGGAGAATACATAGATTAGACTAGATTAAACACTCAATTAGATTATAATATAAACCTAGTTCTTAATTAGCCATTAGAGATTGAAGCAAATTGAAGAACACTAAAGATCAAGAGCAAGAGCAAGAGGGGAGCATCGATTTATTTCGACAATGTGTATTCTATTCTCTTCTTATCATACTTTTATCTTTTAATGTCTATTCAATCAATTGTGGATTCTTGGTTTTAATTCATTAATTATGAACTAACTCTTTTATTAAGATTTCAATTGAACCTTTTATGGCTATAAATTAGTTATTTAATTTATTCCAATTATTTGTGTCAAAGTGAGTTGTTTATCTCGCCTTTATGCTTATCGATTAATTATCCGATCAAGAATTACCTTGTTACTCTAGAAGAAATTGGAAGAGGAATTCTAGGGTTAGAACTGGGCATGATATCATGTGACTTAGTTATTTGCATAGTGAATAATTAGGTTTGTGAATAGAATGAGAATATCTATTTACCGCATGTAACACATAAGGAATTGGGATCAGAGTGAGTTTAATTCAATTGTTTTGCATAGGATATATAGCAAAATTAATTTGGATTAAATAGAAGGCAAATGATCACTTGAGAAAGGGCTTTTGGCATTTGAGAATTCATGTTAACAATTCAGTAGACATAATAATTGGGATAATTGGATAATTGATTTATAGTTAATAATTGAGGATATTGGAGTCTTAATCCTTATTTACCTAAATTCAATCAAATCTTAATTTTGTTTATTTGCTTTCTTTTAGACTAATCTCTTTTAATTGTTTAATTTAGTTTTCTTAATTAGAAAATTCACAATTTGCAATTGTTTAAATAAAATTGATTTGTTAAGAGTTAGTATTTGGTAATTTTATTAAATAATTTATCGTGGAAACGATACTCTACTTTCACTTTATTACTTGTCGATCGTGTATACTTGCATTTATTCATTGATTATGTAAATCGATCAACAAGTTTTTTTACGCCATTGTTGGGAATTAATTTAATAATTATTTACCAATATTAATTTCAATCAAATTAGTCTTAATTTAAACATTTTTATTTTTATTTTTAATTCTCTTCTATATTTCTCTTTTTCGTACCATGGATGAGTTTGAGTATCAATGGCCATACACGCTCTTGGCTCAACCAAGGGAAACAGGATCGATGGACTTAATACATCTTCTATAGAGGCAGGCAACTTCAAGACGTTGGAGGTTTGCATGCAAAACCATACTGAGTCGAAGGATGGCAAGAACGACTCACCAAGGGGGAGAGAGATCGACAGACTCGAGAAACTTTCTCGCATTGTCAAGACAGATCGAGACACTTTTGAGGATGTTTGAAGCTTTTGAAGCTCAACGTCACAAAGTGTGGCGCTTACTTGTGATTATTGTGCCGAAAATCATATGAGTCATCAATGCGCCATCGCTTTTTGAAAGCCAAGATAAGACGGCAGGTGATTACCCCAATAATTATGTCTATCCTAACAACTATTATCGTGATCGGGGTATCACCCGAATTTTTCATGGAGCCATACTCATCAAGATCAATTTTATGCTCCAAGTCCAACATACCCACCGGATTTCTCGTGTCCACCTCCACTACAACAGAAGAACATTCAAATTTGGAGGAAACTTTGTCCAAGTACATAGCTTCATTTGAGGAGAGGAGGATTAATCAAGAGATATATGAAGTCAAAATTTTACTTAACCAAATAGAACAACTAACCAATGCCTCAAACATTTGTCCTCAATACCCTCGGCTCTATGACATGGATGACGAGACCGATGATGAGCCCGAACCAAATCAGAACCGGACAAAGCCAAATGATATAGATGTTGAAAGAGAGGAAAGACTTGGAGACCAACAAAAGGAGATCTGAAAAGATCTAACTTTGAGTACCAACGAAGATGAGCCAATTTTGATAGTGTCCCATGTACCTTCTCCACCAAAGTTCAAGAATCCGGGCAGTTTTGCAAAACCATGCCCAATTGGAAGTCATGTCGTCGGCAAAGCTCTTGGTGACGTAAGAGCTAGTACAGTTGTGGAGTCATGGTGGGATGAAAAGGAGAAGATAGAGGAAGACTCCATTATGTTTATTAAGCTTCAATGCCCCAATCTAATCATAGACATAATGGAGGAAACACCTAGTTGTTGGACGTTTTTAATAGGGAACCTATCTACAAAGAGAATGCTAGGTGACTTTAATTCTAGGGTCATTACTAATGGGAACCTCCCAAAAGAGACATTGCTACTGATGGATGGAGGGTTCCTCAATTTTCGTAGGGGAATTGGATAGAGAATTGAAGAAGTCAGGCTAAGACTATAAAACAAGCGCTTATAGGGAGGCAACCCAAGTTTAATTTTTATTTTTAGTTTTTATTAAGTTTTATATTAGTAGTTTTGAATTTGTTTTTATTTAAAATTTAATAAATATGTTTCTATCATGGTTTACAGGTTATTCAAGTCAAATTCAAGTGTGGTGCCCAATTTGTTCCATGTGCCTAGCATATTCTCCAAACTTAGCAGACAAGGAGGAAGATTGCTATATTTTCAGGGAAGTCCTCTACTTTAATTTTTTCTATTTCAGCCATTGAGGACAATGTCTAGTTTAAGTTTGGGGGTACTTTAGTGTCGTATTGCATATAGTTAGTTATCTGCATAGTAGTTCATTTTTTTTATGTGTTAGCATTGTTTTTTTTAGGTTGCATATAATACATGGTAGTTATTTGCATATTCATATATGTGTTGCATTAGTATGTGTTCATGTAGTATAATTGCATTTTTTTTTTTTTTTTTTTTGCATGAATCTGCAGTGATCGGTATTGTGTGGTCTTAGCTCTACCTATGATAAGATTGGTATTAAATGTTAACTTGAATAAAGGTTGATAATTGATGATGAGTTCTAATTTTAATCATGATGATAATCTGAGCCTGTCTAAAACTTATGTAACCGGTTAGCACTTAAAGTTTAACTGTTTTAATCCACTTGGTTCAAGGGTTTCATAATTTGTTTCTGAGGGAAAATCTTTGTTAAAATTTAAGGAAATTAGTGAACTCAAGCAGAAAGGTTGAATGACGTAAAAGCTTGAGTTTGGGGGAATCTATGGGATATATATATTACAAAAAGAAAAAAAAAAGAAAAAAGAAATGATGAAAAGAAAAAAAAAAGAGAAAAAAATTCCAAAAAGAAAGAAAAAAAAAGAATAAACACCATGACATGCTTGTCTAGTTTTGTGGCCTTTGTTACTTGAGTAAGTAAGCCCGAGGGGATTGTCTTTACACCTAGCGCCCTAAGGTCTTAATGGCTTGGGAGTCGTTGGTCGAAAACTCGTTAAGGTAGCACTGAAAAGCCTAATGGAATAAGACATTGCTCAGCCATGAGAAAAAAAAATGAATAAAACACGAGAAAGAGCAAAAATGCCCTCGTGATTGAATAAGAGTATAAATAAATCTGCATTTACCTTAAGACTTGGTAATTGCTTAGTTTTAACCGGAGTTGTCATGTTCACAAAAGTAATTGAATTGGAACTGAAATTTTCCTTCTAAGAAGTTTGTTATGTGATTATCTTGAACTGTGGTTGGTTAGAATGGTTAACAAGCACACACACACAACATGGGTGATGACAGTGTTTGGATTGACTAATTGTTTAGAGTTATGGATTTTAACTTGATTGATATATTGTTTGAGTATCGTGGTATCTTTGAGGTCCTGCTGCTATATATCATAATCGATTTATTACCGGGTTCAGAGGTATATTATAAAGTAGATCATGCATATGCATTCATGTAGTTGAGTTAGTTTGTTTATTTTAGTTCTTTTTGTTTTTTTGCTTGAGGACAAGCAAAGGTTTAAGTTTGGGGGTATTTGATGAAAGAGTTTTATACACATGAATTGGATACATTCGCTTAATTTATTGTTGTTCTCAAGTCTTTTAGAATAGTTTTTAAGTGTTTGTGTCTATTCAAGCATTTTTTATGTTGTTTTGTAGGAATTGGGACAAAAGTTTCTTGGATCGACGTTTGTGGCTAGCTAGATTCGCTTTTCGGCTTGCCATTTACACAACAGTCACTTCAGAGCCAATTTTAGTATATCTCCATACCTTATTTTGAAACACTTAAAGAATTAAAGTTGTAAATCTACTTCTCCTCTTTCCGGATCATCTTGAATCATCGAAATCGAGTTCGGACGAAAGTTAGTTATGGCCATTTTCCCAAAGGACGCTTGAGCGTAGAAAATGTCGTAACATGTGGCAAGGTGGGCGCCCAAAATAGGTTATGCCCAAAGCCGGGCGGGCGCTTGGGGTAGGTTTGAAGTCATGCCCAGCGCTAGGGGCCTGGGAAGGGGTTGGTGATGGCTCTGACGCGTTTTTGAGCGAATTTTGACACCTTTTTTACTCCAAATTGATCGGGTTTGTTCATAAGCTAAAAATTGACTTGTAAACCTATAAATACATGATGTAAGACATAAAATAAAGGGAGAATACATAGATTAGACTAGATTAAACACTCCATTAGATTAGAATATAAACCCTAGTTCTTAATTAGCCATTGAGATTGAAGCAAATTGAAGAACACTCAAGATCAAGAGCAAGAGAAGCAAGAGGGGAGCATCGATTTGGTTACAATAGATTCTATTCTCTTCTTATCATACTTTTATCTTTTAATGTCTATTCAATTGTGGATTCTTGGTTTTAATTCATTAATTATGAACTAAATCTTTTATTAAGATTTCAATTGAACCTTTTATGGCTATAAATTAGTTATTTAATTTATTCCAATTATTTGTGTCAAAGTGAGTTGTTTATCTCGCTTTATGCTTATTGATTAATTATCCGATCAAGAATTACCTTGTTACTCTGAAGGAATTGGAAGAGGAATTCTAGGGTTAGAACTCGGGCATGATATCATGTGACTTAGTTATTTGCATAAAGTGAATAATTAGGTTTGTGAATAGAATGAGAATATCTATTCATCGCATGTAAATACATAAGGAATTGGGATCAGAGTGAGTTTAATTCAATTGTTTTGCATAGGATATAGCAAAATTAACTTGGATTAAATAGAAGGCAAAGGATCACTTGAGAAAGGGCTTTTGCATTTGAGAATTCATCGTTAACAATTCAAGAGACATAATAATTGGGATAATTGAATAATTGATTTATAGTTAATAATTGGGGATATTGGAGTCTTAATCCTTATTTACCTAAATTCAATCAAATCTTAGTTTTGTTTATTTGCTTTCTTTTAGACTAATCTCTTTTAATTGTTTAATTTAGTTTTCTTAATTAGAAAATTCACAATTTGCAATTGTTTAAATAAAATTGATTTGGTTAAGAGTTAGTATTTGGTAATTTTATTAAATAATTTCTCGTTGAAACGATACTCTACTTTCACTTTATTACTTGAAGAGAGGGTGCGAGAGGCCAGACATAACCTTGCTATTGATAGCTTTCTTGATTGACTCATTAATCAGGGCCCCAACATTAATCTTAAGCCCTGTAACTATCGCATAGAGCAAAGTTGCCCTTTCCCTGGTTCCATCACTGACATGGCGGATAGGCTGGATGTTAGAACAAATAAAAGTATACCACGCCTTACCGTAACGGCTAAGGGCCTGCTGGGGAAATGACGTTCTCTCACAAGTGTAATCATTTGTTTTCCACATCGTCCCAGGGTTACCCAATTTATCAATAATTTTGTCAGACTGATAGCACCGAATCCCATTCTCCCTATAATCGTGCCCATCAAAATTAGGAGTCCCATAAACTTCATTTATAGCCTTGCTATCGAACGGGATCAACTTCCCCCTCACTGGTGCCGCCAGAGGGCCTTCAGGAATGGCGTTAGCATAAAATTCTGTCACTTCCACAACCACGACATATTTCGGTGGTTTGGTGAAGTGCACCCACTTCATGGCGCTAATCATGGCATTCATTTGGCCATCTTTGTCATCGGGTCGAAGGCCTCGCTCAGGCACTGGGGTACGCAACAAGAAATTCTGGGTATAACGCTTATAAGCTTCCTCGGATGGAAATTTGACTGCATCCCACGCCGTAACTGGCGCTCGGGACGAAGAAGAAGGAGGCCCAATACTTGTTCGAGGATGCTTAGGAGCCATTGTTGAAGCAAAAGATAATATAAAGATGTGTGTGTAGCTATCTCTGTGCAAGCCAAGAGTTGGGCAAATCACTGTACCTGATTTAGTTTTTATAGGTAAAAAGGTGGGGATGCTACGGTGATGAAGGAACCGTTGAGACGGTTGGGCACCCAAATGGTAAGAAACGGCCGACGGTTAGATGAACGGTCGGAAGTTGAACAGTTTATGTCGCTTGGGAAGAGAGAAGTTATGAGAGTTGTGCACTGATACGCAATGTGAGAGAGAGGCATAACTGTGTAAAACACCTCAATTAAAGCTGGGAATCACTTGTGGCACCGGGGCGCTGGATTTGGGGCAGGGGCGCAGGGTCAAACCCACCCTGGAGCTGGGGTGCGAATCTCTGAGTAATACTTGACGCTGGGGCGTGAGTTTGCAGTGTGATGGGAGCAAAACATGGCACTGCGGCGCGACGCATGGCGCCGAGGCGTGAATTAGCAGTGTGATATCTTACTACATGGCGTACTGGGCGCGAAATAATAATCTTTGGGCGTTGAGAATGACGCCGGGCGAAAGTTACCGCACACATGAGTCTCCGTATTTTGATAGAAAGTAAGGAAATTATGCACATACCAACATAACATATTAGCCAGCAACCTAGACAGCTAAAACAGAGGAAAGAAACATAGTATTGGCAAGGGTTATCCAAGGGTTGATAGAGACTAACAAGATGCACTATACAGAACACAGATAGTGAACCTAACACAGACACAACACACAGTATACAAAACATATACAGAGACTAAATTACGAAAATGAAACTTAAGATAATAAAGATAAAAGAAGTTGTTTGATACTGAGATGGGGATGCCTCCCATCAAGCGCTTGATTTTGAGTTGTCAGCTTGACTATCATCCTGTCTTACACCGGGTCTCCAAATGTAATGGAGGTAATGTGCCGGTCGACCTTGCCGCCCCAGTAGTGTTTTAACCTCTGCCCATTGACCTTGAATGTTGTGTCAGAATTCGAGTCCTCAACCTCTATTTCCCCGTATGGATAAACCTTGGCAACTGTGAAGGGGCTCGACCATCTGGACTTTAGCTTCCCAGGAAATAACTTTAGTTAGGAATTGTAAAGAAGAACCTTCTGGCCCGGTTCAAAGTGCCTCTCGAGGATTTTCTTGTCATGCCACCTCTTGGTCTTCTCCTTGTACAACATAGAGTTTTCATATGCTTGTAGACGAAACTCGTCTGATTCATTTAGTTGCAGCGATGCCACGTACGCCTCAAGATCAAAGTTGAGCTTCTAAATAGCCCAGTAAGCGTTGTGCTCCAATTCATCTGGGAGATGACATGCCTTACCATAGACAAGCTTATATGGAGACATTCTGATAGGCATTTTAAAAGCTTTGTGGTAGGCCCACAATGCATCATCTAGCTTCTTAGACCAGTCCTTACGATATGGGTTAACAATCTTTTCCAAGATTTGTTTCACCTCTCGATTAGAAATTTCAGCTTGACCGTTGGTTTGTGGGTGGTAGGCAGTGGCAATCTTATGAGTTACCCCATACTTGGCTAAAAGGGCTTCAAAGTATTTGTTACAAAAGTGCAACCCTTCATCGTTGATGATAACCCGAGGTGTACCAAAACAGGTGAAAATATTCTTCTTAAGGAACTGAAGCACCACCTTAGCATCATTTGTCGTCAAGGCAACTGCTTCCACCCACTTTGAGACATAATCCACTGCCACAAGGATGTAGAGATTGTTGAAAGATGACAAGAATGGTCCCATGAAGTTGATGCCCTATACATCAAATAACTCCACTTCCTGGATATTCTGCAGTGGTAGCTTATGTCGTCTTGATATAGTGCCCACCCGTTGGCATCTGTCGTAGTGCATCACATATGCGTGTGCATCCTTGAATAGGGTGGGCCAATAAAATCCCGACTAAAGCACCTTAGCTATAGTTCGCTGGCCTCCAAAATAACCTCTATAGTTTGAAGAGTGGCAGTGATGTAGCACACCTTCAATTTCTTCTTCCGCCAAACATCTTCACAGAATCTGATCCGAACATTGTTTGAACAGGAAGGGCTCATCCCACAAATATTGTTGGGCATCCTTTAGGAATTTCTTCCTTTGTTGATAGCTCAGATTTTGGGGAAACACTTGGCAAGCGACGTAATTGGTGAAGTCTGCATACCACAGAACGTTTCCATTGACAACAAAAAGTAGCTCATCCGGGAAGAAGTCATTTATGGCTTTGTCGGCATCACCCGAAGGCGTGGTGTTTTCCAATCTAGATAAGTGGTTGGCAACCTGATTTTCTGTCCCTTTCTTGTCTCAGATTTCTAAATAAAACTCCTAGAGATTCAGAACCCACCGTATCAACCTCGACTTAGCATCCTTCTATTCTATCAAATACTTGATCACCGAGTGATCGGTGTATACAATCATATAATTTAACTAAGCATCAGTTAATGTCTTCCTGGCATAGTAAATGTTGTGGAAGACCTTCTCCCTTCTCTGGCCTAACACTGACCCTATTACAAAGTCACTGGCGTTGCACATTAGCTCAAAAGGGTAGGCCCAGTCTAGAGCTACCACAATAGGTGCTGAGATAAGCCTTTTCTTTAATAACTCAAAGGCGCTCAGGCAGTCAGCATCAAACTGGAAAGACATGTCTTTTTCCAGAAGCGTGCACAACGGTTTGGTGATTCGCGAGAAGTCCTAAATAAACCTTCTGTAGAACCCGGCGTGCCCGAGAAAACTTCTTACCCCTTTCATTGAGGTGGGCGGTGGAAGGTTATTGATCACATCTATTATTGCCTTATCAACCATAATTCCACCAACAGAAACCCGATGACCCAAAATAATGCCTTCTTCGAACATGAAGTGACACTTCTCCCAATTCAGCACCAGGTTAGTATAACGCCCCGAAATCCGGTCTATTTTCACATCCGGATTCCGTTCATCACGATCCCTTTTTCGTCCAAACATACAACATTATATAGCTAAATATAACAACATACATCCTCAAATCCCAGGTTCTAAAACCATAAAACCTCTTTCATTCCAAATAATGATAATTACATTATTCTTTACATCTTGTACAAGTGACTTTTATCCGCCACCAAGGATACATAATCGTTCATTAAACTATTCTATAGTTTAATTCTATCATTCTATATTACAAGTCTTTGCTTAATCTTCACGCTCATTCATCTAATGAATGATACTTCTTCTGGATACCGATCAACTTAATCTTTATGGGATCCTTAAGTTCTTTTTAACATCGTTCGCTGAAAATGTTTTTATTTAAAGCAAGTGTGAGCATTCAATTTCTCAGCAAGTCAAAGCAGTTGAACAAACAACTTCAAGAATTTAAACATTCTTTTAAGACTTCAATAACCGAACAAAGGTTATGAAACATCTTGAATTATAGGAATAATCTTGATTCCTATCATTTTAAAACATTAGTTATATTCCCTTTGAAATACTTTCATTCTCTACTCTCTTTCATACACATTCTGTCTGGCTAGAATCAATAGCACAGGCTTCACAATAACGGTTCATGTATAAATAGAACATGCTCATATTGAAAAGTTTGATCATAGAACAGTTCATATCATAGAAACACCGAAGTGTATACATTGTGGCACAAGGCCTCATATATTTTAACCTCTTTTACAAATATCACACATTTGCACATAGACAGAACCTCTCAAGTTCAACATCTGAGAAGTTTAAAAACTAGCATTCATTTAAAATATGAATGAAGTTAGGAAACTTGCCTTACGCACAGCTACAGCTTATAGTTTACGTTGAACTGCTCATTCCAATTCCTATGTAGCACATAAGGAAATAACACATACACCAATTAGTCATATACTTGACTTACTCATTGGTTTACTTTACTTTACTTCTTAGGGTTCACGTTCTTACAACTAAGTTTACGCGACCAACTTCCCTTACCGGTTAACGGCTTCATGACATATGGAGATGTCTTACTTAATACGTTCATCATCTTTGATTATTTATATTCTTATCTTCTTCTTATAACTCTCCTAGGACTGAACACACATCGTGTCTCTCCTAGAAGTCCATATGGTACTCTGAGTGGTTTCCCACAAACAACCAACAAACAAGTTCCCGTCTCATCTACACTGCCCATAACAGTGAGTTAGATCGTTTGCCAGTTTTGTATATACCTTCGCTCTCTGAAGGAATTGTTTAGCCCAACTCCCATATGTCAACCATCAAAGGTTACGATTGCACCACAACCTAACTTATCTTAACTTATCCGAACTATTAAACAATAGTGTTCGTTAAGTCAATTTCTTATTCCTTATGGCTTTCTGGCAACTAAATACAATACCTCAAGATTTATTCTTTATCGTCCAAGTCATACAGTCTTTAGTCTACTAAAAACGATCATTCAATATTCATTCAACGCATTTATAGCGTTAAGCATTTTACGTTACCTTATTCTTATCTTACAACATTCGATTCATTTGACTCGGAAACGTTATCCAAGTTATAAACATTAACTCGACTTCTTTACGTTATACGCACTTGTCTTTAATTTAGCTTCTTCACCATTCACATGTTTAATCATTGATCCTCATTACCTTACGGTCAAACCATACACGGGGTGTAGGTTCTACCCGTTTAGTATTCGCGTACACTTAACCTTTAACTCGGTTCAAGTGTTCAACGCTTACATTTCATTCTAACATTCTCATCCGACTCACATTCAGCTTTCATTAATCTTATTACTGTTTGCTACGACTTTCTTGATAATTCATATCTTACTTACTACTCCCGTCAACGTCTAAGTCATACAACCAATATATACTTAAAACGTTTGTCAACGTGAATACGATTCACGAGGGTCGTTTACGTATTCAACATTTACGTTACTTGCCTCTTAATTCTAATCAACCTTCATCCAAGGTTTTAATTACTTCCATTCATTACTCGTCACCTGAACCCCATGTTCATTAGTCTTTCTTAATGTCAAAGCCATACGGTTCGGTGTATGCTAAGACTGATCGTTCATCGCAACAACATTGCGTTCACAGCGTCTAAATGCTTTACATTCATCTCTCATGACCATGACATAACATCCACATGTTATTCATTACCCTAGTTAATCAACATTTAAGGAATCACAATTATAGCAATCCCTCACGTTCGTTTCATTGTGACTACGGTTCCCGGACATTGGTTTCGTAACCCGCGTCAACATTCTTTATCTTTTAATCTCATTTAATCTTTTCACTCAACCTTTATCAAAGGTTTAATACACTTAATTAAGTGTTACATTAGTTGAATTACATGTTCATATTTCTTTCTTGCACATCCCCTAGTAATTGAGCAATAAAAATCTCATTTCTGAATTGCCTCACCTTGCCGTGACTGCGGCCGCGACGCCTGCCTCCTTCCCTTTCTTTCACGCTCATGCGCCCACTTAGCAAGATAGCTAATGGTCCGAGCTCGTCTTTGTGGTGCCACCCTCTAAGGCACGACTTCATAAGACTATGCGCCAAGCATGAAACCTAGAAAAATTTTCTAAGTCTTTTACAAGCTTGAGACGCTGACTTCGAAATCTCATATCTTATTTGTTATAACTCGGAATAAGATCATTCCAAAGCCATTTTCTTCCTTATCTTACGTACTTCAATTACCCTCAGATAGAACTTCATTCTAAATCTGCTAACATTCCATTCAATTGGCTTAATCTTCGCTCTTCGTTCATTTTACGGTTTTAACGTTCTTCGTTCGTTCGTCCGTAATTCAGTCATCCGAACTCGGAACTCGTTCGTTCTTGAGTCCACGACTCACATTTTATACATTCTCTTACATTATTATGAAACCCTACATGTTCGGGTTCATTTACAAACTTTCTAATTCTCATTCTTCTTTTAAGAAATTTTTGCCATAACTTCGTTATAGCTCAATTTTAATCCGTTCTTCACGAACGTTTCTAACGTTCTTAACGAAGCAATAAGCAACTAACTTATACGCGATGGTTTTAAACTTGTCCATCAACAACAATTATCCTACGATGGTTTTAAATTTGTCCATCAACAACGTTCTTCGTGTTTTTCCCGTGTTCTTCGTGTTCTTCGTTCGTTCTTCATTTTTAATCGATATTTTGGATTATGATTTCACTTTTTCTTGGAATTTGATGTTATAGAACATCATTCCTTACTTATTTAACCTACTCATTCATAAGGTTCATTCGAAACGCTCAAAATCCTTATGAATCTTATACTTCCTTAAGAAATTTATAAACTAAATTCCTAATTCTTATTTCTTTGTTTTCTCATGATTTCAACTATATGAAATCATTTTTAACTTCATCTACTTCTTATCTTCATTAAGTTATGTTTTTGAACATATTCAACTTAAAGAAAATTAGAAGACACTAGGGTTCGGATTACAGTTCTTCTTTAATCTCCTTTCGTCGGACAAAGCGTGCATTCGAGCTAGCTTTTCCTCATTCCTCTTCCTCTTCCTCTTCTTCTCCCATCCGAACTCTCTCTCTATCTCTCAAGTGTTGGTTGAAATTTCAAACCAAACAAATGAGCTTAAGGCTTGTTTAAATAGAAAACCAAGGCTAGGGGTATTTTGGTCATTTCGCCCCTAACCTCCTTACTATTCAAAGCTTAGCCACCAAGTTTACTTGGTGGCCAAGTGGCCGCCCCACCTCCTTACATAGCTTCCCTTGGAAGCTTTGTGCTTCCGTCTTTCGGGTTTCGTCCGACAGTTTTAAAAACTGCGATTCTCGGAATCCAAATATTTTTGGATATTCCGTCTTTCCTTTACCGACTAACTTTTATGCATTCTTCGGATTTCTGAAAAATTGAAAAACACTTTTTGGTGTCAAGCGTTTTCCTTCACGTTTTCCCCTAACGTAGCTAAACGAGTGAAAAGTACATAACAATACTTTTCATCATTTTTATTTCGTTGGATTTCTGCACGTTTTTTGAGAAAAACTTTTATCGGCTTACTTAACTTTTCACGATATATTATCGTCAAATCTTTCGACGGAATGTCATTTCGACATACCGAACTCTCGAAATGACTTAGGTTATTCAAACCCTAACCCTTAGGTTTCGTCGGGTAAATAGTGCCTATTTCATCTTTTTCCCCGAAAATATTTTTGTTCTCGAAAATTTTTATTTTTGTCTTGAAAATTCTTACTCGTTCAGTCTAACTCGTAGCCAGAATCCACCCGTTGAATAATCATTCTAGGTTATAGAACGATTAATAAACACATAGCACATAATAGTATTAATAAAAATTCATTTTATTAATAACCAATTCTTTAAACTTAAATTCTGGACAATCCGATTTTTCGGGTTGTCACATTCTTCCCTCCTTATAAAAATTCCGTCCTCGGAATTTCTTAAAACCAAACCCTTACCCGGGTCCTCACATTCTCCCCTTCGTCAAAGAATTTCGCCCTCAAAATTTTATCTTACTCATCTTCTCAACTTCTCTTCAAAGAAGTTCTTATCTTTCATACATTCCCTACCCTTCATAACTTATCAAGAATCATGAAGTAAAAGGAATAACTAGGAATATAAGGATTCCTTTAAAACATTTCATACTTTTGCTGAGAGGTCAAATCGACCATGAACTCTTACTAGGTTTAACAGTATTTCACCGTAAACCCTTCTTACACGGTCAGTTTACAATCACAAAGAAGGTAAACAACCTCTTCCATACGTAGGTGATCAACCTATCGTATAACCCCATTTCAGGGTATGTTCACCTCAGACTTAATCATTGGATTTTGCACCAAAATAATTTGGTTCGACATAGATCTTCAAAGAAAGCTCGATTTTCTTTTAATCATGACATACCATTCGTCTTAGCAAAAAGCAAGTAGCTTAGACCATACCAATAAATTGGACATCAACTTGAAACATTCATCTAGTCAACTCACTTGACATCGACCAATTCTTTAAATTCTTTTGCAATACATGTCGAATTCGTGAAATTCTCGGAATGGAAGTCGTATTTTTATATTGAGCTTGGAAACATTAGTTATCAATGGAGCAAGTCATATTTGGCATTATAGAGTTGCGGATTCGAAAATGACCAGATTCCGACTTAGAACGAAGAAACGAGCGTTGAACGTTCACGAACGTTTATCGTTTCGTTAAAAATGAACTAATAGGTGAATTTTTAGCAAACGAAGTCAAATAGATAAAATTCTTGCATAAAGGTGTAGAGTATGTAATTTGTGAACCGTAGGCTTTAGAACGAGCTAATATAGACTTATAACGTAGAAGTTATGCGTTTGGGTATTTCGCAAAGTTAAAAATCTGTCAAATTTTTCTAAGGCATAGAGTTGGCGCCGCGGCGCCAACATAATGCCAAATGGTGGAACTGCAGCATCGTGCATAGTGTCATTACCTATTGCAGAATCGCACCGCGGCACAAGAAAGAGAGTTATGTGTTGCGCCACAGCGCCAGTCCTAGAGTTTCGACATACAAGAATGTTTACAAGTATAGAATGAAAGATAACTCATTAGTAATGAACTAAGATGTAAATATAACTTTGTTAAAGCATTGTTAGACACTTAATGTATGATGATTAAAAGTTAATAATCAATTGAAGATGAACGTAATGAGAACAACGCAATGTGTTAAGCCGGCTGTAGAAATTTGTTGACCAAGTTGATTATGAATCCAATGGTTTGCAATACCAGTATGGGTTATGTAATTACTTAATGAACATGATAAGACCTTCCCTAAATCACTGTTATAGTAATGACTTTAGGAATTTAATGTTGTTTAATGAATAGCTAAACGACGAACGTAAAGTATAAAGAACGTGAACCGTATTCAATAATGATAAGAACTATAACGTTAAGAGTTACAACTAAAAGTTGTTAAGTAATACGTAAATGTAAACGGTATGCAATAAAGTGTACTTAACTAACGACGATCGAGTTTTGATTAATAACGTAAGAATGTTAGTAAGCCGTTAGGAAGGATGATTAACTCGAAATGAGTTCAATTAATGAAGTAAATCCACGTAAGACATAGAAGAGAAAGAAGTTGGTAAGAGTGATGTAAAGATAATGGCAAGCCTGAACCAATAGTAACAAATCTAATGTATGATTAGATTGAGAAGAAGGGTAAGATTTATTAGGAACCATGTATGTTCATTCATGACCTAATGTAGTATATTATGTTGTTATGTATTGTAGAGACCATAAAGACTGAAAGGAAAAGTTATTTTTAATGAAGTAGACGCTGAAGGCAAGTTTTTCTTAAACGCTTGTCTAACCTTCGTGTTAGCCAAGTTTTCTGTGATTCATGTTATGAGATGCATGAAGTGTTTTACTAAAGGGTCGATGCCAGTTTTATCTTGGCTAGACTAATCTTGAAGAGTTGATTGATTTATTTACAAGTCTTTCAATATAGAATTGCTAACACTATCCTACGCCAATTGTTTGGTACAGATTCAAGGGAAGCCTGAGTATGAATAAACAAATGTATTTTTCATTGATTATTTGATGGGCACGCGAGGTTTCCAAAACTTAAACGTACATACGTTTAACATGATGTAGTGTTGATCAACATAGAGTACTATGGGCTGATCACCCAGAAGTGCTCGTAAGATATGTCGGACTTACGGACTTAGTGCCGGGTTGTCCTTTTCAAAGAAATTAGGAACTGCTCATAGTCTTGAGCAAAAATTGATGTTTTACTGAATATTGTTATTGTAAAACGTTTTGAAAGAAAAGAAGTGATATTTTGAATTATCGATAGTACTTCATAACTATTGTCCAGTTATTGAAGATATATGATTCCTGTGTTTCAAGCATGTCGTTTAAAAGAAATTGTTGTACTTGCTGAGCTTATTATGCTCACTCTTGCTTGAACCATATGAATACAACTAGGACCGAATGAACCGAGGGATACGACAAGGTTAAAGGCAAGACGAAGATGAACGATTAGTTTACCTTGTAATAAACTAGTAAGTTGTATATATTATATTATGATGAACAAAGAATGTATTGGTTTTAGAACCTGGGGATGAGATGTAATATTATTAATGTAATAAGAATGTCGTTGATTCACACATTTTGATGTCGTTTCAATAGAATGGATGTACAGTTATGAGTACTATGTAGCACCATCTGTCGGGTTGGAAGATACCCGGATTTGGGGGCGTCACAGGTTGGTATCAAAGCTATAAGCGTAATGCGTGAAGAACCTCGAGCCTTTTGCTGGTGACGTCCTTATAAGGGAATGCACCGTAACCAGACTTTTCCTAGGGGGCGTCGAGCAAGTCTATGGCTAATTTATAGGTACCCCTATGAGGTGCTACGGTTGAAAGTACCATTAGCGTCACAGGTTGTTATCAAAGAATTAGGTTATAAAACTTAAGGGGGGAAGAACCTTAGGCTAATAACCTCGTTAAGGATGAAAAGTCCGAAGGAAGTAAACTCGAGCTTTACTTAAGTTGAATGAGTCAATAAGGTATTGAGTAAACTCAGTACCGAAAGATTCAAAAGATGGAAAGTAACCCTAAATAAATTAAATGTGATTTGTGCTTATACTATTGTGTGTTATGTACTAATCAACATATGTGTTATTGTAGGACGTCGATCGATAGATTGATGTATAGAGATATACACGCGGTGAGCAAAGAAATTGTGAACAGAGTAGAGCCTGTACCTTTGCCGGTGGCGGAGGTACCATTAGTGATTCTAGAGGAGTCGGAGACAATGGAGTACTTTTATGAGGAGGACTACTCTGAGGGAGATATGAATATAATGTCATATCTTACTATGATGGTTTATGAGGAGGAGGAAATGGAGGTAACATCGGTTAATACGGTGGTACCTACACTAGAGTCAATACCTCCAGATGCAATGAGAGCATTGTATCTGGCAAAGTTGCTGACAGAATGTGCAACCGAGAGTACATGCATGCAAAATCGTGAGTGAAGAGATTAATTATCTCCATGAAGCTAAGGTGTCTGCAGTAGATTTTTGAGTTAGAACATGATAGACATGTGCTTATGACAGAGCAAGCTAGGGACTATAAAGAAGAGGCCGATAAGCTTCGTAAGAAACTGATTAAGAGAGACCGGAAGATAGTACGGATGTCTTACATCAATGAGAGTGCTCATAAGGATTTCAAGCTTAAAGTTGTTTGTTATTCCATAGAGTCGGGGTAGACTCGACATACTATTAGTCGGGATAATGTAACGAGGATTGCGAATGAGAAATATGAGGACATTGTTATGCATTATTAGAAGTCTAGCGTTTTTAATATGTGTGTAGTGACGTAAAACCCTCTTTTGAATAACAGGGTAGTCTTTTTGTAAATCCCAACTTTTGAGAAGTTCAATTGCGGGATAGAAATGTACTAGCCATTGGCTATGGAAGTAAAGTGTAAATAGTTTCCGACTATGAATAAGCATATGAATATAATGAAGTTTTCATTTAATATGCTTTGTTATGGTATGAGTTGTTAGGAGATGAATAATAACGAAATAAGTAAATAAATAATAATGAAATTCTATTTAATCAGTAAATGCCGTCAAGATGAAGACAAAGTAATCGTGAAGCTTAAATCAATGTAATGAAAATCAAGGGGGTCAAAACAACCCTATGCAAGAGTTCGTTAATTTATTAACTACATTTAACTAAACCGGGGTAGAGAGTACCACGCCAAACCTAGGTTAACCAGAATGACTACCCTTAAAGAATTTAAAAGCATAGGTCGGCCGGAGTTCAAAGGAACGACGGACCCATTACAAGCCCAGACATGGGTAATAGAAATAGATAAGGCATTTGTTATTACAAAACGTAGGTGAGGCGCAACAGACTTCTTTTGAGACTTACATGATGAAAGTGGAAGCCAATTTTTTATGGGAGGTTCACCAGGTTGCGACTAGAACAAATGTGGTAGCGTGGGAATAGTTCAAGAAGGTTTATCTTTGAGAATTATTTCCCTACAAGCATGTAAGGGAGGATGGAGATTTAGTTCTTAGAACTTAAACTAGGGGACATAACGGTTCACCAGTACGCGGCCAGATTCAATGAATTGGAAAGGTTTGCTCCACACCAAGTGGACACTAAGGAGAGGAAGGATCGTAGGTTTGAGCAGGGCCTAAAACCCTGGCTCTATAGTAGGATTTCTGTGTTCTAGAGTGTTTCCTGTGTGACCATTTTGGAAAAGGTAATTATAGCCGAGGGTGGTAGTGAGGCGTTGACTCAATATCACAAAGAGAGGGAGAATAAGAGCAAGGGAAAGGGAGGAACCAA
This sequence comes from Panax quinquefolius, assembly GCA_020205615.1. NCBI lineage: Eukaryota > Viridiplantae > Streptophyta > Magnoliopsida > Apiales > Araliaceae > Panax > Panax quinquefolius. Next base: position 77,081,660 of record CM035157.1, read on the forward strand.
GGCAGAGAGTGCCAGTGGTAGTTATAGTAAGCCAAAAAGAGAGAATTTTTAACTCCGAGAATACTAGAGTGGGACAAGGGGATTCTAAGCATAAGATCGAAGTGTGTAAGACATGTGGAAATACTCATCTAGGAGTCTGTCTAAAAGGGATTATAAGTATCTTTAAACATTACGGTAGAGAATGGGGAAATAACTTTCGTTAATTATATTCGTGGAAATGGTTTCATGGATAATAATTGTAAGCAAGTGTTGATAGATAAGCACCGATAATGTTAAGAGAATTTGAAGTAATTCTTGGTATGAATGGGTTGATTAATCATAGAACTTTAATAAATTGTTAGAATAAAAGTTTGAATCTTCGATTTTCTAAGTAACCCAAGGTAGTATTTTATAGTAATAAAATATCGCGACGCTCTTGTTGTTTAACGATGAAGCAAGTTAGGAGGATGTTAAGGAAGAGGATTAGTCGTTACGGTTTTGTATCAACTATTGTAATAGGAGTAAGTTAGCAATTAAGAATAAATACCCATGGCCCAGGATCGATGATCTATTTGATCAGTTGAAGAGGGCAAAGAATTTTTCTAAGATAGATTTGCGTACGGGGTACAGTCGGTTGAAAGTAAGGAAGAAGGAGGAGGTACATAAGATGACATTCAGAAATCGTTATAGTTATGACAAGTTTCTGGTAATGTCAATGGGGTGGACTAATGTACGGAAGCTAGATTTTTTATAAGAGGTGTTGAGCAAGTCAGGGGTGAATTGATAGGTACCCTTATGAGGTGTTATGATTAAAAGTACCATTAGCGTCGCAGGTTGGTATTATCGAAATGGGAAGTGACAAAAATAGTTTTTAGAAACTAAAAAGGGAAGTTAAGTGAGGTACTTGTACTGTCTCTATCAGATGATATGGGGAATTTTATAGTGTATATCGATGTTTCGCATAGATGACGAGATTGCGTGCTTATGTAGCATGGCAAAGTCATTAGGTATGCATCACGCCAGTTAATGGATTATGAGAAGGTCTATCCTACTTATGATCTATAATCGGTAAATTGTAGTTTTTGAATTAAAAATTTGAAGATAGTATTTATATTTGAGAAGTGTGAGATATACACGGACTCTAGGAGTCTGAAATATATCTTCACACAAAAGGAGTTGAATATGAGGTAGATAAGGTAATTAGAATGGATAAGAGATTTCGACATTGATATGTTATATCAATCCGGGAAAGTTAACGTAGTAGTTTAATGCTAAGTAGGAAGGGTAGGGAATAGCTATCGATTTTAACAACTCAGAATGAGTTAATAACGGAAATGGCGAAAATGGAGTTAGTGGTTAAATTGTGGAAGGAAGTGGTAGAAATGTTATTCACAGTATAGACTCAATCCACGATACTTGAACAAGTTAAGTAACTACAACTATGTAATGAGGAATGTACGCGAATGAAGAAAATGATGCATGATGAAAAGAAGATCAAGTATAATCTTGTTTTGAAGGAGGAATTTGAGTTCCAAATAATTCTAAGTTAAAAGCTAATGAAAGGGTAATAACTTAATGTGTCAATAAGTATTTAAACTTCCAACTCAAATTATTGATAGGAAGTGATAAGTCATGAAAAATAAGATAATACCTTCGTTGAAGGTGAAATGAAAGAACCACAATGTCAAAGAAGCAGCATCAGGAACTTGAGATTAAAATAAAGGAAAATGTTTTCTCAATGGTGTATGTATTATTAGCGTGATTCTCGGGGAGAATCCTTATAAGGGGGGGAAGAGTAAACGCCTCGTAAAAATTTGGATTTTGAGAATTAAATTTTATTTTTATTATGTGGATTAAATGAATTTAATTAATTATTTATGGGAGTAAGATAATTGAAGATCGTTCTATGACCTAGACATATATCGAATGTCATAGTATTTTGGCTACGTGGTAGAATTAAAGTGTTTGAATTTCCAAGACGAAAATAAAAGCTTTCGAGAGAAATTTTCTCGAAAACACTATTCACGATTTCGCGCTCAGAATTATTTTTGAACTTCCAAGAAATACGTAATGATAGAATATCGAGGTGAGATAGAATATCCAATAATATTTCAAGTATGGCAAACACAGCTTTTTCACCTCATGACTTAAAACCTAATTTTAGGGAAAGTGAGTTCCGAGAAGGAATTTAAATGCGATATAATGAATTAAAGCTATGATTGTATAATACGTAGGTATTATACGAGGTAATGAATACAAGTATAATATAGAGGTATTATACGAGTATGTATGAAGAATGGAATAACATATATTACGAATTAGTATACGAGTTAGCATACAAGAATTATACGTGGTGTACATATGTTAAGATTCTAAATTTAATGTAATGGACTTGTAGGATTATTAGCTTAATGGTAGAAGACCATTTAGTAAGTGATACTCAAGCCCAAGTGTTTGATATGTCATGAGTCCAAACAATTGTAGCATGAGCCCAACAAAAAATTAGCTAGATTAATTAAGCAAGCCCAATGAATTGGCCATGATCCATGGAGCAAACCAAGTGAGATGTGGGTAGACTTATTGGGCAAACATTTTAAGTGATGAGAAATCGTTGTGATGACCAAGTATTAGAAGTGGCTAGCAAGTAGACTTGGTTGTTAAGTAATGAATAGTAAGGAGGTGGGATTAAGAAGGTTAATTGAGGAGGTGAAATGCCTAATTGACCATAATGCCCTAACTTTGGGTTGCATATAAATAGAGAGCTCTCAATTCATTTGATGGCTTAATTAAAATTTCTCCCAACTCCTCTCAAGTTAAGCAACTTATTGGTTAGAGAGAATAAGCACTTATAAGTCAAACTTCCATTATGAGATTTTCAAAAAGCAAGAAAGAGATTAAAGCTTATTCAAGTGATATTCAAGGGTAAGAACTTAAACCATGAATCTCTTTCTCTTCCATTGGTAGGGAGATGGGTAGTTGTAGAACATGTATGCTAAGGAATGATAAGAATGAGTAATCAAAGAGCTTAAGTCTTAATAAGCCGTATAAGTCATGAATAAGCTATTCGTAATCATATAAGTTATGAAATAAGGAAGAACTTGTAGGAACTTGTTTTATGTTGAAATAATAAGGTCGTATAATAATAAGAAGTAAGGATGATGGTTAAAAGATTTAAGCTATGATAAGTCATGCAAAGTTAATTCATAAGTAGTTCATACTTTTACAAGTTATAGACTAATGAAGAACAAGTAATAACTTATCATGTCAATAAGTTAATGAAGTATGTATGTTAAGATGTTAATATGATGGATTGGATCCATTTAAAACGATGAAAAAATCATAAGAATTGAAGTTAAGGCGAAATTTACAAGTTTGGACGATAATCGTCGAATTCGTGAAATTCTCGGAAGGGAAGTCGAATTTTGATATTGAGCTTGGAAACATTAGTTTTCAATGGAGACAAGTCATATTTGGCATTATAGAGTTGCAGACTCAAAAATAACCAAATTCGACTTTAGAAACGAAGAAAGAAAGGCTGAACGTTCACGAAACGCTATCGTTTTTGTTAAAAATGAACTAATAGGTGAATTTTTAGCAAACGAAGTCAAATAGATAAAATTCTTGCATGAATGTGTAGAGTATACAATTTGTGAACCGTAGGCTTTTGAACGAGCTAATTCGGATTTATAACAAAGAAGTTATGCGTCCGGAATTTCAGCAAAATTTGAAAATCATCAAATTTTCTAAAGGCATAAGTCAGCCATGCCATACCAACCCAAGGCCAAATGGTGGCAATCGCAAGCCGCAGCACAAAGTCATCATTACCTATTGTAGAAAGTCATCTGTCATGCAAATGCGAGAAGGAGAGTTATGTGTGGCGCCGTGGTGCCAGTCCTAGAGTTTCGACATACAAGAATGTTTACAAGTATAGAATGAAAGATAACCCATTAGTAATGAACTAATATGTAAATATAACATTGTTAAAGAATTGTTAGACACTTAATGTATAATGATTAAAAGTTAATAATCAATTGAAGATAAACGTAATAAGAACAATGTAATGTGCTAAGGCGGCTGTAGAAATTTGTTAACCAAGTTAATTATGAATCCAATGGTTTGCAATACCAGTATGGGTTATGTAATTACTTAATGAACATGATAAGACCTTTCCTAAATCACTGTTATAGTAATGACTTTAGGAATTTAATGTTGTTTAATAAATAGCTAAACGACGAACGTAAAGTATAAAGAACATGAACCGTATTCAATAATGATAAGGACTATAACGTTAAGAGTTACAACTAAAAGTTGTTAAGTAATACGTAAACGTAAACAGTATGTAATAAAGTGTACTTAACTAACGACGATTGAGTTTCGATTAATAACATAAAAATGTTAGTAAGCCATTTGGAAGGATGATTAACACAAAACGAGTTCTATTAATGAAGTAAATCCACGTAAGACATAAAAGAGAAAGAAGTCGGTAGGAATGATGTAAAGATAATGGCAAGCCGGAACCAATAGTAACAAATCTAATATATGATTAGATTGAGAAGAAGGGTAAGATTCATTAGGAACAATGTATGTTCATTCATGACCTAATGTAGTATGTTATGTGGTTATGTATTGTAGAGACCGTACAGACTGAAAGGAAAAGTTATTTTTACTGTAGCAGATGCTGAAGGAAAGTTTCTCTTAAATGCTTGTCTAACCTTCGTGTTTGCCAAGTTTTCTGTGATTCATGTTATGAGATGCATGAAGTTTTTTACTAAAGGGTCAATGCCAGTTTTATCTCTGTTAGACTAATCTTGAAGAGTTTATTGATTTATTTACAAGTCTTTCAATATAGAATTGCTAACGCTATCCTACGCCAATTGTTTGGTACGGATTCAAGGTAAGCCTGAGTATGAATAAACAAATGTATTTTTCATCGATTATTCGATGGGCACGCGAGGTTGCCAAAACTTAAACGTACATACATTTAATGGATGTAGTGTTGATCAACATAGAGTACTATGGGCTGATCACCCAGAAGTGCTCGTAAGATATGCCGTACTTACGGACTTAGTGTCGGGTTATCCTTTTCAAAGAAATTATGAACTGCTCATGGTCTTGAGCCAGAATTGATGTTTTACTAAATATTGTTATCGTAAAATGTTTTGAAAGAAAAGAAGTAATATTTTGAAATATTGATAGTACTTCATAACTATTGTCCAATTATTGAAGATATACGATTCCTATGTTTCAAGCATGTCGTTTAAAAGAAATTGTTGTACTTGCTGAGCTTGTTATGCTCACTCTTGCTTGAACCAAATGAATTCAGCTAGGACCGAACGAACCGAGGGATATAACAAGGTTAAAGGCAAGACGAAGATGAACGATTACTTTACCTTGTAATAAACTAATAAGTTGTATATATTATAGTATGATGAACAAAGAATGTATTGGTTTTAGAACTTGGGGACGGGATGTAATATTATTAATGTAATAAGAATGTCGTTGATTCACACATTTTGATGTCATTTCAATAGAATGGATGTATAGTTATGAGTACCGTGTAGCACCATCTGTCGGGTTGGAAGATACCCGGATTTGGGGGCATCACACTATGTACCTGGACAGGAGATCTTCTAAACTAGGTTTCCTCTCCTATTGAGGTGGTGGATGGTGGAACTGATTCTGAGTGCTCTGTGGCTGTGGGGTAAAATGAGTCTGAGATTAGAAACCAGAAGGATTAGTATAGTTCTACCTGGTAGATGAAGGTTGTGGTTGATTGGGGTTGTTGTTGTTGTTGCCCCATGAGAAGTTTGGATGATTTTTTAAACTCGCGTGGTAATGAGTGGGAAGAAAAATGTTTTGTTGTTGCCCATAGTTGGAAACAAATTGCACTGACTCAGGGCTTATTGCACACAGATCAGTAGGGTGGCTCCCTTGACTTAATTCACATTCAACCACGACACTCTGCACATTTTGAACCGCTGAAGGTCCTATGGTGTCTAGCCTTTTTGTTAGCGCTGCTACCTGAGTCGCTAATGATGTGAAAGTGTCCACATCATAAACCCCCGATGCTCTTCTCGGGGTTTGCCTATCATTTGGCCATTGGTATTTATTGGCCGCAATTGTCTCCACCAGCTCATATCCCGATGTGTGATGTTTGGCCATGAGTGCCCCTCCAAATGCGACATCTATACTCGAACGAATTGATCCGGATAACCCATTGTAAAAGGTCTGGATGGGAAGCCACTCTGGCAGTCCATGGTGCGGGCATTTCCTCAGAAGATCCTTAAACCGCTCCCACGAGTCGCATAAGGATTTGGATTTGAACTGAACAAAGGACGTGAGGTTGTGCCTGAGTCTAGCTATTTTGGCGAACGGAAAGAACTTCGCAACAAATTTCTATGCCAAGTCGGCCCATGTGGTAATGGAGCCTGACGGTAATGAATGAAGCCAGCTCTTGGCTTTGTCCCTTAAAGTAAATGGAAACAACCGGAGTCTAAAGGCATCGTCAGACACTCCGTTGCATTTAAATGTGTCACAAATCTCTACAATGTTTATCTGGTGATCATTGGGATCATCATTCAGTAGTCCCCCAAACTGAATGTTTGTGCACATTTAAATGGTGCCCGGCTTGATCTCAAAATTCTTGGCTTGAATAGAGTGCCTTAAAATGCTCGCCTGGAGAACGTCATTGTGAGGCATAACATACTCCCTCAGAGATTTCTGAAGTTCCTTAGCCATAATGATGAGAGCATGTATGTCCTCGGGTGTGTCCTCGGATTTTTCTCTCCGCAGTCGTCTGAATGTTCTATCAACCTCAGGATCGATAAATACTATCTTTCGCCCCTTCCAAGGTGGCATAACATTGAAGACTACCTGAAAAAAGAATTAAATAGAAAAATCGATTTAAAATAAGATCGTAATGTCTTAGTTTTAATATTGTAAAACAATTAATTCTAAGTCCCCGACAACGTCGCCAAAAACCTTTTGGTTGATTTCGCAATAAATAAACACGCGCAAGTATACGCGGTCAACAAGTAATATAATGATAAAAGAGTTGTCGAACCCACGATGTGAGACCCCAGATTTTATCAATAAAGATTTAAATTTTGTCAAAATAATTTTTTAATATTATGGTGTGAATTTGAGATAATATTATAGTTGTGGGTAGTATTTATAAATTTTACAAAGTATGCAAGTGGTTATATTATATTCGATTGGTCGGGGAATATTCGGTTTAGCATGGAATATTCGTACAACGGCTCAATCATTGGTGGAACCCACAACAGAATTATTGTCGGATTGAGAAAACGACAAAAATATTTTATTGAAATAACGGCGGAAGTTTTACCGTGGTTACTGTTGAACTACTACCTCAGAGTAAAAGTACGAGAATAAGTGTGGTTGCATAGTAGCACACGGTATTAATTATTGATGCTTATGTGAGAAGTTACTCAGGTTTGATTCCATTATTATGTCGATTAATAATATGAATTATTATAATGATAATGACGTTTTGTTTTATTCAGATTATTAACGTAATAAAATGAAACATCTTTTATATAAAATAGAATACTTTATTAAAGTTATTCTATAAATAGAATATATTATATTTTATTATGCATAGTGTTGCATAGTGTTTTTGCATAGTGTTTTGCATAGTATTGCATAGTGTTTGCATAGTAAAATGTTTTTATATAAATAGAATATATTATATTTTATTTAAAAGATTTTTCTTTAAATATGGACCGTCGATTAAAGTAAATCAATCTGGACCGCTCATGGATTAGTTACTATGCATTCCATTTTCCTATAAATAAGCTCATTCCTTCATTATTTTCTTACTAATTCATTGAAACTCTAGAGAGAGAAATTATAGAGAGAAGCTATAGAGAAAAAATTATAGAAAGAAGAAGAGTATTCTCGCTACTTCACTACTTCTATATTCAGTTCTTTTACTGGTAAGGGGTGTTATTCTTTCTTCTTGAAAAGAACTTCATTATTCCATTCACTATTATTCTCATTGAATAACTTTGTAAAAGTGATATACCCTATACATAACCTCAGTATATGCGTATATCCTATACTTGGTGAAATCCTTATGTTATTCCATTCTTATTTATTCTGTTGAATAACTTTGATACGCTTTACCCTATACTTGGTGACATTCTTCTATTATTCATTGGAACATCCTGCTCATGTGTGTTTTACACCGGACCGGTTCCGCTTTTTTATTATTCTCGCTGGAACATCCTTTCTACTGTGTGTTTTACACCGGACCGGTTCCGCTCTTTATCATTCTCATTGAATATCCTATCTCATGTGTTTTACACCGATCCGGTTCCATCTTTATTATTCTCATTGGAACATCCCGCTTGCAAGTGAATTTCACCGACCGTTTCGTTATTATTATTCTACGTTGGAATAACTCGTCTGCATGCTTAAGTACCGCATGCATGGTGATTTCTTTTGTTATTCCATTCTTTATTATACCCAATTTGGTTAAAACTTTGACTTCTATACTCCATGAAATTAGTAGAATATCCTTGATATTTGCGTTTCATCCAGTATCTTTTCATGAAAATATTCTTCTGATCATTATTGAATTTTACTCTACGAAACAGTATCATGTTGACAATTTGGACGTTAATAATTCATGGATTAAATAATTCTTGAACTTGTTTTATTGAATTACTATGTCATTGTCATCATCCTCATGTTATATTATGTTATCTTTGGCTTACGTGCATAGATGAACTTAGTATGATTATGACCAGGATCATTCGGTATAATCACGACTTGATATAAATGATGTGACAAAAGTCCTCGATTGGCACTGTAATGCGTTGATGGATAGTTTTTGGTATGATTATGACCGTGGGTGATTCGGTATAGTCATGACCATTGATAATTTGATGAAAATCCTTGACCGTGGTACGTGGATGATTAGATGTGGTGGTTTATTATTAAGTCGAGTCTCAAATGATAAAAATTGATGAAAACCTTTAAAGCCTAAAAGATAGTAGACTTTATTCTCTACTTGACTCTTTTAATGGATTGCTTATTCCGCCGCAGCTTAAACCGTTTGTTTATCTATTGTATTTTATCGGTTTAACATCATTGAAGGCTAATGATAATTTATTACGCATTATCTTAGTCATAATATTTCTTCTTGGGCTAGTTGAGCTCACCTTTTCTTTCACCGTTCTCTTCGTGAAATGAGAACATAGCCGGGACGAGTCGGGGAACGAAGTAATGGTCCGAGAGGATAGCATTAGTAGTCCTCACTATTCTGCATGAAATAGTGTGATAATAGTTGTAATGAGGACTCCTTTTGAGTTTGTATAATATCTAGTAGACAATATTTGTATTCAAACTCACGCTTTATGTCTTATTGTACACCTACGCTTAGGTTAGTAAGTTGTATTTGAATTTATGTACCATGTAAGTGGCGACCCAAGATGGGTGACGATACCTAATTTTGGGGGCGTCCACAGTTGGTATCGAGCCATAAGTGTGAAGAGCCCCGAGCCTCTCGCCGGTGACTTCTGTTGATG